>JAYKKI010000024.1:15132500-15687500 GCA_039881145.1 Druceiella hillmani
GTTTGGGATGGGGACCTAAATCATAAAAAGTGAAATATAACGAATGAAGGCGGCGATAAAATGCTCCTCATTGGCTGGACAGCACGTATTGTTACCCATATGAGTTAAAGGAGATGAAGTTAAAGAGAGACAAAATGCAACAGGTAGCTCGTAGCAATCTCTCTCTCCCACCTTCGTACTCTTTAAATATATATATATATATATATATATATATATATATATATATATATATATATATATATCTGTATAGTTGTCCCAACGAGAAAATATACTTGCTTGGTACTACACGCATGCGCATATAGTAGGAAAAAATCATTCTCTCACGCAAACAGTTATTTGGTATACTTAACCTATTTATGCATTTTCGTTTTTTGTTAAGTGTTTTTATTGTGTGATGAAAAATCGGTTTTATATTATAATAATTAAAACATAATGGTAGGTCTTAAGCCGGACCTGAGTAGACTGTGGTTGGGCGGGTGGGCTCGATGCCACTCGCTGGGCCAGCAGGGTCTGGGTTTTTACCGTCTCTTGGCTGGCTGACGACGAACAAGGGGCGGGTCTTTCCTAGACTGGGTTAAATCGATTCCAACTGAGGGCCAAATACCCGTGAGCCACGACACGCGCATTTTTTAAATTTTTTAAAAATTTTTTAAAATTTTTTTTTGGACTAAGCTTAAAAATTGACTGACAGGTTTAAATTTAACGTTTAGACGAAGACCGTACTACCGAACTGTGATGCCATTTTTTGTTAACGTTTATTGTATTCTGCGAAAGTGAATGACGTAGGAAGATATTCCCACTCTAACCGTACCATTAAATTTAGAAGCTCGTAACCATTGAAGTATAGAGTCGCCATACGCGCTCAATCTGTAACCAACCGAATTGCAGTCCATTGACCTCAGTTAAATCAGTTGTTCACCAGCGTACCTCTATCCGTTATGGCGGACATTCAAAAATACCAGCATGTGCTATAAGACATTCTATAAATGACATTAGAAAAATGTCAAAAAGTAATAGAGAACCTTAAATGATATAATTATTAATTTTTGGTACTAAATTGTTTATTGATCTTACTTTTTAAATAAAATTTATTTTATAAATAAAATTTATTCCATACTCATGCTGGCATACTCAACCCTGCCGTAATGGCGATTAGCGCGAATAGGTAAACACTACTTTTTCATTTGCTTCTCCATGTGAGTGAACGAGAAATAAAAAGCCTTGCCGGAAATAACCGACAAAATACGACGATTGCCGAACGATTAATTGTTAACACAATTGTGATTTGATATTGTTTGAAATGTCTTCTCTGTGCAAATAATACCTGAATGCTCATAACTTGACAACTGTTTAATAGATTTTTATATTTTTTTCACTGTTTGTTTTTAATTAGCTTATATTTTTGTGATATTTTTATAAAAATAAAATTGAGAATAGACAACTACCCTGCCGGCAAATAGTTTTTATAGTAAGGTTATAATATTTTAGTACAGAGCTTAGATTAAAACAAAAAAGAGAAGATACGGTGCGCGTTAGTGGTACACAGTCTGTATAAACCAGGTCCAATGGACCTGGTTGTGTTTTATTCAATGCAGTCGTACGCAGACCGGTAGTTTGCATAGACGTAAGCTTCTTGAAATTAAAATTACCAATATTTTCGATCAAATCGATCCAAAATTGCCTTCTAGTGCTTTTAGCACATGTATTAACCATTCACAAAACAAAAACAGGACACGTGGAGTTACTTTTCATGCGTAATTACATAAAAATGTTATAATTATTCAAAAAAATATTTTCTTTCATTGCCGTCATCTTTGAATGACAGCAGCATGCGCAAGCGCCGCACCTTGAGAAACTACGATACTAGCAGTGCGTTCGGCGCAAATTGTCAATTGCTGTAATACTTTGATTCACTCGCGCTACAGTCACAATGCATCGCTTTGTCTCTTTCGATTAATTTTACATGTAGGCAGTTTGTGATTACAGCTAAGAGAGTTGTGTGCGTGTAGTTGTACCTATGTAATTTTGTACTTATATAAAGTAGGAGCGTACCCTATCTTCCCTTTTTTGTTTTGGTCTAAGATACAGAGTTATATTTTAATATCTAAATAGCAAGCTTGTTAATTAGAAAAAAGGTGAGCGCTACAATAATCTCGATTTGTAAATATATAGTAAAGCGTAAAATGGTAGAGAAAGAATAAAAAAAATATTACTCAATGTAAAATAATTGATGAGAACATAAACAATAATCAATTAATCAATCATCATCATCATCATAATCATCATCATCATCATATATATTAATACGCTAAGGTTAAAATGTTACACTCCCTTTTTAGAAAAAACCTCACAACTAATCTACATAAATTATATATCATTTTATAGATAATTGCTTGCTCTACCGGCATCCACAACTAAAAAATTTATTATTGCCATTGTTTTTGCAAATTAATTAATTATTAAAATTATATACACAAAACAGCAATGCTGCCATCTAACGGCTCAACGTCAATATGATTGACGGTCGGTAAAATTTTTGTTTAATTTCAAATCCACTCACGTATAAATAAAGTGGCGCTTTAGCTCAATGCTTTTGATACTTGCGCCTCTATATGTCAATTTTAGTAAAATATTTGTTTGATCTGTCATCTGAGCTTCATAATGGAATAAATAATGCGAAGACTTCGCACGGGTCACGCTAGTATATATTAATTAAACTATAAGAATTACTCACTATTCAGAAAAAAATAATAAGATGTCTTTACAAATCTACATAAGTACCTAATAAAATCTTTATACAAATTTACATAGACAATCGTCAATTAAAAAAATAGTGAGCTGTCACGTGACACCTGGCAGATGTGAAACATCGTGTTCGTACAAGTAATATGCATAAAAGACAAGATTATTACAGGAACTAAATATAGCATAAGGAAAAAATAAAGTATTGCGAATTTTTTACAGAAAATAGTGACTTTATTTAATAAACATTTATTTACAATTAATACAAAGATAATAAAGCACAGGTTATGTGTACCGTAGTAAACAACAACGTCGAACTGAGTGAGGAGGGGGTGGCGTAGTCGGTTGCGCATGGCGACACGTCGCCATACCGTACACTCTACTACATATAGACTATATATATATATATATATATACCTTAGTATAGCAAGCGTCGCCACGGATACGATCCGGTTTATACCTGCGCCTATAGATGTTACACATCAAAAAATAGCCGCGATACCAGTACCATAACCAAGCTAAATTCGTTTGAAGAAAATCAGAATATTTTACTCGTGTTGTAAATTATATATACACGGATTTATAACTAAATTGAATTCGTATATTATTAATCTTATAATGAATGAAATACACGCAAAAATAGTAAAAAGCAATCATAAGTATATAAACAAATTTTGACAGTTTACTTTTGACATACATAACGTACAAAACAGCCGATAGCAATAGTGAGCGCCATTTTTGTTTGTTTTCGCGCATGCGCACACTTCTTGTCTTATTCTATCGTGTTCATCTATCTCTCTCATTTGTTAGCTAAGTATCTGTTTTTCACCCTTATTGCGATAGATTCGTTACATTCAGACGTTACAACTAAACGTTGCATGCAAACGTTGCATTAAATTTGTACTTGACATTTTACTCTCATCGCGCCCAAAGAAGTTTCACTTCAGAAACAATTTTCTATTCGGTACACAATTAAAACACAGTGTAACTCTTATCTTCAAATTTTGTTTTTTTTTAAGTGGATTTCTGAACATATCGTGTAACTTTACAGGCGTCGTTCTGAAAGTCAGCTTAACATTATTTCCTAAATATGCAACTAACCTCGCTCTCTATAAACATTTTGAATGATCGTCTGAAAAAGTCTATATTCCCATAAATCCTTAGTCTTTTTCGTCATCCATGCTATGTCAAGATTTGTAGTTAATATATTTTTTTGTATTTTAGTCTTGTTTCTTGTTTGTTTATTTTTTTATATAGTGTTTTTTTTTGCTTTTCCCTGAAAGAGTGTAGTCCAATTTGTAAGACTGCAAGAGATTGCAAGAGATTGCTCATAAGTTAGCCAGATGCTTAAGTTATTTTATATATACATTAAAGATTGAAATAAATAAATAAAACAAGATTTTTGGGTCAAGTTAGAAACTGTACGTAAGGCTTATTATACAGTACAATCGTAATCAATTGAAAAAAACCTGCCAAGCATGAGTCGATCTACCAGGGTTCCGTACACATTTTGGCATTTATAAACATTTAATGTTACATAATATTCTAATAACAGCTCAACCCACATCTAAAACCCCGCCAGCCATACAATTATAATTTTCTACGTTTTCTTTAGTCTTTTTTTGGTTTGTATTATTTTATCTTTTACGTATTTTTATAATATGCGGCTCTCAGCCTATCCTATTTTGTTTTAACACACTGTAACTCTGTTTAACTGTAAGATATTGCTCCTGTAGCAATAAGTTCGCCAGAAGACTTTTCATCAAAGTTTTTAAATAAATTAATTAGTAAATAAATTGTTTATAACAATTAATCGCGTTAGAACTTTTCAATCGTGATAATGTTAGTTTAACCTATGCTTAATTCCCAATGTTCATTATTTTTTCATATTTTTCTCAGCCCACTTTTGATGATAAGGGTGTGGGACAGGAATTTTGAAGCGTTTTTTTTTCGAAAAAAATGTTTATTCAAATACATAAAAAAATACATCACTCGTACTTTGAATGTATGTTTCAATATGTTTTAATTTGACCAAAAAAGATAAACTTGAAAGAATTTTTATTTCCAATCGATATGTCCTCTATATGCCTTAATTATACATTAAAGCACGTAAATAATAAATAATTGAATACACAATAGTTGTATAAAAAAATACAATATATACACACACACATATGTATATATATATATATATATATATATATATATATATATATATATATATGTATATATACATATATATATATATATATATATATATTTGCATATCTATATAGACAAATGAAAAAAAAACAATTTGGCTTGCCTCTTTGATAAACTAATTTATTTTCTTATAACTGGGCTTAATATTCGATCTTGTATATCAACTTTTATAACTGGTAATTTGAAATTTTCTATAATTTAAATATGTTTATCATGCGCTTCTACTTCTGGGCTTAATTCCCTTTGGATTTATTCCATAGAAAAATTACATTTTCTTATTGTTCATTTAACCCCTGAAATTAACCCCGAGAATCAAAATGAAACTTTTAAATTTCACGTCCATAATTGGGCCTTCACGCTCTATGGAAAGGTTTCTGACAAAACCACCTGTCACAAACGAGCAAACGGATCCGGCACTGAAATGATTTCATCCTTCTATTAGAGCACTGAAGTTCTCTTTGGCCATTTTTCCACGGAACGTTAAAAATTGTCTTTTTTACTTTCATAACTTTGAGCTCCTAAACAAATCATTATACAGAAAGTTAATGAAGGCTTTAGAAAGCTTAAGAAATTCACTTTCAATTGCTCAAAATGATTATATGATTAAAAAAACTGTCAAGCACCAGTGGAACTCACACTACGAGGGTTCAGTAATAACTTTTGGAACAAAAATATATTGCCTACTATATCTTTCACAGGCGCATATTTAAAAAAAATTGTATGTGATATAACTACAAATTAACGATTTTCGGATTTTTTCCTCTACTTGTGCTGTGAGACCTTGCTTATTTCCAAATTTCATGATCGAAACTCTATGGTCGAAGTACCCTATCGGTTTTGCTTTACTTGCGAGTGCCAAAATATATGGAATAAATGGCCGAATTTTTAAGGTTCTTCTTGATTGCTTTGTTTTAAAAGCTTGCTTTTTTTACAGCTCCAAGGGACCATAGATCTTAATATCTGATAGCAATTTCAACGTGATACCTTAACGCATTCCTGAGATAAAGAGTCTTGACAGACTCACAGAAGAAGAGGGAAGTGGATCCTGTAATGATTCCTTATTTTCCTTTTGAGTTACGAAAACATACATAGAAAAAGAAAATCCGTGTAAAGAATGGTTTGAATAAGGAATTCTGAATGAAAAGATCCTGAATATATACCCTCAGGTTTATCAGTTTATTCCTAGACACACCTCTGCCAGTGGAATAAAAGCATAATGCGGTTTATCAGTCTATTCCTAGACACACCTCTGCCAGTGCACTAATTACGTTTTTATTTCGGTCACAGTAATAACTGTGAAATATCTTTTATGCTTATTAAGCTGATAAGTATGACCTTTTAACAGTGTACATTGCGAGATGTTATCGAATCCAAACCCAAGCGCGCGTCGCGCCACTGACTATATCAGCGCACGTTCGATAATATCCCAGTCCACTCTTATCATTGTTTTGACCAGTGAAAAGTGGTGCAGACTCAATCAGTCGGCCCTTTAATTAAGATAAGATCGTGCTATCAATTTCATTCATTCGGTGCAGTACTGCGCCCGGCTCTTTTGGGAAAATTGTCAGAAGTTTTAAACAAATAGGAAAATTGTCGAAATTTCTCAAACCCGTAGACTGATAAACCTTTAAAAAATAACTAAATTGTTTGTCGCTAAACAGTCGTACGAGTGGAACCTGGAATGTTAGAGTAAAGAGTTGATTTCCTAAATGAATTGAGCCTAAGATCGCTCCGGATTATCAAATGTTCGGATAATCCAACAGGACTTATCAACTGGTGTTTAAGAAAAAATTATGGGCACTTCAATTGAATCTTAAAAGAAAACCATTAACTAAACGAAAAACATTAAGCATAATTTTGAATTTATGTTTGTTTTTATAAATATTATCATTTTGTTAAAACCTAAATTTCGTGCAAATTCCCAATTATACATTTGTAAAGAGGTATCTCTCTAAACTCTGCGTAATATCTATATATTAATATGTGAAGAAACAATTTTGTACCCCTTTTTAAGCATATTGCGCGTACAGCGGAATGTGAAATTTAACATAGTTAAAGTTTATATGGAGAAGTAGCACAGAAAGCTAAAATTTATCTATGTTATGTGTTAACTATATTATGTGTTATATTATATTATTTAATTTATTTGTAACACATATTATTATCTATATTATGTCTTACAAATAAATTAAATTATATATTACAAATACATTAAAAGATTCATTGTTTACCTTCATACTGTCAATGTCAAATACACAACAGTCTGTGGTCAAACAATCGTACAGAGTAGAGGTCGCCAAAGAATTTTAAAATGTCAGATTGACTGATTGTGTTTCGAGCTGTGAATTTTCTGTGACTTCAAATGTTTCTTTTGCAATAGTCTATGGAGCCAAGATAAATAGCGTTTATTTTATATTTTGTGTAATAGGTGTTTGCGCTTTATATATTATTGAAACACGGCTCGCAAAAGGAAAATATCTGTCAGCTTGCTTAATATAAACCTGTCGCAAAATGAAAATATCTGTCAGCTTGCTTAATATACACCTATTGCAAAAGGAAAATATCTGTAAGCTTGCTTAATATACACCTGTTGCAAAATAAAAATATCTGTCAGCTTGATTAATATACACCTGTTGCAAAAGGAAAATATATGTCAGCTTGATTAATATACACCTGTTGCAAAAGGAAAATATCTGTCAGCTTGCTTAATATACACCTGTTGAAAAGGAAAATATCTGTCAGCTTGTTTAATATACACCTGTTGCAAAAGGAAAATATCTGTCAGCTTGCTTAATATACACCTGTCGCAAAAAGAAAATGTCTGTCAGTTTGCTTAATATACACCTGTTGCAAAAGGAAAATATCTGTCAGCTTGCTTAATATACACCTGTCGCAAAAGGAAAATATCTGTCAACTTGCTTAATATACACCTGTTGCAAAAGGAAAATATCTGGCAGCTTGCTTAATATACACCTGTTGCAAAAGGAAAATATCTGTCAGCTTGCTTAATATACACCTGTCGCAAAAGGAAAATATCTGTCAGCTTGCTTAATAGACACCTGTTGCAAAAGGAAAATATCTGTCAGCTTGCTTAATATACACCTGTTGCAAAAGGAAAATATCTGTCAGCTTGCTTAATATACACCTGTCGCAAAAGGAAAATATCTGTCAACTTGCTTAATATACACCTGTTGCAAAAGGAAAATATCTGGCAGCTTGCTTAATATACACCTGTTGCAAAAGGAAAATATCTGTCAGCTTGCTTAATATACACCTGTCGCAAAAGGAAAATATCTGTCAGCTTGCTTAATAGACACCTGTTGCAAAAGGAAAATATCTGTCAGCTTGCTTAATATACACCTGTTGCAAAAGGAAAATATCTGTCAGCTTGCTTAATATACACCTGTCGCAAAAGGAAAATATCTGTCAGCTTGCTTAATATACACCTGTTGAAAAAGGAAAATATCTGTCAACTTGCTTAATATACACCTGTTGCAAAAGTTTGTAGTAACAATCTGAATTGACTTACTCTCGCCTACCTATTAGTGTTTTTAACAAAGTTTACTTACCTACTTGATAAGTAGATACATTACCATCGAATTTCGACCACTGAGCGACCACTAGTGAGTATTAATATTAGTAGTACATAATATAAACTCTACTTACGTAGTCTTATAATAATACTAGGTAGCACGAAAGTTACTTATAACGAACATACGTAACTTAATATGATTCCAGGATATTAGCCGTTTGTGCTGTGCCGACGAGAGCCATCGCGCTCGTAGCAAATTTAGTTAGTATGCGCAAGCGAAATCAGTAGCTGTTTACGCGCGGTAGGGGAGGTCACTCGCGCGCATCGCTAATTTTTTATCTTTCTGCGTGTTACATAAAGTTCAAATTATAATATTATTAGTAATTACAATATAAAAAGAATCCAGGAAAAGAAAATGTTTAACCCATAATGTCGGAATATGAAAATAATTCGAGTGAAAATGATCGTTTTTCAAGTTGTGAAGAAAGTGATAGTGGGAGTGACATTGTGGTGCGCTCACAATTTGGCGTAATGCAAATTTTGAGTGACAGTGATAATAGTGACGATAACAATTATTTTGCTGATACGGAGGATATACCGGACTGCGAAAATATGATGTGAACTTCATTTCAGTTTTTGTTATAATTTTTGTTCACAATATATATTTCCATAATTTTCTTTGTGTTTTATTATCCTTGTACAAGTTTTTATTAGGAAAACACCGAAAAAATTATTAAAATAGGATAATTTTTGGAAGAAAAACAGTTTTTTTTTCGAGACAAGGGTAAATGACATCAAAAACAAAAGATTTCATTGGTATTTTTAAGTATATATGAGTAAAAAACCATGGCACTAAAACGGTTAGTTGAAAAAACTATTTTTTAAGTTACAAACATAATGAATAGCGCAATCTATGGTATGCAGTTCAAATTTCAATATTATTTTCAATGAATTTGAAAATATAGTATTATAGAAACACTTCTATATAATATACCGATATGTGGCGTTAGAATATCGTTATTTATAAGTAGAATACTACGGAAATACCCCTTAGCGTTTCGTCGTTTAATACAACAGAAGTTTCGCGTCCAAGATAATGTTTCGGTAAATCATTATGTCCCTACAATAATAGTTCTACATTAGCGAATTATGCATATATCTAAATAAAGAACGTAAGCGAGATATATTATATCTATAAAGAGCGTTAACGATAAAATGTATGTTACATTATATCCAAAAGAGGTGTACTTATTAAATAACGATACTGTTTTTATAAGCAATGTTAGCGGTATAATGTGTATTACATTATTTAAAAAAGAGGTGTGCCTATTAAATAACGATACTATTTTTTATGAAGAATGTTAGCGATATAATATGTGTTACATTATATCAAAAAGAGGTGTGCGTATTAAATAAACATACTGTTTTTATAAGCAATGTTAGCGATCTAATATTTATTATATTATATGAAAAAGAGGTGTGGCTATTAAATAACGATACTATTTTTTATGAAGATTGTTAGCGATGTAATATGTGTTACATTATATCAAAAAGAGGTGTGCCTATTAAATAAACATACTGTTTTTATAAGCAATGTTAGCGATCTAATATTTATTATATTATATGAAAAAGAGGTGTGGCTATTAAATAACGATACTATTTTTTATGAAGATTGTTAGCGATGTAATATGTGTTACATTATATCAAAAAGAGGTGTGCCTATTAAATAACGATACTATTTTAATGTTAACGATATAATATGATGTAACGCATATTATATCGTAAAGTTACATAGTAAATAAAACTGCTAGAACCGATTATTATGAACATATCTGAACTTTCATAAAAAGCAATAATACTCTATGATGTTGACTCCGTTAATTTCAATAAATTGTCCTAATAAATTTAATATGGTTGTATTTTCTACAGCGGACCTAAAAATGCGTATTCTAAAAGTTATGCAACGTGTCAATTTGAAATGTTTATTGAAATTTTACAAAATACCAACAAAATTACTGAAATCTGGAACTTCTAGTACAATCCTGAAACCAAAAGACGCTCAAAGGACTGGAAAAAAACGTTATTGCCAAAAATTAAAAAGCTCGTCAAATAAGTCAACATACAAAGCCATACTCGTTGTGTTGTTCGATGTCAAGATGTAATTTTGTAATAATGGTTCCAGAGGAAGTTTTAATAAAGACGACAGATAAAGTTAGAAAAAAACAACCACAACTGTTTAAAAATGGTTTTGTTCTTCACCAGAGTAATACACCTTCTCACACTGCACTTTCTATAAGGCAGTTTTTGACCGTTACATACGTTACTCTTGATCATCATCCAAATTTGATTTAGAACCATACGACTTTTATTTTATCCAAAAGTTAAATCAGCCTTAAAGGAACTTATTTTGGATTAGTTGATGCTGTAAATAAGAAAACGGCGAATATGTTGAAACAGATTAAAGAAATTGATTTTGTCCAAGCGTTCAACCAACAAAAAGCAATTCGATTTAGAACCATACGACTTTTATTTTATCCAAAAGTTAAATCAGCCCCTAATATGTTTTGGATTAGTTGATGCTGTTAATAAGAAACCGGCGAATATGTCGAAACAGATTAAAGAAATTGATTTTTTCCATGCGTTCAACCGACGAAAAGCAATTCGATTTAGAACTATACGATTTTTATTTAATACGTCTTTTATTTTATCCCAAAGTTAAATCAGTCCTTAAAGGAATATGTTTTGGATTAGTTGATGCTGTTAATAAGAAAACGGGGAATATGTTGAAACAGATTAAAGAAATTGATTTTTTCCAAGCGTTCGACTAACGAAAAGCAAGATTGCAGCAATACATCATTGCAAACAGAATATTGGATTATGCTTAAGCATAAAATTTGCAATACATTTAAATAAAGATAAGTTATTTAATAGAATTTGTTTACCCAAAAGAATTCGTGTATTATAGATTGGAATATTGTTACTTATAAGATTAATTTGATCAAAATCAATCTATCATAAAAACTGAACATTTTTTTTAAAACTTGGCCTTATTATATTTTAGCCATTAGAGAATAGACAAACTATCTTATATATTGGTTTTTAGAACAAAGTGATCGATAAGCCGCTGCTACAATCGGCCAAATAAACATCGTTTTTATATTAATAGATGATTCATATCGAAGCAATAAAGCTGATACGCGGATTTTGTTTATATTGGAAGGATTGATTTGTTTTGAATATTTGATAAGAGCCCTCTCTATAAGAGTACGTTTGGAGAGGTATCATGAATGAATGACAAAATATATGATTTTACGTCGCTTTTTAACTGACATTTATTCTGTCATATTATTTAAAGTAAAACTGTTTATTTTTTTTTGTTCTTTATGTCAAAATACCTGCCAGAATCTCTGTTTATAGGACTTTGTAGCGAAATTCTTTCTATCATCCTTTTCTTTCAAGCTTTCAAAGAAAAATGTAATTAGTATACATGGACGTGCTGCTCTTATGCCAGCGCAGCCAACTTAGACCGAAAAATCGGGAAATTTTAGGCGTTTGCCAATGAAACTACGATTATTATAATTTTAAATCCTTTAGTATTTAAAAATAGGGTATTTGACTATATTTTTTAATTACTAAAATAGAATAAGTAATCACATTAAGAGCGGTTAAAATAAATATATCGTACCTAGGACTTTTCATTACAAAGTTAAAACGACTTAAATACTGACCAAATACGTTTCGCGCGAAAACGCCCCATACAAAATACAACTGGTTTATGACGTCACTATTCAGTATTTAGCATTCATTATAAGGGAGTTTAGAGCCAATCGGAAGCATATAAAACTGGGCACATTTTTCTGAATTTTGAAAGCTTGGAAAATAGTACTCTCCTAAAAGAAATTACTGTCTATAATAAAATACGATTAGAAATTGAACTACAAGATTTAATAATGTTTTATCCAAATTAATTAAGATAAGCCTTTACCTAACCTTAAAGAATATTACGTTCAGGGAAACTTCAATTATGTACACTCTATAAGGGTAAGTGCTTGGGATTACTATTCAATTGATATGTGATATGTGATGAATGTGATATTTCAGATCACTACTGCAAAAAAGAAACCTATATTCATTCAAAACGAATTAACAGAGGTGATGACTGAAAGAGTGATATCTGAAAACAAAGCAAAACATCAAAATATTATTCTGCCATAGCTGACTGCTCCTCAGATATTTGTCACTTAGAACAACTTTCGTTAACAATCGTAATCGTAACAAAGGTTAAAATATGATTGCCGATGAATGAGAGATGACAATTTTGAATTTATTTGGCGACTTTTGTAGAAATTAATTATTCACAATTAAATGAAACTACGTGATGTAGTATTATTTCTACTTTTTTAAATTCTTTACCACGACCTAGGTTTCGTTGTATGACAACATCTTCAGGTGGGCAATAATCTTTGCTAATAGTCCACCTGAAGATGTTGTAATACAGCGGAACCTGGGTCGTGGTAAAGAACTTAAATAAAGTAGAAATAATACTACATCACGTAGTTTCATTTAATCGTGAAAGATGACAAGCCTAAAGAAATATTTCTCAATGAGTCTGTTTATGCAAGGCTGACTAAAATTATCGTCACTGTTTTAAATAAACTCGGATATGAATTATAGAAATTGAAGAAGTCATGAGCACACAGCGAGGTAAACATGAAAAGAACAAAATTGAGTAGCCAAATTCTAAAAAATAATCGTACAAACAAACGAAACTTGTCTCTTTATATAATTATGATACATCTCCAAATAAAATCAACAATCATGCGCGGTCTATCCATTTCAAAATTCCCAACCAATCATTGATTATTTGAAAAAGACAAAAAATAATGAAATTCCGAATCATTTTTTGATTATTTGAAAAAGATAAATACGAATAACGAAATTCTGAAGTATTGTTTAAATACTTAAAAAGGAAAAATACGAACGACGTTTTATTCTAACGAATGCAGTGTAGAATGAGCAAATTTTAAGCGTATAGAATGAGCAAATTTTAAGCGTGTAAAATGAGCAAATTTTAAGCGGATAGAATGAGCAAATTTTAAACGTATATTTTTCGATAGCTATTTAATTTCATTTTGCATTATTTTTTACGAGTTTTACGTGAATATGTAAATATCATTACCTTGTACTGCGACTGTTCGATAGTTGAAGAAAAACATTGAAATCATATCCATTAGTTACGCCAGTGCAGGCTCAAATGACCACAGCGTACAAAATTTATTCAATTTAACTTACTTTAATCGAACAACGTCATTATGAATCTCGTAAAATAATTAATATTCTAATGAGCAACAACTTCAGGCGAGTTGGTAGGTTTATTTGAATTAAAAGTCCTTGATTTTTACATGCTCCCTTTTACTACTTACTAAGTCCTCGATGAAGTCTGTTACTTTGGTTTGGTTACTTCAAGCGCTGTTCCCCCGGTTTTCAACATCTACTTCGCGAATTCTAATTGGTCACGTAGGATTATAGTCAATGAAAAGACACTGCTTATACGCTGAGAAGCCATAGCAAGCAGTATTAAAGTAGTGCGTTATCAAATTAGTGAATTTCATGATGTTTAAATTACTTTGGGTAGTGAAACTGAAAAAAACTGACAACTACTTTAAAAATACTGAAGAAAACTGTCATTGATATGAGATATACAGCACAACTACTTTAGCTGAATAATTAAAAGATTTCAGCATAATATTTTCATTGGTGGTTTAGTATGATATTCTTATTCCAACTAATATTGCCAATAAATCTCTACAATCAAAAACATGGCCCTCGGCATGAATACAAGGCTATCCTCACTTGATGAGTATAGAAAGTTCCCTGGTAGAAATATTTCCAGAGTCCGAAATTTAACTTTCTCGGAATTTTCAGAATTTTTTAGAGAAGAAAAGATTTCTTTAGGGTTATTTGAGGAGTCTTATTTTTTTTCTGAAAAACTAGTTTTTAAATAATTTCGGATTCCAGGAGTATTTCCACCAGGGCGGGCTTTAAAAGTAAAGTTGAAATAACGAAGAATTTGACTAAAGAGCTTCAAGTTAAATTTATCTTCAAGGCTATAAAGAGAATATTTTGTATTAAAACTACACTAATGAAATTGCCCACAAACCAAACCGAAAATTGACATCGCTAAAAACACAGACTCTGTTGATTCATTAAGAGAATTTACTGACAGGAATGCGAGAAAAGTTTTATTAGACAATTAATAAATATTATTCAATTTTTTTCCATTTATTACATATTCGCGTGAATTTCAGTTTTTTTTATATATTTATTCAAGGGCAAGATAAGATCTCGTTTAGGACACCGCCATTACTGAAAGCAGCGGTAGCTTAAAATCAAAATACAATTATATCCAATCTAGAGACCTCGCAAGATGCTGTGAGCGTTGTCTGGTGACAAATTAGTAAACTTTTGATTAATTATAATTAAATTAAAATACCTAAATACTGTTACTTTGCTTGTGGCGCTTATTTAAATGTGTAATCGAATAATACCTAATTACGGTTTGACATTGCTTACCAAGAAAACATCATTCTTATTTGTACAACTGCTTGTTGTGATATTGATTCAACCGTAATTTTATTATCTATTTGAAAATTAAATTTTGTGACATTTATTACGTGAGCTGCTTTAAATTATTTCTTAATTATGCTTTTATAAATAAATAAATTTTCTAATTCTGTTAATTTTGCAACAACAAATATACATTGACCTTAAAAAATATATACCCAAAAGTTCCTGTTATATGGCGCTGTGAACGTTTTTAACAAAATCTATATTTTTGCATGTTCCTTGTTATTTAACAATTTAAAACTGCTATTACTTATTTTTTAGTAGTACTCTACACAATCGATTTTTTGAACGTATTGCTTTAGTCCATAACCTAAAAAGGATTATTATTTTTAGAAAAGCGGTTAACGCGTATATTAATACGATTATAGGCACAACACAGGGTCATCTTGTCAATTTTATTACATAAAAAGTGACTATATCTTAGAAAACCTATGTATTTTACAGACGGATTACGTCTATCGGAAAAAGTTTTTGTTCTTTATCGCCATGTTATTACGAATTATTGTAAACAAATGTTTCAGCTAAAAAAATAAATAGTATAGACTTTTATGTTTATGAATATTTGCTATGCTCTATGGCTAATGTCAACTAACCAACAATCAAAATATTTTTCGAAAGCACACGTATTAAAAGCCGGCTTTGATATTCATAACGACACAAATAATGACTTCCAATCACGTTGTCAACGAAATATTTGAAGAATTTCAGAGGCATTTAACCAAAGAACAGGAAATTAGAGAAGTATGTGCCTGCAATTAATCGTAACCGAATGGTAAAAGACAGCGGTTTGTCCGTCAGTCCGAATATTTATATTATTTGAACGTGAATCTTTCTTAGAAATGCCGATTACGTGAATGAAACTGTGTTTTGTTTATTAATTATAAATGGCCGGCATTTTCTATAGCGTCTTTTTCAATAGTGTAATTTCAAATTCCAATTTTGTTTAATCGTCGAGACAAATAGAACGTGACGATAATTTTTTTTAAAAAATTAATAACTAATATGGTTATATCATGTCACATCATTAATGTTTGTTATTTATTCCTTTAGATCAGTGATTCAGAGCTCTTCCATATTCGTCCTTTATTAAAGTAAATTATTATTTTTCAGTCAGTGGTCCATGCTTTTAACCTTGTTTTTGCAGGATTTCTAGTGAAATTACCTATTTTGTGAAATACTGTTTTTAAATTGGAAAAGTATGATGCATTAAAAAAAATTGTGCCTTTTTTATACATCTACCTTTAACCCCTTTTCTTTTTTTTAACTTGGTTTTCGAATCATATTTATGATTTGCAAAGTAATTAAGAAACCTAATCTGCTTAGCTTAATTTGCAAATATAGATTGTTTTTAATCAGTGAATTAAATTCAAAAGAACAAGTTCAGTTTTAGCGAAAAACTGAATTTTTAGTTTTTTTTTTAAATTAAAGAATATAGGTTAAAAACAAAGCAAAATCAGAGCTTGGTCGTGATTATTTTATCAAAAAAAAGTGATTTGAAACAAGTTCCCATACAAAAGCGCACTTTGTCAAAGAAATGTAATTTATAAGTTTTTCGACTTAATTGCCATTCTTAGTTGTACTAAACACTGAATCTACAAATACAAAGAGGAATTGATATAAAAAAACCCAAGAAATTAAAATATGAAATGGGCGAAGAGGATCGTATAAAGAGATGTTATGAAATTTATGTTTATCAGCCAATTGAGAGCAATTTCTTCATAGAGATAGCATTTTTCATACCAGTTTTTTATAATATAATAATCGTGACCGAGCCTTAATTTTTTTAAATACATTTTTTTATGTATATTCTTTCATTTGAAATAAAAAAACCTGAGAAATTTGCATTTTTTCATCAAAAGTTTTTTTTTCAATTTCACCTTGTTTCTTTCTACAAATAAAAGAATTGTTTTTGCTCTACTCCACTATATTTTTATTTTAATATAGAAACTGAAAGTAACAATGCCAAAAGTACTTTTTAACAAAATAAAGAGATTTAATTTTTACTCAAATTTGTTTCAAGTTCTGTACTGTTCATAAATATTTACTTATAGGAAATCCGAACAATATGTAAGGAGATAGATCAAGTAACCCGGGAAGTCTTAACGGTGCTTCAGGTGATACACCACAACGAACAAGGCAGTGAGTATCATTTCTCATAATATAAAGCACTATTTGTTCAAGCTTCCATTTAAAAACTTGGAAATACATACCAACAAATGCGATTATTTAAACACTATTGCCCAGTGGTATTATTTACATACATCCCAAGTAATTATATGTATATTTACTTAAATTGCTACCAGCAGAACTGCTAATGGTTTCATTGCAACCCACTTCTGAGACTGCAGACGCCCTCAGTGTGTTAATAGCACAGTAAATATTTTTAGGCTGACGATATGCAAATATATAGTTTCCAGACATTATTCCACAGTAATCCTTATCAACACTCTTAACCAGAATCTCTCTTCAGTCACCCCATTTGAGATCATGAAATAAATATTAGTTGCGTGGAACAAATTCCGAGCTATCATTCTCGTTAAATGAAGATTATTTTCAAAATTATGTGGAGACGCGATCCTGTATATCCCAACCGCTAAAGGCAGTGTCTATTCATAAAATAAACATTTTTTTCATAAATAAATAAACATTCTATTCAATAGAAAATAATAACTCACACTAACCGCATAAAAGCTCACACTAATACCCTCACAACAACAGTAGATAATCCCATAAATAAACGACGACTTAAAAGACACCACATATGGGATCTTATTAAATAACAAATTCCTAAATAATTAAGAGACAGCTTCCTCCCTGGTGGGCCAGTTCACGCCTGCCAGATACAACAAATCTGTTAAGAGCTTGTTAAGCTGATAGCAAGAAAATATAAAATATAGAAAATAATAGACATTCTCTTTCCACAGGTTATACTCTTCAAAATTCCTCAGTAAACACGATCACATTTCTGAGTGCAAGCATCCAATTAGTCCATAATCGTCTGATCATTAGTCATATCACAAATACTCGGAGATTCATAATTGTTGCCTAATTCCTCTACTCACACTTATTTCAATCTAAATTATCTTATTAGCAGATTTGAAGAAGTTCTGGAAATTTACCCTTGTGATGGCCCAAACATGCCATTGTCTTATATAAGAAGTCATTCACTATCCAAACTGCAATTTTAAAAGCAACTGAACCTGGACACCAATAAACTTTTCTATCCTCGGTGGGCACTTCTGTTTTTCTCCAAATCGTACAATATTTGTAATTCTATATTCTACTTAAATTTGATTGTTTTTTAAATCTTATAATATAACACACAATTAATCTTTCGTACTGAATTGTATACAGTAGTAAATTGTATGTCAGTTAATTTATATAGTAAGAAATTTTTTTCAGATCCCTTTAAAAATTTTCAACGTAATTACACTTTTTTACCTTAATTACATTTAAGTGTTTCATTATCATAAGCAACAATTACATAAAATAAAAAATTAAGGAAAACAATATACTATCAGTGTAACTACTAGAACACAGACTTTTCTTTCTATGGAATTATATTCAAATCACTGAATATTAAAATCTCTAAAAATTAACTAAAAAAGGTGTTTCTTCCAGTTTTTTTTTATCGTAAACTGCTTGCTGGAAATAGACTCATGAATACTATCCGTATTAGCTAGTTGTAAGAGATAGCTATCGCATGTATTGACTAATTTCTAAACTTTTGATTTGGTATATGAAGCAAAATAAGTCCAAACCTGTTTGCATATTACATTACGTCCGGTAGCATTTCACCAACATTAGTGCTTAAGATGCAATAGACATGATAGTACTCGCAATTTCTAGAAAGTTGTAATATTTTTATATTATATTTTTTTTTCTATATACAAAGCCATAATCAAGCCGAGTTGGATATATGGCATAGAGTTGTGGAAATACTACAACGCTTCCAAAATAAAGCACTCCGAATAATATCTGATGCACCTCTATTCATCACAAACAATGAATTACATAAATACACAGGAATGAAAACCGTAAAGGAGGAAGTAGAACACATAGTACAATCCCATCGAAACCGCATAAAAGCTCACACTAATACCCTCGCAACAGCACTAGATAATCCCATAAATAAACCACGACTTAAAAGACACCACATATGGGATCTTGTTAAATAACAAATTCCTAAATAATTAAGAGACAGCTTCCTCGCTGGAGGGCCAGTACTCGCCTGCCAGATATCCCACAACAAATCTGTTAAGAGCTTGTCAAGCTGATTGCAAGATTATAAAAAAAAAAATTTTTTTTTTCTCTAAAATGCAGAATAAAATTGATTTAAATTTTCAGTTCATAATAGTAAATAATTACTAACAATATTATTGATTTTACTACTATAAAATAACTAACTAAAAAAAGGTTTTTTTTTAAATTGTCGTATCATACTAACAAAACTTCACATATTTTTTTCTTCCAATTGTCTTAATGGCGAATAAAGTGAAAAACGTAATACATATAGAATTGTCATTGTTACTCAAATAACTTCCGAATAAATTCTTAAACTAAAAGTAATGGATCAAAGTGGAATGAAATTAGAAATAGAGACAGTTTTTAACTTCTCAAAAATAGATCTGAAAAGTGTATTTTCAAAAAATAATATTTGTTAATTTGAGAGCCAGTTTATAATAAAAAAAAATTTATTCTAAGAAAGGTGTATCGATCAAAGAAAAGTAAAAAATTGTGTTGTGCAACACACACAAAATACAATTCCGTATCTGTTTATATCTCTTGAAATTATTGATGCAAGTTCATCGAAATAATCTATATATGTGTTAACAGTTGATCAACTCTTGCAGTTAGTAAAAGGTCGAAGTCGACAGCTGTTTATGTTAACACACATTGGAGCATTATTTCGTTAGCACGTTGACGTTGATCAACGTTAAGTGCTAATTGGTAACTGCTAAATGTTGACACTCGTCAATTGAACATATAGAATCGACGGTTTATGCATTACCAGGCTAGCGACCAGTCTTTCGTTGACGGTTATTGCGTAATGAAGGTTATTGTGTGAAGGTTTAGAGATTTGTCCGATAGTTTATTAATTTTAAGATTAATAAAAAAATTAATTGTGGTCTTTAGCACGATTATTTTACACTATATTACTAGTTATTATTTTTACAGATTTAATATTCACAAGACATTTTTATTTCAAATAATATTTTAAAATTTTTTATGAAAATTTAAAATGAATATAATATCAATATTTATGTAGTGTACATTTTTATCGTTAACATTTTACATATCCTTTAATATTAACAAGAGATGAATTATGTCTGACCTTTTAGTGCAAATATTTTATTACTAGTTAATTTTTATAGATTTAAATATGAGAAATTTTATATTAAATTAAATTTTTAAATTTTTTTAAAGAGTTAGAAAGATAATAAGTTCTAGCCTTAATAATCAACATTAATTTACTGAATATTTTTTTGTGTGTGTCTGGGTTAAGAAACTTTGTAAATTTATTAAAAATATCTGAAAGGTGTAAACGAAGTGATCCTTGGAATTAGTTTACGTCATATAACGAAATTTGTTGGAGAAATAATGGATATATTACATTAGCTTTCAACGTAATAAATTTACTAATGATTCTTATTTTACAGTCATGTGAAGTTCTAAACACTATATTTACAATGCACAACTAATTTTGCTTAAAATATTTTAATTTGATTTAATATTAGAAGAAAGATTTAAAATAAATCGCGAGTTCAGTAAGAATCTGCATAGCGTTATAGAAAATAACGCTGTATTAATTTTTTATGTATTGAATGATTCAAGCTCTATATTATTATCAGGTTTAATTTATTGTGTTAATATAAACATTTGATGGATACCCGAGTCATAACACTTAGAAATTTGAGTCATAACACTTAGAGATTTGCGTCATTGCGCCGCCATTTTCCATGTGTAGTTTATATTAACTATGGTATGCGTCTAACCAAATTAACAGTTTTGGTCAACAGTTAATTGTCATCAAGTTAACGTTTATCATGATTAGCATAAACGCCCACCTCTAATATACAGGTGTCCCATAAGGAGTGGAGCAAGAAATATCGGTGACAGAGGGGGATATTACACATACGAAACAATAAATTTTATTATTCTAAGCCTAATGGTTTTAGAGATATGATTTTTTAAAATTTGTTACTGCGCATGAAAAAAAATTTTTTTATTAGGTATTATTACTATTTCTTCTTTTTTATTGTCCAGGATCTTTAAGAGAACATTTGTCTTCCTAATTAAAATGTCACTCATTCGCAACATAAAAATTAAACGCTGAAACATGTGCATTTTTTTAATTACAAGACATGAAAAGTGATTTTTGAAAAATACTATTGTAAAAACAATGTATGGCAACCTTGTGTTATTTCAAAAACATCTACAATTTACACAGATTCCAAAAAGATATAAGTTTCTTGCATTAAATCATTTAAAAACAGGTCAGCGGCAAGTACCCTATAGTTGATGTATTTGCGAGTGTCCAAAAATTCAGTATAAATGGCCATATTTTTAGGATTTTTTTTATTGGGTTGACATAGACGCTTGATACCTCCACATATTCCTGAGAAAAAGGGTCTTGACAGACCGACAGAGGACAACGAAGTGATCTTATAAAGGTTTCTTTTTTCAAGTCCACCTTGTGCAGGGCGGCAGGCGAAACGCGGCTTGTGTGAACGGGCGCTTTGTCGTGCAAAAGTAAGACACCTTGGTCAATTTTCCCCTTCTTTTTTCTTTGATTGCTTCTTTCAACCTCTCTAGAATTGACGCAAAGTATTCTCCGGTTATGGAAACACCTTTATCTTTATAATCCGTCAACAGGATCCCTTCTGAATCCTAAAAGACTGTCGCCATGATTTTTCCAGCCGACTGTGAAACCTTAAACTTCTTGGGTAGTGGTGTGCGTTTTTTGTGCCATTGCATTGAGTCTTGTATGGACTCAGGTTCGTAATGATGAACCCAAGTTTTGTCTCCAATAACAATCCGACTCAATAGTCCATCCTTATCTTCACTACAGAGGTCCAAACGTGCGAGAACACTCCACGCGGCGTTGTTTTTGAGGCGATGTGAGTATTCTCAGTACCCATCTTGCGCTGACCTTTGTCATGCCAAGATGATCATGGAGAATTTTAAAAATTTTTGTATCCGATACACCAACCATCTCTGCAAGCTGTTTCTTCTTTAGTCTGGCATCTTCCAATACAAATTTTTCAACTTTTCAATAATTTCCGGAGTAGTCATTTCGATCGACCGACCGGGGCGTGGATCGTCTCCAAGTGAGTCTCTATACTGTTTAAAGAGACTATGCAACTTGTAAACCATGGTTTTACCCGGATAAGAGTCCCCGTAAATGGATGCCATCTCTTTCAGTATGGTTTGAACCAACTTTCCTTGCTTAGTAAGGAACTTTATAAAGGCGCGGTGCTCGATTTTTTCCATAGTTCAGACTTTCTTCCAGATTGAGTTGTTTGATCGACGATAGTTCAAAGCCTAATGATTCGATTATGATAAAACTTGGTATTTATACTAGTAATGAGTTACATAACTAGCTATCATTCCGTTAATCACCTTTACTAATGGCCTACCTTTCCATTAATCGAACTTAAAAATGCCCCCTCTTAGGATGATCCTTTGATACTAAAGAGATAACTTATTCATTACATTTTTGTTTTATTAAACAATTTCTTTCAATAAAAAACCCTATTCTTTTCTGAAATACCATACCTAAAATATTGCAAATTTAAGTTATGCATAAGAGTGATAGTTTGCTATACAATAGTAGTTTGCTATACATTTGGTGTATTTACTCAAATTACACTACATAATTTTTCTGCGTACATAACAATATCTGAATTATATCTTTCAGTAACCCCTGCATGCCAGAAAGCACGCGAGCTTTTCGAAAAGGCACGTGAAGGTTTCAGCAAATTGAAGAAAGTAGTGCCGGAGGAAGAGTATTACAGGTACCTGTTTTGAATCTCTCGAAAGTTGTAAACAATGTGCTGATCATAATTTCTTGTTTTATTTTCCACTTTCTTTAT
Organism: Druceiella hillmani; assembly: GCA_039881145.1. NCBI lineage: Eukaryota > Metazoa > Arthropoda > Insecta > Lepidoptera > Hepialidae > Druceiella > Druceiella hillmani. Next base: position 15,155,700 of record JAYKKI010000024.1, read on the forward strand.
ACTTCTTTATATCTGTCACTAATATTTTTCCTTTGATGAATATCTACATCTGTGAAACTTATTGATACAGAAGCCATTCTTCCAGAGAAGCAAAATAACAGTGAATTTATGAAGTCACCGTACGGGTAGATATCAAAATATGATAAATTAATTTTTGAAAAAAAGAAACGAAAAAGACAAAAATAACCTAAGTTTAATATATCAGAAGGATCTTTAGGACAACACTGAAAGTGGGAAACGAGGAAGGATTAATCTAGAGGGATATGAAAGGATATATAACGCAATGCAGCACTTCCGGTGTTGCATTGCGATGCGCAGGCTGCATTTGGCATTGTCTTGAGCAATTTGATTATTTGTAATTATTTGAAGCCATATTCTGCATTTACAATGTGACGTTTGGTGGGTAGCTATTAGTGAAGCTACAATATTATAAAGTAAAAATGTGAAAATCCAATATCAGATTAGAAATTCCTTCCAGTGAACAATTTTCTTTTAACTAATATATCAACGTCACTCAAACTGTCAAGTGTCAGGATGAACAAAAAAATTCACTGGGAAATGTTTGTTGTATATTATTTTATAATATTAAAATGCTAGTAAAAAATGTATTATCCCAAAAATAATTAACATTATAATTAAATAAATATTACCTAAGACTTGTTTTAGATTTTGACAGATACGAAAACTGTTGCATGTATAACTCTAGTTCGCTTATTTTAATTTAACAGTAGTCAGATGCAACTCAGACATTCCAGATTTCTTAATTTTTCACTTGCAACTTAAATGTCCCATTCCAGGTACCACGACCATTGGAGGAACATAACTCAACGTCTAGCCTTCCTAATAGCTCTTACCATATGGTTGGAGAACGGGACTCTCGCCACTCAGCAAACAATCGCTGATATACTGGGCAGTGAGTTTTATGTTGTATTTATTTATTTATAAACACAAAACTTAAACATGAATTAATAATATAAACAAAACAATATAAACAAAACTTAAACATTCATTAACAATATAAACAAAACTTAAACATTCATTAACAATATAAACAAAACTTAAACATTCATTGACACAAGTTACTATATAAAAAGAATGTTACGATGTGGAGTTATACTTAACATTGGATTGAATATGTACATAACAGCAATTGCAACATACAATTCAGAAAACCACCAAAAAACCTTTGTCGTATATCGTAATCCAGTAAAATTTTCAACAAAATTTTTCTTGAATATTGTACAAGAAATAATGAATGAAATACATAATGCAAACGATAATAACAAAATTTTCCCCAAAACGCTGGAAATTAAAAAAAATCATTAGTAATCATGCAAGAAACATAGAAGTCGCTTGAATACAACAGAAATAAAACTTTAGGTTACATGCTTGTATGTAACCAAAAGTTATACGGTAGTTGACTCATTCTTAATTTTGATAATTTTCATACAATATTGTGAAATATAAGTTAATTAAAAACCAGTCTTGAAAAAAATTCAAAAATTCCTTTAAAAAATAAGCCAGTTATAGGCTTCTAAATTTGAAGATACGGTTAGGGTTGGGTATATATATCCCTGTCTCTTTTCCTCTTGTAGAATATAATGTGCAATATTAAAAATGACCTCACAATACAGTATCTCCGTCCTTGTCTAAAGATTAAATTTACACTTTTATAACTCGGTCAATTTTCAAGATAATTAAAAAAAATTTCACTCTTCATCAGCTTGTACCTTGAAATTATGATTATTGAAATAAAAAAAATTTAGTCAAATACCCAATAACAGGGCAGTCAACTCTAGACTATATTTAGTTTATAAATAATTTTGATGGATTTTATTTACTTCATATAGAAGCAAATAATGACAGCAGCGTAACCAAAAGTTTATAATTTTATCACCAGCTGGCACTGATAGCATCTTGCTCGGTCCCTATTGTCGTAATTAAATTTTTCCTGATTAATGACGTAAATATTTTCCAATAATTTCTTGAAGATGTTGCATTATCTGAAGATAATATTCTTTGTTAGAAATAAATTTTTTGATCTTGTACAATTTCAGCGTGTTTATATTTTTGCAAGATTAATTTGATGACACAAACTGATATTACAAGGACTATGTAAAATAGAGATTATATAACATGATAAATGCCTCATATGATAAAACTTTGGTGTCAATCGGATAAACTGTTTTTGAAGCAATTTTTAAAACACCTTTCCTCTCTATAAACTTCTTATGATAAATAAATATATATCAAACTATTCATTGACGTGAGAACCTTACCGTTTTTATTGATGGCAATTGAGATGACAACTATATAACAACAATAAGTACCAGTCATACGTGTGATAAATCAACTGAGCTATCCGTCAAATAAATTAAACAACACAGCCATAATAGAAAACCGACCTATCTGATCTGTTAACAGATCGCCCGACGAATCAGTTTAATGCTATCGTAAGAATATCGCAGGAAGTTAGCAGAAGAAGTTCGCAAGTTAAACTGTATTTGCCAATGATATATCTAGTTTGATTTATTATATTAATACCGATTAATAAAAGCACGTGTGGTAGAACGCAGTGAAATATTTCGAGCTACTTTTCACATACTTCTTCCTCAAGACATATTTGATGCGCCAAATTAAAACCAATTTTCTTGTTTGTACTCGAAACCGTTTACGCCGCCTTTTAAATATAAACTATATTCTAATTCTACATAAAGAAACTATTTGTAACTTGAGGGTTATTTCGATTCCAATCTTTTTTTAAATAACATGATAATTTAGAAAGAACTTGCACTGCTTTTTATATTTGTGCTTTTAATGGGATTATGAAATTAATTTAGCTTTATATTATAATTATGAAATTAATTTAACCCTATTATACTTAGGCGTCATATTTATTAAAGTATATCAAATTTACAAATAGTTACACCCACTTTGATATTTTATTTATTTATTCAAAAATCCACAAGACAAGTTACAGTAATATAAGTTTATAATAAAGGGCTCAGAGTATAAAACTAGACTGTAACTCTAATTATGTGTACACAAAATGGTCAGAACAGAGTTGAGTTTAATTCATTTATTGGAAAGTTGTCAGTATTATTGCACTTGCAAAAAAATAAATTTATGAGAAAAATATAATTAGTAATAATTTTTTCATGAAAAGTATATAACTTATCATAACTTAAAGTATATAACTCACCAAAGTTTTATCAGGCCTTTGTACACAATTTTCATATTTAGATAGTGTAAATTAATTTCAATTTTTTTTGTCTTATTACAGTTGGAGCTGAAGAGAAGAAGACGGGCTTCCACCTAGATATAGAAGACTTCCTCATTGGCCTTCTTCAGCTGTCGTCGGAGCTGGTAAGATAATTTGTATGTAATTGTAATCGTCCTTTCGTGCTTTATTCCGATTAATTAACTGTTCTCAAATGGAGTTTGAGCAACAAGCTGCATTTTCATATAACTATCAGAATGTCGTACCACTGTACAATCTCTTCCTTTATTCAATAGTTTGTGCATTTATTTACATAACTGGTTAATGGTTATGTTTTAATCAGTAAATCCTGTGTGATATCTCAGATAGCGATAATAGATAAATACTTAACCGTTTGAGTGCCGACGAGCGCCATTGCGCTCGTGTGCGTACTAACTAAATTTGCCACAGACATTGCGAACTGTGCATGCGCTAAAGAAACCCACGATTTTCCACCAGTAGTTCTTACATTATATAAGAGTTATTCAAATAATTTCAAAGCCATATGTATCCTGCTTCACATACCACTGCTCTATATTTTATAAATATAACTTGCAAATAAATTATATGATTCCAAACAACGATATTCTATAATTTCAATATATTATATATGATATAATAAATAAGGCATTGTCCAACACTGCAATTTTTTTTTCAGGAATTCTGGTCTATTAAAGATGAATTTTATTGACTATATTTGGCGTTAATTTTGTAGAAATTCATTATTCACAATTAAATGAGACTACGTGATGTAGTATTATTTCTACTTTCTTTAAGTTCTTTACTATATGGTGGTAAAGAACTTAAATAAAGTAGAAATAATACTACATCACGTAGTCTCATTTAATTGTGATTAATTTAATAACTACATTTAAAAAAAAAAGAATTATCAATTAATTAAACAAAATAAAAAAGATGCAGTTAATAAACGATCTTATTTTATGAAGTTACTCATGAACTAAGATGGTTTATTGATTGTCAACTTGATAATATTATAATGTTTGTGATTTGTCGACTTATATTATTTTAAGTTGCTCTTCAATAGTTTGTAAGCTCTTAAGTTATTGGTTGGCATATATCATGAAACAGCCTTAAGTTTCAAAATTGCACTGCATCTCTGCTACATACTCTTACCTATAAATATTTTTAGTGTGCATATTTATATATGACAATAGTTTAGTTTGTACTTCTTGGCATATTTACCTGATTAATTTCAGTAATTATTTCAGTTTATCGTTATAATTAGCTGTGCCCTTTTTTGCATATTTATATGCACAGGGGTCTGAAAAACGTACTGATGCCCCTTTTTTATAAGTATATATTCACATTTCACCTTTAACCACATATATTTGTCATGTATGTTCGTATGGAAAACTTCATTGCACAATTTAAAATGTATGTAGCGTCATCTATTGATGTACATAGTACACTATACATTTATTTACTTACTATATATCGAGTAGCTCGGCACTTTTTTGTTGTTGCAATGTTAATGAATTTTTTGAAACATTAAATTAAATATTAAATATTCTGAATGAATGGACCAAATGTAATGAAATAACAACTGAATATTACTTCAAGTGGAAACCTTTTTTTTTTCTAAAATCTTCATCCGAATTGGGTCGGTAATTTTTATGTGATGGCATGCACAAACAAACAAAAATACCTAAAATGATCTTAATGCTTTGTATAGTACATCCTTCAATCCCGTCAATAATTTTTTTGCCAATATTTTCAATGTACAGACACACAGTTTACAGTTTTATTATATGTACAGTTTTTGAATATATTTGGCGTTAATTTTGTAGAAATTCATTATTCACAATTAAATGAAACTACGTGATGTAATATTATTTCTACTTTCTATAAGTTCTTTACCACGACCTAGGTTTCGTTGTATTACAATATCTTCAGGTGGAATATTAGCAAAGATTAACTCTTAGGAACAAGCAACAGTATTTATATGTTTCAAACACAATAGCGGAAGTCGGGTTTGTTTGGGTTTTCCCACTGCTGCTTATGTTAGTGAGTTTATTGTAGGGGAGCGGTGTAGGTTTTATTATATTTCCGAGAGTTATACAATATACCAGTATTTTAGTGAGGTAATAAATACAATTGTTGTTATTATATGAGGTTGTACAATGCAAATGTTCCGGTGTATGTAATAAAATTAAATGGAATTTATTCTCTGTAAAATATTTATACAAAAGCAAGGGTATCTGAAAGGTAGAACAAGGTTATACCACTGATTCTACATATCTCCCCATTTTATTTATTCATATATTTATTTATTTTATATATATATATATATATATATATATATATAAAAATAAAAATACTTGTGTTTTTGTTTTTTTTTTCATCCATGTGATGAAAAATTGTTGCTTTTCTGTAGAAATCATCAATGTGGTAGTATATTTTAGTGATTGTATGTAGGTACTTTTAGAAAATATTTAGAAGAAATTTTCCATTTTAGGCTCGGCTGGCTGTGAATACGGTCACCAGGGGTGACTACCAGAAGCCCCTGCAAATATCCAAGTTTGTCATGGAGCTCAATGCTGGTTTCAGGTATTTACTTTAATTTACAACTTTAACCAGGTTAGCATAAAATCTTCTCAATTCAGATCTAATAATATTACTTAGAAGCTAATTCAGTTTCAACGCTATGCTGCAAGAGGATATTTATTAACGTTTTATTTTTCGTATGTTAATTTTTTATATTATATTTTATTAAATTTTTTCATGTATATTAAACATTACAAAACTTTCAAACTTAACTCCAGAATTCTTTACTTTTTCGATCTTTCCTAATTTTTAATTTTTTATATTCTAAAAATTACCAGTTCTACTCTTCTGGCAAAAATCGACCTGGTGTCAATTTTTTTTTTTAAATTTAATTTCCTTTGAATAAATTTCTGTCTTTTTAACCATCACTCTCTCCATACATGTCTGAAGATTGAAATTTGTAATAAAATTACAAATTAATTTTGTTTCTCACAGGTTACTCAATTTAAAGAACGACAACCTCCGTAAACGATTCGACGGGTTAAAATATGACGTGAAGAAGATCGAGGAGGTTGTTTATGACCTCTCCATCCGAGGGTTCATTAACACTATGGAGGGAGGTGCACCGGTAGCCGATGTTGCTGCAGATTAAACGTTTCCCCTTTTGGTGTTCAAATATAATATTTAAGTTAAATATATACATATGATATAAGACTTAGAAAAGTACTGACTGTCTATTTCCGTAGGCCTTTTTTTGAGCCATCAATTCGATAGCATGTGAAATTAGCGCGAATATTATATGTATAGTGTGTCTAAATAACTTAGAAACTCTAGAGGTATAGTCTGCGTAAAAATTTTTGAATATATAGGCCGTGTGAAAAGGCATCAGTGCCATTTGGTGGTAAGTCAAGAAACAATTGGTTGCCGTAATGTCATTCTTTTGTGTGAAGTCTCCATGGCGTACATATTGTAATCAATCAAAATTATTCTAAACTAACTACCGTTGGGCCACAATATCGTTCATATGGATAAGGTAAGTAACTGGTGGGGAAGTATAGAAAAAATGTTCGGGTGGATAAATTGCATCTTAGCAAAAAACAGCCTGTGTACTGCATTAGGTAGCTGTAGGTTGAGTGTTACCATGTTATTACATCTATTATCCTTGATGGGACGTTTTAGTAATTACCAAAAAAATTAATTATATTTTGGGATAAATATGAAGATAAGTACAGTTTAGTTAGTTGCTCGCAATTATTTTATAAAAAATAAATAATCTTTCATACACAAACTGCGTTTTTGCTATGAACTGTTTGTATAAATTTTTTAACTCATTTAGTGTCGTAGTGACACTAAACACTAAATATGCAAACACAAATACCTATTAATATATTTAAAGAAACATTTGAGCCGTCATGGGTCGCCTGGCAGATGTGAAACATCTAAATTTTTTTATATTACAATTTTTTTCTTTTGAACGAAGTGAAAATGAAAAAAATATTTATTTAGATTGTTATTAATAACATTAATTTAATGTTATTATTTTATTTTTATGAAATAATTAATCACAGAAGTATTTCCTAACAATCTATTATAAATAAATGCTTTGAATGTTTTAAGACAATTTAATGCAATACAATATGAACGAGTAAAGCAGTTGTAAGCGTTAGTAAATAAGAAACAATGCTGATTCGAATTAAGTGGAAAAGAGCCGACAAGACATGAAGCTGGCCGAATGACAAGATACGTTTTGCTATCAGAACAGTTTAAGTCCCATCCACATGCATCATTAGATGTTTCACATCAAAAATCCAGAAAACCCCAAAAATTTAAATAAGCAAAGAGGATTGCATAAATTAAGGTTATAAATTTGATGTTTGACAGTTAACTGACAGCTGTTCCTTCAAAATAAGAGCATTGTTGAAATCATATTTTTTTTATTAAAATAATAACAAGCGACTAATATTTTTGTTAAATACGTTGTTTTTAATGTGTATTCTTTCATTTCATAAAGAAGTATTGAGATTTCCTATGAAGTTAGGAAATTTTCCATGACATGACATGTATGTAAAACTTCATGAAGATTGGTGGATTAGTTGAGACATGAGAGCAAAACAAATAATATACAAATGAACTCACTTTTGCATTTATAACATTAAGTACCAGATGACCGAGCATTGCTCGTTGTATTTTGAGTTTCCCATAGGATGGTGAAATTGCTTGTGTCATGGTATAAGATGTAGTGTTAAATTTTCTTCCCCTTCTCCGTTCCCTTCCCCTTTGACTTCGGCTTCACGTTTGCCTTCCCCTCGTCCTCCCTCTACAGAAAAGTGGAAATTATTGATCAATCCTACTAGATAACATTTTTCCATTTTTAATAGATCTTTTAGATTTAAATAATTTATTAAAATAATACAGTGTTATTTTTCAAAAATCTCATTCAATCGTAATATTTTCTGTCATAGACAGAGATGGATAAAGCGAAAAATTCTCAGCCAGGCAGTGAAACATTGTTTTTAGTTCATTTATGCATTTTTCTTCGCTTTTAGTTTAGTACAATTTATTGAACAATTCTCCAATGAATAGATTACATCCCTGAACTGTGTTTCTTGAACTCTGCAAAATACCCATCTATGACTGCTATCACCTCCGCATTTGACTTGAAAACATTTTTAGCCACAAATTTGTTTAGGTTCTAAAATAACTGGAAGTCAAAGGGCGCCAAATCTGGTGAATAGGGTAGATATTACAACAATTTTCCTCGATCCCCAATAGCCTCTTCTGCCTTTTTTATATCCATTTGGCCCAAAAATCCTACGTAGTATTTGCTAGTTATTGTTTTACCATTTCAAAGGTAATTGATAAAAAGGATCCATTTTGCATCCTAGAAAACGCTGGTCATGATCTTTCCGATGAATAAAATCGACTGTCTTTTTTGCTCCATTTCATCATAATATCTTAAATGATTCTGAAATTATGATGATGTGGGTATTGAGTTCCGTGAAGTATGTACGCATTATGTATGCTACGCAGATATAGTGGAATATAGAAATCTTCCCGTATGGTTCCATATTATTATTTTAGCAAAACCAATTCCATAGTGCGCCATGAATGATTCTGTAGCAGAACCCGTAACTTATTTTATATATTTTTACTATAAGCTATCTAAACAAATCCAAAAGTCCATATGAAGTCGTGTAGACAACCAGTTAGCCATATAAATACTTGGCCACAAATTCTCTGTTTGAGAATTAAATCCGGTCCTATTAATGACTATCCTTATTTTAAATAGTACCTCCTTGGTACTTTTTCATATTTTGACAATATCTATAGGATAAAAACTGTATGTGATAATTTTATCACAATTGGACTAACATTGACAGATAAGTAACCAAAAGTGTTTAATGCTTACATCTATGGTGCTGTGATAATTTTTAACGACATCTATGTTTTCTACACAGTCCCTGTATTGGTGTAAACACTTTAGTAAAGATTAGAGATGTGTAACTCATGAGTGAGAGATATAAGAGGTATAGCTCACATGTTACGCTCACTTGATATCAAAGTGTATCAGTATACCACTAGCTCGGGAGTGATCGGCGTGTTTTTCGTTTCACCAAATCAGTCATTTCACTCACTCATCGCGTCATGAAGATAGTTATAAAAGTATATGTTTTGATGTTACGTGAAAGAGAAAGACAATGGTAGAACTTTCTAATCAAATATGCCATTGGATCGCGATCTAATGTGAACGTTCCAAACACTTGCGTAAACAAAACTTTTTTTATTTCATTTCAAAATTCTAATATATAATTGTATAAATACGCCAATCTATTCCAATTTAATTATAATCATTAAAGTTATTTTATGTATAATTTAAATCTAAGTTGATAGTCCTAAATCCTGAACCTGCAAAGTATTAAGCAAAGTGGATACTCTTGTAGAATTTATTTTTATTTTCAAACAATAGTGCGTAATGTTCCGTCATTACTTTTTATCACCACGTTGTATGACCATTGTTCAATGGTTCAACGTATGCGTAATAAATCATTTCGTTATTAACTCGGAGTACTGAAATACTGTGCTACTGAGCTAGAGATATAAATGAGAGCTATATATCTTTCCAACCAAATGATTTATATCACTTTTTTATTTTTACTGATACATTTTGGCACCTCTAATAAGATTATTATTAAAGAAAAGTATAATATAAGACAGGTTATGTTAAGTTGTGTTTTATGAATTAATGTTGCTTATAATTTTTTTTATTATAAAATTTTTTCTGTATTAATATTTTACAGTATAAAAACAATATTTTACAGTATAAAACTCTAGACTTATTTTAAGAAGCCCCCAAACTGTCGACTGCAATTGTTAATATTTACGTGATTATTGAAGGTTTCACATGATAGACAATAGAAGGTGTGTTATTTGCATAACTCTTTTTTCATTTGTTGCGCTATGTGACAGAACGTCGTATCATACCTATGGACTTTTCTGAACGTGTATTTAAGGACGTACCTATTTATCAAGATGAGTTCGATGTTTTTGTCTTTATAGCCTTTATTTTCCATAGCATAGAAAAATCCCTCTACAAGAATATCCATTTTAGTGCCATGGTTTTTTACTCATATATACTTAAAAAGAAATCTTTTATTTTCGATGTTATTTACCCTTGTCTCGAAAAAACACTGTATCTCTTCCAAAAATTATCCAATTTTAATAATTTTTTCTGTGTTTTCTTAATAAAAACTTGTACAAGGATAATAAAATACAAAGAAAATTATGGAAATATATATTGTGAACAAAAATTATAACAAAAACTGAAATCAAGGTCACATCGTATTTTCGCAGTGCAGTACAGCCTCCGTATCAGCAAAATGATTGTTATCGTCACTATTATCACTATCACTCAAAATTTACATTACGCCAAATAGTGAGCTCATGAAAATTAGCGATGCGACCTCCCCTACCGCGCGCTAAACAGGAACTGATTTCGCAAGCGCCATCGCGCTCGTATCAAATTTAGTTAGTATGCGCACGAGCGCGATGGCGCTTGTCGGTACTCAAACGGATATAAACAACAATACAAAATCGCATTCTGTGTACCAGTGGCCAAAGCTATCTTGAGTTCGTTTTTGAACACATCCGCCATGTTCTTCTAGTACGCTCAAGACTAAAAATCAATTGTCCGTCAATACTTGACGCGTCAATTCTCTCAATCAATATTTTCTTCACTTATCAATATAGTAGTAATAATTAAGACTTATTCCACTGCCGCGGTAAACAATCAATTTGTCATATCAATGTGCATCAGTCACGTTAACATTGACAATCGCAATTAACCTTTCGGGCTCCTTTACGATCCAAGCGACCTCTGATTGGTTGACAAAGTCACTAGCTACTGTTGTTTGCGGGTTGATTATAGGCTTACCGCTTTCAATGGCACGATGCATCGCATTCGATTCCCAACTGCTTATCGAATAAGGCTACACTGAGATTCTAGTTGGCGAGAGGTTGCTCTCATAATAATAAGTCTACCACATATATATGTATATATATATATATATCTATATATTTATATTAATTGAAAACATAGTAATAAGCAAAATAAATAGAAGTTAAATTCATCGGTATTCAATCCTTTACTGAGTAGATGGCGGACGATCAGACTAAATTTTTGATTCTGCATTCGTAAGTACAGGTTTAGGTATAAATGCACTTTTTCGATTTTTTATTACAAAAAAATTGTATTTAAAAAAAATAATTGCCGATCGTAATTATTCTTCAAATTCTGAACACCTTTTTATGCTACTTTTTTAGTTATTTCACTTTTCTTTAGTTTCATTTATTAATATATTTAAATTTATTAACATATTATTTTTATCGCAATTAAATTTAGGAACAAATACATAATAGGAACATAATTTCCTATAGATATATTCGTTCCAAATGCTTAGGAGTGCAAAAAATAATGCAAAATACGAAAACAAAATTCCCTGCTTTCAAAATGAGGCTTTTGAAGGAAGTCTTTCTAAAATGTAATTTTTGTTATTATCCTAAAAAAATATAAACAATAATTATTTAAAAATAAATATAAAAATCATTTGTCCCAATAAAATACCAAAAACTTACAATAGCCATCTTGCACAGGAAAATCATAAACTGTGTATGCCATAGATAATGAAATAAGGTATCAAATGGTGGTATATTATAGCTGAATATACCACCATTCGATTCCTTGTTTCGCATTCTTATGATTCATAATCATCAATATATTTATCTCACTTTAACAGAAATATATATATTTCAACGGTTCGAGCACAAGCGTTGCATATAAGTGACGTGTGCGCTTGATGGGTTAAACAATTTTGTAACTTGGCATATATAACAATATTTTGGAAGTGTTTAAAAAAGATATTGACTTTGTACATTAATAAACAACTAAAACGAATAAAATATATAGCCCTAAACAGCCCCACGTGTGATATATGATGAAACATATAGAAAGTGCACGAAATCATCTATATAAAAGAGATAACCGCATTGAAATTAAGACAAATTACCCCAACTTTAGCGGACCACTTTTAGAGCGGTAATGACTTATTTATGACGTCCACAGATACAATTAGTCTTAGTGAGACTGAAAATCACTCAGACGTTAGGATTTTATCACACCACCAAATACAGAACTTATTACTTGAAATAACATTTTTTTCATTCATCGTCTAACTTTGTCCGTAACTTAAATTACTAGATATAGCTAATAAATATCGTTGAATAGTCCTGTGAGTAAAGTGATTCAATAAAATGCTAAGAGCACACACATAAAATATAATCACTGTTTCCTCAGTTTAAGAACAGTTTCCCAATTTTTTCTAAATTTGCTTTCTGGATGAAATATATGAAACTCACTTTTCTTTCAATAATTACATACTTGAATAAGGAATACAGCAGTAGGTGCTTTAAATTAGCTACCATACGGGGGCAATCCAAAAAACCTAATCGGGGGATACAGTTTGGCGTTGCAGTTTGGAATCTATACTCTACATCAAAAATTAAATTGTACCACTGGATAGCTAAAGGATCAAATAATTCATTACGATAAGCGAGGACAGTGACGCATCGCGCGCAGTGGAGGGGGAAGCGCCGCCATTTTGAGGTTATTTTGCTGCATATCGAGATTTGCCATTAGTATAATTTTGATTCAGAAAAGCTATGATATTCGTTTAAGTTTTAATCGTCAGCTGTCGTCAAAATCTATCGATTGTATATAAAACATTAATTTGAAGTAGCGACAGTAAATATAATAAGGTGTTAGAACAAAAAACTATATAATGTCGGCCTATATATGTCGAAAAGCCAAAACCAAATACAGAGATCGTATACGGCTAGAAAGGGCTTCTCAAGAACAATCGATTGGTAATAATAAAACACCATATAACCGAGTCAAGCAGCGCCGGGAACGTAATAGAATGAATACGGTTGAGTGGATCAACGACGGTGCCAGTACATCTGCAGCTGGGGCGGTTGAAATTATGCTTTACATAGACATATTCACGTTCAACGCACGGCCGTGTCCAGGACACAGCCACACCCCATTTTTTATTTCTGTTTGAGTTTTAAGTAAGACTATTAACGTGTGATTTGAGTATAAAGTTGAAACTAGGTCAAATACTCAGTTTTACAATATGATACTGTTATAAAGATTCAACTATTTGTCATACTTTAGTCTGCAACATGTCGCCAAGGAATCAACTCGTGAATACACAGGTGTAACATACTAATTCGTGAAATTTGCAGGCTCGACAGGGTCATTGAAAAAGTCACAGTCATTAAGAGTGAAAGACTTTCACTTTGCCAACAACGCAACAAATGTCAATATCAGTTAACAATTTATTTTTATCCATCTACGGCAGAGGAATGGTTACGAATATCACAGGCTATGTTTGTATGTATGTGATTAAGTTTGTTTTCTCGTGCAGACTAAAGTACTAAAGTGATTTCAACAAATAAAGTGTCCTTAGATTCGTTTTGATCCAAGAGTGTCGTAAGATTTATAATGTTATGGATTTTACAGGCTACGTGAATGAATTTCACAAGGTATGTATGTATGTGAGTAAGTGTACTCCCTCGTACAGACTAAACTACTAAAGTGATTTCAACAAATGAGATGTCCTTAGATTCATGTTGATCCAGAGTGTCCTAGGGTATATAACGTTATGGATTTCACAGGCTATGTATGTATGTATTTAAGTAAGTTTATTTCCTCGTACAGACTAAACTATTGAAGTGATTTCAACAAATGAATTGTCCTTAGATATGTCATGATCCAGAGAATGTCCTAGGGTATGTAATGTTATGAATTTCACTGGCTATGCACGTATGTGAGTAATTTGTTTCCTCATACAGACTAAACTATTGAAGTGATTTCAACAAATGAGGTATCCTTAGATTCATCATTATCCAGAGTGTCCTAGGGTATACAACGTCATGAATAGAATTTGTTCCCTTGTACAGAATAAGCTAATAAACTGATTTCAACATGAGGTTCGCTTAGATTCGTCTTGATCCAAAGAAGGTCCTAGGGTATATAACGTTATGAATTTCACAGGCTATGAATGTATATATGTACGTATGTGTGTGTTTGTTCTCTCGCACAGTCCTTAGATTTGCCACGATCCGGAGAGTGTTCTAGAATATAAAACATGAATTTCGCAGGTATGAGTGTATATATGTATGTATGTGTAACTTTGTTCCCTCGTACAAACTAAACTACTAAAGTGATTACAACAAATGAGGTGTCCTTAGATTCGTCATGACCCGCAGTGTTCTAGGATATATATAACATTATGAATTTCACAGGCCATGTTTATATAAATATATATTATATATATACGTATTTATTTCGTGCCCATCAGTTATTTTCTTCCATAGTCAAGTTTTAGTTTTTCCTCTTAATTTCTCTAGGCCATGGTTGCATATTTCAAATGCAATCGGTATTGATTACTTTATATAATTTGTTAAGAAATATATTACGCACTGCTTTAAATTTTTATTTCTTATTAATAGTTCTTAATATATTAAAAAATACATGTGCACATTAAGAGTTGTTTAAAATTTTTTATTACGATTACAAATAGCATTTTATTTTTTGTACTTTCCTGACTGTCAGTGATCAATTGTTTGATTTCTTATACTTTACATACCTGCACATTTCATAATTACGTTATACCATAGTTCCTATAATAACTATTAATGAGAACTTGATTACTCAATCAAAATAAATATAGGTTAATATGGTAAACATCGTATTCGGGAGACACCACATGTAAAACTTGTCTCCGTTTTGAAATGTTTGAAGTTAAATGTGGCTTACATGTGAGAGAACTGCGTCACACAATGCCGCAAAGAAACAATTTGGAAGTATAAAAATTATTTTTGGCGTTTTTTTAGTTACAATATAGATATCATATTGCAAACTATAAGATGTTGATTAATAGTTCATTCTTCGTATCAAATATTCCCTTTGTGAACAAAAGGGCATCCTGGTTCTTACCTATACTGATCAATCCTAAGTACCACATTTCGTTGCACTCCGAATCTAGCATATGCTCCATCACTTCCTCCAGCAAAGTCCATCATCAGATCTGCTTGGACGACCATCTTTCGTTAAAGGTTCAAATATGGGGTCTACATAAAAATGTAGATGGCTCCTTTTGGAGCATATGGCCAACCAGTTCTCACTATTTGGGTTATAAGGATTTTATAATATGCCTACTGATGGAATATCTAGTGAAAATTGCCATAAAATAATTACCTTTCAGAATTTTTAATTAACATACTGGTAATTAAATTATACAAAATATCAACAGCTTCATTTGGGTCATTAATCTTGTAAAGATTGTCGAACCTGATGGAGTGTTGAGTTTTGTACATAATTTATAAATACACCTTACAAAAATCCCACCCATGCTAGCAGTCACCTGAAGCTCCTGCCTCGCTTTGTGAGGTGATGGATTTATGCACACTTCTGAAAGGAGGATCTGGATGAGCCCCGCTTACGCTATCCTAGCTATGTGATAAAAGAGATGGAAAAACATAAGCGTCTCTCTTTGTATTACTTGAAATGTGCAGCAACCATACGTCATTTGCTGTAAATTGGTATGTTTTACTGCAGTCCCTTGTTTGAATACAATATTACGTGATGCTTAGTGGTATAACAGTTGTATTAGAAAATTTCATGGACGCTTTCATCTGGCAAGATACTTTAGACATAGGATTCCTGTTTCTATTGTTGTGCTCAGATTTGCCACTTTATAGAAAGTTATGAGGTCCCAAAAGTCCGAGGAACAGAAGGGTTACAAGTTAACTAAAATAATGAAACTATTTTTTTTGCATATAATCACCTTTAAGCTCAATTCTAAACAATAAAAAAAAGATTTTTTATTGAAGAAATTGCCTATTTCACCTCACTGTCATCCTTAAATTTTCTTCCTCGGAGCTGCTTATGAACATGGGAACAAGTAAAAATCATTAGGGTTATAGGGTGGGTGAATCGGAGATTCGAAACAGAGTTTGCGAACAGCATCCATCACAACTTTGCTTTCGTGAACTGCCACATTGTCTTACAAAAGCAACACACCCCTAGAGCTTTCCGCATCTCTTTACCTTGATAGCTTCCTTCAGTTTATCCAAAATGGTAGCGTAGTCCTCTCCAGTGATGGTGGTACCTTTTTCTTTATAGTCAATCAATAAAATCACTTCACAATTCTAAAAAACGGTTGCCATCAATTTTCCAACAGATTCCGAAACCTTACAACTTCTTAAAGGCACCCTACTCCCAGTGGCCATTTTGTGCCATTGCATCAATTCTTGCTTGGACTCAAGCTCAAAGAGATAAACCCAAGTTTCATCTCCAGTTACAATTTTCTCCAAAATCCTCGTAGGTTCATCAGCACACAACTTCAAAATCTCCTTCGACTCTTTGCTTTTGTGACGGCATAAGCATTCTTGAAACCAGTCTTAGACTGACTTTAGTCAAAATGTTCGTGTAGAATTCTCAAAATTGTGTATCTGATACACCAACTTATGCAAAAAGTTGTTTCTTCTTCAAGCGAGCATCTTCCATTACTAGTTTTTCCAACTTTTTCAACAATCATGGTGGCCTCAATCGGCCGTCCTGGGCGGAAGTCATCTTCAATCGAGTCTCGGCCTTTTTTAAATAGACCATGCGATTTGTAAACCAAGGTTTTACCAGGTCAAAGATCTCCGTAAACAACTCCCATCTCACTCATGAGGGTTTGAGGAGTTTTTTCTTCTTTGGTGAGGAATTTAATCACAGTGGGTAGTTCGATTTACTCCATGTTCGCAGTACACTTCCAGATTTACTTCTTTAAGGGACGATTATTTATTAACGAATAACATTAGGAACTTAACATTTGACTTATATACCTCTAATAAGTTCCTAGTTAGCGGGGTACCAAAAAAGAATGTATCCCCTGTCCCTTCCCCTTGATTCTGCGGACTTTTCGATCACACCTGGTTTTGTTTATTTATTCTACGTTTATCCAAAGCAAATAAATTTTAAATTGGAAATTTAGTACAAGCAATTATATACGTTATTATTTTATTGTTCGTTCTTATATTTTAGAAATACACTTTTCAAAGGTTTTATTTTTCATTTGTAAATATTTTTACAAATCTAATTTTATTTTTAATAATTTTCAATAATCTAAGTTGCTACTAACACCAATCCTGTAATTCGACTCTACAATAAAAGAAAATTAATTTTAGTATGTTATAAAACTATATGACAATGTCACCCTAATATACAATGTTACGAAATGACATGACAATGTCACCCCAGTGTATATAAACACCTGCATGGTGTTTATGTACACTGGGGTGACATTGTCATGTCATTTCGTAACATTGTATATTAGGGTGACATTGTCATATAGTTTCAAGCGCAGATCAGCTGATATAAACAAACTCTGAAGTATTTACAGAAGCATTCAGATTTACTTGTACGAATGTTATTTTATTACTTCTTCGGAGATACTCGAATAATATTTGTTTATAAGAATCATTGTGTATATATTGTATATTAGTAATTACGAATAATAATTTTTAGTAATCTAAGCTTGCTACTAACACCAATACTATAATGGAACCGATCCCCCATATAAGATACCTTTGTTACATTCATTGACAGTTTATGAATTGGGTATTTGACTAATTTTTTTTTATTTCGTTAATCATAATTTCAAGGTACAAACTAATGAAGAGCGAAAACAGTTTTAATAATCTTAAAAGTTATAAAAGTTTAAATTTACCTTTAGATAAGGACAGCAATACTATGTTGTGAGGTCATTTTTGATATTGTACATTGTATCCTACAAGAGGGAGAGAGACAGGGATATATCCAAATCTGTCAATGTCTTCAAATTTCGAAGCCTGTAACAGGCTTATTTGTCAATCAATTTTTGAATTTTTTTACGACTGATTTTTAATTAACTTATATTTCATGATATTGTAAGAAAAACATCAAAATTTGGGATGAGTCAACTACCCTGACTGGTTTTGAAATTTATTCTATTTTTAATGCTCATTTTCTGTTAGTATCATTATTTCAACCACAAATGAAGCTTTACTTTAGGAAAAATTATTTTTAAAACATTTAAAAAAATGCAATTTCTTATAAATATCCTTCAGAAAAAAATATTTTCTTTCAACGTAACTCGACTTTTCACCACCATATCGCGTTTGGGTGCTAATTAGTCGGTTTAAAAAAAAAACATTGTTCATAGCCTTGGCACTCTTCTGCAGAGTGCCAAAGCTATGAACAATGATACATTTCTGTTATACAGAAAAATTGGTAAACCTCATGTTTTTATTTACGTAATTTCTATTTTTACTTCACGTAATTTCTGTTATTATTAAAAAACAATACTTGCATTTAATTTTGTTAAAAAAATATTTTATTCAGTGATCTCTTAAAAGCTACCTGAGAAATAGAACTAAAGAATAAAATATATCGATGCATCAAACTTCACAGTTTCTCATATATTCTATAATAGTATTCTATATCTCCCTCTTGTTGCTTGTCTTCCGGCACCCTATCCTTCTCGTCTCCGTGATCTTTCAACAGTTTAAAATCATTAGGAATTTCGGGGAAGAATGTGTCACATTCGAAAGATTTTTTTATTTCGGTCAGATAAACCCTGTAACAGTTTGGATGCTCCATCGAATCCTGAAAATATAATTTTAATTTTTTTTTAGTTCATACTATAAATTCAATTTATAACAATTACATACAAGGGGGCATTTTTAAGTTCGCAGAATGGAGGATAAGGAGTGAGAATAAAAATACAAAATTATTTTTCTTTTTATATATATTCACCTGATACCCTAATACATTTTTCACATCTTTTAATTAGCTTATGTATACCTTCATGAAAAAATGTTTCGTCTTTGCCCGAAAAATAAGCTAAAACTGCGTCCTTCATTTCTCCAACAAAAAAGTTTTCAAACTTTTTTCTACGAAGTTCGTTTTTAAGGTTTGGGAACAAATAATAATCACGCCAGGTCAGGACAGTGGGTGTTCCAAAATATCAAAGCCCACCTTGTGCAGGGAAGCGCAACATGGCTCGTGTGAATGGGCGCGTTGTAGTGCAAAAGCAGGACAACTTTGGTCAATTTTCCCCTTCTTTTTTCTTTAATTTCTTCTTTCAACCTCTCTAGCATTGACGCATAGTATTCCCCAGTTATGAAAACACCTTTATCTTTATAATCCGTCAACAGGATCCCTTCTGAATCTTCAAAGACTGTCACCATTGATTTTTCCAGCCGACTGTGACACCTTAAACTTCTTGAGTGGTGGTGTGCCTTTTTTGTGCCACTGCATTGAGTCTTGTTTGGACTCAGGTTTATAATGATAAACCCAAGTTTCGTCTCCAGTAACAATTCAACTCAATAGTCCATCCTTGTCTTAACTACAGAGGTCCAATACAGAGTCATGGTCTTCACTACAGAAGTCATGATAGGCTGATTGATAGTTCCGCGGCCACCTTGATGTGACACCATTTAATTCTATGGGCGTGTGGCAACTTCCAAATTTGACAGCACTTTATTATAAAGCCATCTTTGAAACGACCAAGTTAATGGATCTTTCCAGTAAAATCTATGAAGAGCTGTTCCTAGTACCGCTAACAGAGTGTATAAGAAACAGACAATAAAGAATGTAAATTGAAATAGAATTGTTTTTATTATTTACTATTTAAAATATAAAAAAAATAAAATGTTTTTTTCTTAAGTACACTTAACACATAACCTGTAATTAAACATATGTTATGAATTGCTTAGACTGAGTATTGATTGCATGCTTAGACTGAATATTGATTACATGCTTAGACTGAGTATTGATTTCATGCTTAGACTGAGTATTGATTACATGCTTAGACTGAGTATTGATTTCATGCTTAGACTGAGTAATGATTTCATGCTTAGACTGAGTATTGATTTCATGCTTAGACTGAGTATTGATTGCATGCTTAGACGTGAGTATTGATTTCATGCTTAGACTGAGTATTGATTTCATGCTTAGACTGAGTATTGATTGCATGCTTAGACTGAGTATTGATTGCATGCT
Organism: Druceiella hillmani; assembly: GCA_039881145.1. Classification (NCBI taxonomy): domain Eukaryota; kingdom Metazoa; phylum Arthropoda; class Insecta; order Lepidoptera; family Hepialidae; genus Druceiella; species Druceiella hillmani. The sequence goes on from JAYKKI010000024.1 coordinate 15,176,114, forward strand.
TAGACTGAGTATTGATTACATGCTTATACTGAGTATTGATTGAACTAAAACTTACAGCACAGATGGTATTGCGCATCAGAGCATTCTAATAGAGTTTTTCTCGAAATTGTGTTTTCTAAATCTTGCGAAAGCATAACTCAGTGAAATATTTGGTGATTCAATTTAAATTTTAATATTTACAAGGTACACATAAGAATAGCAACCCATTTTGAGAGATGAACGTAATATTTATTGAAAAAAAAAGATATTTTAAAACAAAGATTTAATAGGTAATTTAATACGTGATTTATTCATATTTAAGTAATATTATTATTTACCACTTATAATAAATAATTTAAAAACGTAAAAGATGAAATTTATTATTATATAATAACAGTAATTATTACGTATTGACGATATAATTGTGTTGAAGCATTATCTGTCATCCCTGCTAAACTAAAAGTGATAAATAACAGCGTTTAGAGGTTTTACCGAGATTTAAAATGTTTTTCTTAAATGAATTGTGACAAAAATGTTATTTGTAAAATTACTTACGCTTGTAAATGTATTGCTTTATATACTGTTAACAAATTTCCTTTACAATTAATCTGTCGATTATGTTCGAGGAGTAATTTCAATATTACAATAAGCTCCATTTAGCCAAGTTTATTTTATTTTTACTTGCAACACTGAAGATTATTATTGACCAAATGTAGATATATAGTCAAAATTTTTAATAATCTACAATTATTAGATTAGCGGAAACTTTTTAACAAATATACCTATTTTTGGATTACAAAAGAGATTGCCCAATTTTATCAAGAGTGAGACGGTAATTTTAGTGCAGTTGATCTTTGTCATACTGGAATGATTTAACAATAATATAATTTCTTCATCAAAATCCATACCCACAATCCCCATTTTGTTTTGATAAAGTAATAATATAAACTAACTAACTAATAATGCAACTCTATTACTAGAATATTATACCAAAGTTGTAAACTAACTCTAAAATATACATTTTAAACAGGAACTTAAATAATATGACCGTTGACATCGAAGCCACTGAATAATAGTTCGGTAGAATGACGGAAACATAAACAACTGATTGTCAGGTCAGGTTAATCTGTTGCCGCAGTTAATCTACAGAAAAAGTTTAAACAAGCCAGTCCTGCCAGTGACAATAATCTAGAGTTTAAACTTCCAACAAAGTTAAACCGCTATTGATTTTACCAAATTATGACTGCCAACGGAATTTAAATCATCGTTTGAATTCCATTGGCAGTGTAACCGTTTGAGTGCCATCGCGCTTGTGCGCGTACTAAATAAATTTGCGACGAGTATGATGGCGCTCGCGTAATCAGTTGCTGTTTAGCGCGCGGTAGGGGAAGTCGCTCGCATCACTAATTTTTTTATCTTTCTACGTGTTACATAAAGTTCAAATTATAATATTATTAGTAATTACAACATAAAAAGGATCCAGGAAAAGAAAATTTTTAACCCATAATGTCGGAATACGAAAATAATTTGAGTGAAAATGATCGTTTTTCAAGTTGTGAAGAAAGTTATATTGGGAGTGACATTGTGGTGCGTTCACAATTTGGCGTCATGCAAATTTTGAGTGATAGTGATAATAGTGATGATAACAATTATTTTGCTGATACGGAGAGGATGTACCGGACTGCGAAAATACGATGTGACCTTGATTCAGTTTTTGTTATAATTTTTGTTTACAATATATATTTCCATAATTTTCTTTGTATTTTATTATCCTTGTACAAGTTTTTATTAAGAAAACACCGAAAAAATTATTAAAATTGGATAATTTTTGGAAGAGATACAGTTTTTTTTCGAGACAAGGGTAAATGACATCAAAAACAAAAGATTTCTTTGGCATTTTTAAGTATATATGAGTAAAAAACCATGGCACTAAACCGATTAAACTGTGATGGATCTTACAGACCTAAAACAATTTTATGTCAAAGAAGAGATACTTGTAGATAAATAATAGAGTGAAGAATAAACAATTTCTCTCCGTTATATATTACTATTCTTCCACAAATCCCTAAAACTCGTCCTTAACATGTTTTCTGCCGTGGCACAATTCTGGCTTTCTCCAAATACTCAGTCCAATCAGTGATTATAAAATTTATTGTATCACCCCAAAATATATCTAATCTTGCATTATTTTATTATCGATCATAATATTTATTCATTTCACCAAAAGAAAAAATTTAATAAAACAAAATCCATTAAAGGGTCCTGATCGTACATTCAGCTGTGTCCATATATGTATAATACTATAAGTAAACAAGCAGTTAAAGGGATTCTATATTATGACATAACCAAGAAACAAGTTACAAAAAAAAGACAATGTATCACCCTAAAATATATCTAATCTTGCATTATTTTATTATCGATCATAATATTTATTCATTTTTTTAAAATAAATCTATTAAAGGGTGCTGATCGTACATTCAGATGTGTCAATTTATGTATAATGCTTTAAGTGAACAAGCAGTTAAGGGGATTCTATATTATGACATGACCAAGAAACAAGTTACCAAAAAAAGACACTCACATACCTTATAAACTGACGACCCGCCAATAACCCAAACATTGGAATCCAGATCCTGCTGTCCATCTATCAGTTTTACAGCCTCATCCAAGTTTCCACAGACGACCACGCCTTCGGGCACCTTCTGACTCACCTCCTGCTTATTTCTCGAGAGTACTATGTTAACCCGATTCACCAGAGGCCGGAATTTGGACGGAATGCAGTCCCACGTTCTCCGACCCATGATCACGGCGCTCTTTTTCGATTTCTCGGAGGGATTTGAAGTCATGTTGGTGAAAAATGCCATTTCTTTTCTGTCGAGTATATTAATTTGTTTATTCAATATATATTCATAAACTTAAATTCTATTAAGTATAACAACATGTAACCTATTATATTTTAATATCAAAGAAACAAAGACAATATTTATAAAATTGTCAAACGGTTTAATAGTTACTATAATAGGCATTTTATCTTATTGGTATGTGAACAATACCTTCAAGTTAAACAAAATACAATATATTGAGAATTTAGTACTATAAAAACTACAATATACTTCTAGTAAAAATTATAGACAACATTTTGAAGACTTTTTAAAAGATTATTTAATAACGAGTTTCAGATTTCAAAATCAAATTGACTCCAGAGTTTGGCAGTATATTAATTAACATATTAGGAATTGTTGGTTGAGAGACACCACCTCTGAGCTCATATCTATGTATTGTTACAAATGTGCACATGCTATTAACCGTTCATTAATTTAAAAATTGTTTTTTATATGTCGAGGGTTGATAGTAATTTCACCTTGGACTATGGAATTCTTAACTTACATTATTAATCTTAATCAATAAACATCCTGGCATTCTTCACTATACAACCATAAATCCTCTCCACTGTTAACATGGTGCAAATCCCAAAACCTACGTGCGTACAAACACTTGACCACTGCTTTATCTATAATCAAGATATACATAACGCAGTTTCAAACTAACTTATCCCTCAGACTCCACAGTAAGATAGAATCAAACTAACTAACAATAGGTGTACATTATCTTTACGTAAATTTATTTATATCTGTACGTATATTTATATAGATGCCTGTACTTTTTAAAATATTTTATCTCAATACAAATACTATTCTATTTACATAACCTTATCTCAAGATTTAATGAGACAAATATATTATTACATTTGTTTTATATAAAATGTATACGCTCGGTTATTTTGACCCTTATCTCTCCAACTTGTTAATGCGACTCTCAATATGTAATTTGAACATATTCTTGTGTTCGTATTTTGATTTGTAAATTTCTGAATTAGGACCTTAAATTCTACTGAAATACGAATAACATTATGTTAGTCATTAAAACAATCATTATTCATTTCGAAATAAATAAAACAAACATAAAAACAAATGAACATAATAAACTAATCAACCATTATAAATCTTCAATGTGCGATGGTGCACGAGAGTGACCATCGCACATTGATGATAACCATTGACTTATAACGGTTGATTAGTGACATGAAAAGTAATAGATATTCTGTGACCATAAATATCTTTATATTATACGAAATCTGCCCAGGGTTCTGTCCATAGTTAAATTAGTTTCGTTTTGTATTAGAGCAATAAACGCATTTCGGTATGTATAAAACAAACATAAAAACAAATGAATATAACAAACTAATCAAACGTTATAAATCTTCAATGTGCGATGGTGCGCAAGAGGCTTGACTTATAACGCTTCATTAGTGACATGAAAAGAATTAAATATTCTGTGACTAAATATTTTTATATTATACAATCTCTGCTCACAGTTCTGTCCATAGTCAAATAAGTTTCGTATTGCTGCCCACAGTTCTGTCCACAGTGAAACAAGTTTCGTATTGTATTAGAACAATAAATGCATTCATTATTTATTAAAAATAGAGCACACATAAAAACAAATCTCTCCCACAGTTCTGTCCATAGTCAAATAAGTTTCGTATTGCTGCCCACAGTTCTGTCCACAGTGAAACAAGTTTCGTATTGTATTAGAACAATAAATGCATTCATTATTTATTAAAAATAGAGCACACATAAAAACAAATATCTCCCACAGTTCTGTCCATAGTCAAATAAATTTCGTATTGCTGCCCACAGTTCTGTCCACAGTCAAACAAGTTTCGTATTGTATTAGAACAATAAATGTATTCATTATTTATTAAAAATAGAGCACACATAAAAACAAATCTCTCCCACAGTTCTGTCCATAGTCAAATAAGTTTCGTATTGCTGCCCACAGTTCTGTCCACAGTCAAACAAGTTTCGTATTGTATTAGAACAATAAATGCATTCATTATTTATTAAAAATAGAGCACACATAAAAACAAATCTCTCCCACAGTTCTGTCCATAGTCAAATAAGTTTCGTATTGCTGCCCACAGTTCTGTCCACAGTCAAACAAGTTTCGTATTTTATTAGAACAATAAATGCATTCATTATTTATTAAAAATAGGGCACACATAAAAACAAATCTCTCCCACAGTTCTGTCCATAGTCAAATAGTTTCGTATTGCTGCCCACAGTTCTGTCCACAGTCAAACAAGTTTCGTATTTTATTAGAACAATAAATGCATTCATTATTTATTAAAAATAGACCACACATAAAAACAAATCTCTCCCACAGTTCTGTCCATAGTCAAATAAGTTTCGTATTGCTGCCCACAGTTCTGTCCACAGTCAAACAAGTTTCATATTGTATTAGAACAATAAATGCATTCATTATTCATTAAAAATAGAGCACACATAAAAACAAATCTCTCCCACAGTTCTGTCCATAGTCAAATAAGTTTCGTATTGCTGCCCACAGTTCTGTCCACAGTCAAACAAGTTTCGTATTGTATTAGAACAATAAATGCATTAAAAATAGAGCACATATATAAAAACAAATCTCTCCCACAGTTCTGTCCATAGTCAAATAAGTTTCGTATTGCTGCCCACAGTTCTGTCCACAGTCAAACAAGTTTCGTATTTTATTAGAACAATAAATGCATTCATTATTTATTAAAAATAGAGCACATATAAAAACAAATCTCTCCCACAGTTCTGTCCATAGTCAAAAAAGTTTCGTATTGCTGCCCACAGTTCTGTCCACAGTCAAACAAGTTTCGTATTTTATTAGAACAATAAATGTATTCATTATTTATTAAAAATAGAGCACACATAAAAACAAATCTCTCCCACAGTTCTGTCCATAGTCAAATAAGTTTCGTATTGCTGCCCACAGTTCACAGTCAAACAAGTTTCGTATTGTATTAGAACAATAAATGCATTCATTATTTATTAAAAATAGAGCACACATAAAAACAAATCTCTCCCACAGTTCTGTCTATAGTCAAATAAGTTTCGTATTGCTGCCCACAGTTCTGTCCACAGTCAAACAAGTTTCGTATTTTATTAGAACAATAAATGCATTCATTATTTATTAAAAATAGAGCACATATAAAAACAAATCTCTCCCACAGTTCTGTCCATAGTCAAAAAAGTTTCGTATTGCTGCCCACAGTTCTGTCCACAGTCAAACAAGTTTCGTATTTTATTAGAACAATAAATGCATTCACTATTTATTAAAAATAGAGCACACATAAAAACAAATCTCTCCCACAGTTCTGTCTATAGTCAAATAAGTTTCGTATTGCTGCCCACAGTTCTGTCCACAGTCAAACAAGTTTCGTATTTTATTAGAACAATAAATTGCATTTATTATTTATTAAAAATAGAGCACACATAAAAACAAATCTCTCCCACAGTTCAGTCCATAGTCAAATAAGTTTCGTATTGCTGCCCACAGTTCTGTCCACAGTCAAACAAGTTTCGTATTTTATTAGAACAATAAATGCATTCATTATTTATTAAAAATAGAGCACATAAAAAAACAAATCTCTCCCACAGTTCTGTCCATAGTCAAAAAAGTTTCGTATTGCTGCCCACAGTTCTGTCCACAGTCAAACAAGTTTCGTATTTTATTAGAACAATAAATGCATTCATTATTTATTAAAAATAGAGCACACATAAAAACAAATCTCTCCCACAGTTCTGTCCATAGTCAAATAAGTTTCGTATTGCTGCCCACAGTTCTGTCCACAGTCAAACAAGTTTCGTATTGTATTAGAACAATAAATGCATTCATTATTTATTAAAAATAGAGCACACATAAAAACAAATCTCTCCCACAGTTCTGTCTATAGTCAAATAAGTTTCGTATTGCTGCCCACAGTTCTGTCCACAGTCAAACAAGTTTCGTATTTTATTAGAACAATAAATGCATTCATTATTTATTAAAAATAGAGCACATATAAAAACAAATCTCTCCTACAGTTCTGTCCATAGTCAAAAAAGTTTCGTATTGCTGCCCACAGTTCTGTCCACAGTCAAACAAGTTTCGTATTTTATTAGAACAATAAATGCATTCATTATTTATTAAAAATAGAGCACACATAAAAACAAATCTCTCCCACAGTTCTGTCCATAGTCAAATAAGTTTCGTATTGCTGCCCACAGTTCTGTCCACAGTCAAACAAGTTTCGTATTTTATTAGAACAATAAATGCATTCATTATTTATTAAAAATAGAGCACACATAAAAACAAATCTCTCCCACAGTTCAGTCAATAGTCAAATAAGTTTCGTATTGCTGCCCACAGTTCTGTCCACAGTCAAACAAGTTTCGTATTGTATTAGAACAATAAATCCATTCATTATTCATTAAAAATAGAGCGCACATAAAAACAAATCTCTCCCACAGTTCTGTCCATAGTCAAATAAGTTTCGTATTGCTGCCCACAGTTCTGTCCACAGTCAAACAAGTTTCGTATTGTATTAGAACAATAAATGCGTTCATTATTTATTAAAAATAGAACACACCCATAGTATTGAAGTAAAATGTTTACACAAAATTACTATTTATAAAGTTTTTTATTTATTTGATGGCTTAAATTTTGCAGAATTTGAATCATATAATAATATCCACTCGCTTTTTCTATGTGATCCAAGTTGTAAATAATCCCGCAGTCACACATTTTAAACCTAAAGGTTACGAGATGCTATACGATGAGCCGCCGATATACATTGCATCCAAATATATAAATTTTGATATAATATTTAAAAAGATAATTAAATTAAATTCAGGATATATTGAAACAGAATAAAGTCATAAGCAATGGTGTCAGTGCAAAGTCCAAGAGAATACACGGATACCCTGCAGAAGTCGCAATTGGGTATTTGTCTAAATTTTTTTTATTTCATTAATCATAATTTTAAAACAAGCTGATGAAGGGTAAAAATTTTTTTTAATAATCTTAAAAATTGACCGAGTTATAAAAGTTTAAATTTAACCTTTAGAAAAGGACGGTAATACTGTGTTGTGAGGTCATTTTTAATATTGCACATTATATTCTACGAGAGAAAAAGAGACAGGGATATACCCAACTCTATCCGTATCTTCAAATTTAGAAGCCTACAACTGGCTTATTTTTCAATCAATTTTTTAATTTTTTTCAAGACTGGTTTTTAATTAACTTATATTTCACAATATTTTACGAGAAATATCAAATTTTAGAATGAGTAAACCACCGTATTATGATACATCATTTTCTCAATGTAATACATTTAAAAAAGATAAGGTACAAATTATATCATAAAATTACTCTAGCCAACGTACTTTTTTAAGTTATGTTCTTTTGTTAAATCAAGTAATTATAAACTAGTACCATAAAAGTCATTAATTTAATAAAAAAAAATAAATTTAACACATTTATAGCACAAGAGCCAGAACCAATCACCACCCAGCAGTGGAATGGCTCTATTGAGCCAAGAAGTGATCATGATCAACATCTTCTGTTTTGTTTAATAGCAACTACCTCAATGCATTTTTTTTTGTTTCATCTATTTTACTAGTAAGTTGTAGTTGTACTGTGTGTCACAATGTGCTCTATGCTGGATTTTGCCGGCTTGACTATCATCACCAATCAATGAATATTGGATCTATTAGTAATCATAATTGAACCGCATCGCTTTTCGGCAATGAACGCTTTTAGCCCAATTATATATATTAAGAAGTACGTTCACTATTGACAAAAGTCAGTGAGATACAGAATTTTAAATGTTTTTTATGTTTAATATTTGACTATTAGTATTTTTAAGAGTTCTTTACCTCCAAAGTAAAAACAGAACCCTTACATGATCACTCACGCGTCCATCTGTCACAGCTGTTTTTCTCAGAAACCGCTTAGCATAAAAAATTTAAAATTGGGATAGCAATAAAATATGTTAATCCATACATATTTCAATAGTTAACCCTCAAAAAGTGGCAAAGGCTGTTTAGAACCAATGAAATAGAGATGTGTAACTCACGAGTGAGAGATATAAAAAATATAGCTCATATTTTACGATCATATCTATCACTCGCTCACTTGCAATCAGAATGTATCAGTATATCACTAGCTCGGATGTGATCGGCGTCTTTTTCGTTCCACCAAATCATTAATTTCACTCACTCGTCAGTCACATTGTAAAGATAGCCATAAAAATATATGTTTTGACTATATATGAAAGAGAATGATCGGTCTGTTTGGTCTAATATGCAACTGGAGCTAGATAGACGCCGTAGGTACTCACGATTAAATGTGAATGCTATATGGAGTTAAAATATACTTTAGTTCACTCAAAATATTTTTGCGTAAGCAAACACTGTTGTTTTATTTCAAAATTCTATTTTAAATTTGTTTAAATACGCCAATCTATTCCAATTTATTTAATTACCATTAAAGTTATTTTATGTATAATTAGTATCTACGCCGACAGTCCTCCATCCCAAACCTGCAAAGTATTAAGCAAAAACGGATACTCTTGTAGAATTTTTTTATTTTCAAGCAATAATGTATAATATTCAGTCATTATTTTTGATCACCATGTTGAATGATCATTGCCCAACGTATGTGCAATAAATAATTTCATTAATAACTCGGGTACTGAGATACTGATCTATTGAGCTAAAGATATAAATAAGTGATATATATCTTTCCAAACAATCTATATCACTCTTTTCTTTTCACTGATATATTTTGTGCACATCTACAATGCAATACACCACACCAAAAACAATATACTTCCGGTCATGATAATTTATACCAAAAAAAATACCATTATGATGATAAATTTAATAACAAATATTGATTTGAAAAATATTTCCCATACGATGAGAGTTTTTGCAATTGAAGTCATAATATTTTCGACTTAATTACCATTTTTAGTAACACTAAAGACTGATTACGCAAATACAAACATGAATTTGTATTAAAAAAAAACAAGACCAAACACTCTGAAAATTGAAATAAGCAAAAAGAAGGTTATAAATTTGATGGTTGACTACCAATTGATGGCCATTTCTTCACTGTAAGAGCGTTTTTAAAAATATCGCGACCAGAATTTTTTTATTAAATGCCTTGTTTTTTATTTAAACAGAGAAAAAAATTTAAATTATCATTGGTACTAGATTACAGTTAAATTCTTAAAAATATTTCTACGGAAATTTTAGGTGACGTAAATTAAGTAAGTTGTCAGCGACATTAAGATTTAACAATGATTATAAAAAGGTCATTGAAAATTTTTTTTTTCTTTTCCAAACTGTTAATATAATATCATTTGGAAAAAGTAATGTTCACTTTTTTAAATAAAATGAAGCGTGTCGGAATGCCTATTTTCCTGTAATGTTAATTGAAAATTTTAATAACATCATTTTACATAGACTTAGTTTTTAGACAATAGCTCGAAATGTTTTTTAAATAAAATGAATAGTGTGGTGAAATTACTACTTTTGTATATACCTGTAATGCTGATTGTACAATTTTTAAGAGCGATTTTTGCCAAAACTAAACGGGAAATAATTTTTTTTTTCAAAATGTTCATATAACATCATTTGACACTGACTTAGCTTTTTATAGAAATCGCTCGACAATTTTTGAGAATGATTTTTACCAAAACTAAACGGTAAATAATTTTTAAATTTTAAAATAAGTTAGAATTACTAGGTATCTAGTTTGAATAATATATCAAAAATTCAGCAAATTTCATCGATAACGATCACTACCTCAAGTGCTTAATAAAAAAGAATTTTTCAATTATTAATATATACTAATAATTTTAGGCAGAATATTTTCAGAAATATACTGAAATACATGTTCACCTTCTTATTTCTGAAATTACTCATCCTAAAATTATGAAAAAAGTAGGGTTCTTAGAAGCATATGCAAAGGTTGTAGGAAAACTATAGAAATGATTCTGGATCTTGTAATTTTTAAAATATAAACCATCATGTTTTAGAACCTGTGAAAAGTATTGTATGCAATACATTGAAAGGACCAGTCAATGCATTGTAAACAACGCATCTGGTTTATAAGCAATCAACAAACTGACTGAAGCTGTTCTTACAAATATATTGTGTGTGTGTCGACATTAAACGAAATAATTATAACATTTCTTATAATGGGCCATAAACAGGCTTTTGTTTTTACATTATCAAAAATATTTACTATTCTCTAATGACTGATATGTGATAGTACTATTTCTACTAAATGAACACAAGCACGTCATATCAAGTCATTATTTTCAATATAATTCATCGAAAAACCTTTGAAAAATATGTTGCTAAATACTGTGTTGCTATAAGTAAAGTTCTAATAAGCTGCGTTTCAGATTAAGTGATTTTATGGAATGCAGTCAGAATCTCTTTCGAATTGTTATTATCAATACGTTATTATAACCAATGTCGTTAAAGCCAATTTCTATTGCATTTTTTAAACATATTAATAAAAATACTGGTGATATGTTTTAAACATTTAATCATAGAAAAATGTGAATTAAGTAAAGATATAAGTTCAGTTTAGCGATAATGTAAATGTTTCCCAGTATTTTTATGTTTTATATAAAACAATATACATAAAACGATGTATTTAAAAAAATTAAATATCAATTGTGTCCAAAATTGATTTATTTTTTTTTTATATCAGTTTCTCTTTGTATCTGCAAATTCTGCGTTTAGAATTACTAAAGGAAAAACTTATACTTGTTTGACAAAGCGCACTTTTGTATGGGAATTTTTCAAATCACTTTTTTAACAAAATGATCGCGACCGAGCTCTACTTTTGGTTAATACTTCATTTTTTATCTATATTTTTTAGTTTAAAACAAAAAAATTTAAAATCCACATTTTCGCTAAACTGAACTTGTTCCTAGAAAAAATATGATAATGATTCCTTGCATAAAGATTTTGTTACTTTGATTTTTTACAAAATAAACAGTGAGTGGCGTTTGTAAGTATCCAAAAAAAAAGGTTTAACATAAAACGTAAAGCAGAGTTTTATATTCAACGAACCGTGTTCGATAGTCTGTTTTACATTAAACAACTTTAATAGGTTTAAAGCAACTTAATATCAAAGTTGACCAATGATCAGACTTACCTTAATCTCCATGGTAAATCACCATTTACACCAATTCCCCTATTCTCACATGCCGCTGCTATTAAGTTTAATTTGACTCTCGACATAGTTTCTCTTCCTTTAAAATTTCAACACGATCAGTCTCTCTTGTCGTTCGAAAAGTCTTTAGTTGAAATAAGTGACAACTATTTCATAATAGTTATAAAGATACGATTATGGTAATAAACATGTAAACAAAACCTTCGATAACACTACTCATAGATAATATACTAAAACACTACTACTAATGAAATTGAAAACGGTTAGCTGTCAGTGTCAAGAAATTTCGCGGGCTTTTTTTAAGTATTTTTCTTTAACTTTGGCGTTGAATACTATTGCAGCTTCTTAGTAATTTCCTGCTATTAATTTTAAATCTATGGTAATTTCCGTATAATATTAGTAATTTTAAGGAGTAATATGGCTAGTCCAATAAGATGGCCTTTGTGATACGTTTACATTTCCTTTTGCTAATGTCCCTGGTTTATTAGTAAATGACGGTTACTAGTATATGCCAACGAGTGTAAATGTTTTTAACAAACAAAATAATGGGGTATGCGTTTTTAAACTCAAATGTTAAACCTGTCTCAGATTGTTTAAACTATTCTTAATAATTAGATACGATACACATCATCAATATAATTGAGTGGCCAATGTCAATGGTGATAAAACCGTATGCATTAAAACTTTTTCTACTTATTTTGACATAAAAATAATAACTTAATGTGGTTCCACTTGATAAAATGAGAACATAGCTATCCATCGCGCTTCCATCACTATTGGCATACATTAGAAAGAAATTATAAGCAAAACAAACAATTCAAGTTCTGGCTCCTTAGCTCATATGTATCTAGCGCTAGAATAATCCAATACAGTTCGAAAAAGAGCTAAAGTGACTGCGATACCAATAACTTATCCTTTGTTGAGTGATTTCATTTTAAATGCCTATATCGACTAAGATGGCAATGGCAGTTTTACTATTTAATTTATATTATATTGGATAATTATTTTTATAATTTCAAAAGATCTCAGTTTTTGGAGATAAAAAATTGAAGCACTAATATCCCTTTTTATTTTAAACTCCAAATACTTTTTAAAACGCATGGCCAAATTACCCTGTATTAATCTACACCCACCTTATGATCATCATTAACCCATCTATGAACAATTTTTATCTAATATTGCAAAAAATATTATAAATATGGTTTGATTATCAACTTTAAAACAACCGAGTTTTAAAATTAATTAATTTCATTATTGATATAATTCAATAATGAATAAAATTATTCATTTTTATAGGTTTAATAATATTCATCTAAAAGTTCGCACAGCTACACACACCATTTTAAAATTGTTTTACTTTCACATCTTGGATACCTTCGCAACATTTGTTTTAATGTATTAAATTTTAATTAAAATATTTAATTTTTTTGCTGTTATCGCTAATTATTCCCATATTAGGTTTTGTAAAATATATTTTTTATGAATTTTTTCCCGTCTTTAGATTTTAATTATTTGACAAGAATTTTTTGTCACACTTTTTTTCACCGACATTTTACTTATATTTTACATTTATCATTTACTAGCTGATGAAATTTTGTTTGTTTGGAATTTGGTTTAAAAAAAGTTATTAAGAATTTTTTTGTGTTTTTTCTCAGAACTTTTGAGCAAAGTTTACTAAAAACGCTAACAGATGTCATTGGCAGCGACGGATTTAGGCATAAGTCCACGGGGCGTGGGTCCAGGGCAGCAATTTTAGGAGGGAGGGGGTGAAAAAAATATTAGTATGTACAAATATTAATATATAAAATTATTAATACGTATAATTAGATGTTACAAGAAAAACAGCCTATCAGCACAGGCCTAGGGCGCCATCGCAATCAAATCCACCACTGGGCTTTGGCAGTACCACATCCTAATATATCTATGAACATAATGTTTATTAAAAACGCTAATAAATGGCGTTGGCAGTACCAATATCATTATATTCATTAAGTTTAATTGTTTTTTATATATGTAATATAACATGAAATGTATTCTATATGTTGTTCGAGGATATACATTATTAACATATAAAATTGCAAAAGAAATTAACACACAAACAAAAATTCTAAAAGGTTTTCTGGTTTCTGCTAACATTCTATATGCTAAACCAATCAATATTTTCCATGTACAGAATTCACTCTGTAACAATGTTATTAAATGTATTGATAAGATTGTCTTTTTATATGAACCTCATTGTACGTATGTTTGTATTTCCACACTTACTCCCTACCATTAATTATATAATTCATAAAGAGGAGCAAGCAGTCTCCACCCCATCTCTTACAACAAGTAGTAGTTCAAAAAAGATCAAGCTATGCCAGATACAAAGATCCAAGTGAACTATTCCATCTAAGTCCTTTGAAATAAACTCACGTAAACAGTAGGGTAGGTTAACCTAATTACTGAAGTTCTGAAGCCAGTGAGCCAATATATAATTGATCTCTTAATATCATGTTGATATAGAGCAAAATTTCAGAAATTAAACCCTTGTATACATTGAATACTATCACAGAGCAATATGAGCTGAAGAGTATCTAATATTCCTAAGATACGGTCTCATTTATGTAATCAGTTCTTCGTAAACCAGTGATCAGTAACAAGCCCAGTAGTCAGCTCAGTCACCCCCTGCCTGGTTTTGACAGATTTGTTCCTGCTTTCCTGAAGAGTTATGTAATATATTGAAGAAAGCTATATCGTACTAATAATATCCCATGACCTGGCTTCCGGAGTTTGATATTTTTTGCACATAGCTCAGATTGATAACTATACTTTCGGGACTATACCTCATTCTATTCCAAAAGAGAATGTTTGTGTAAACAAAGCAAAATTACATTTCAGGTATTATAAACCTTTTTCTTGCATTCACGTAAGTAATTTAAGATGAATTTATTTGGTGTTACACTGTATAAATCATGTTTAACTTATTTTATTGAAGATTCTTCGGATACATATTTACATTGTATAATATAATGCCAAAATGAATATAAGTTATTAAAGTTTCTTTAATTTTTTTTTTTTAAAATAAAACATTAAAATTAATCATCGAAATTCAAGTAAGAACAACACTATTATAAATATACTACCGTGTGCTTTGTACAAAGCGTGTATTCTATATTGCAAAATAACACTAACATTCATTTTGAAACAAAATGTCACAATTTTTTTTCACATTTTTTACGTCTAACACCTATATATGTATTAACATATTTGTTATGTAGTATAAATTCTTTGTCCCATTTATTTTTTTGCCGCGCTTAGGTGTCTTACTAGAAAGACAGTTAAATATCATCTGTGTCCAATTGAAACTGACTTATTGCAGATATCCCACTTCGAAACATTGTAAAATGATGTATAATAAATAATATATACATGGACTTCATACTTGGAATATTTTCCAAAATGTTTTATACCTCTGAGTTTTGGCTGATTCGACAGTTAGGGTTGACCTTCTAAATTTTACAATTCATATTAGTAAAATATCTGTGTACCTAATATTGATATTTGCAACATAATTTAACATGACAGTTTGCTAAGTTAATATACCGATTGTAGCACATGGTTTAACCGTTTTAGTACCATGGTTTTTTACTCATATATACTTAAAAATACCAAAGAAATCTTTTGTTTTTGACGTCATTTACTCTTGTCTCGAAAAAAAACTGTATCTCTTCCAAAAATTATCCAATTTTAATAATTTTTCCGGTGTTTTCTTAATAAAAACTTGTACAAGGATAATTAAATACAAAGAAAATTATGGAAATATATATTGTGAACAAAAATTATAACAAAAACTGAAATCAAGGTCATATTGCATTTTCGCAGTCCGGTACATCCTCCGTATCATCAAAATAATTGTTATCGTCACTATTATCACCATCACTCAAAATTTGCATTAAATTGTGAGTGCACCACAATGTCACTCACACTATCACTTTCTTCACACCTTGAAAAACAATAATTTTCACTCGAATTATTTTCATATTCCGACATTATGGGTTAAAAATTTTCTTTTCCTGGATCATTTTTATATTGTAATTACTAATAATATTATAATTTGAACTTTATGTAACACGTAGAAAGAAAAAAAATTAGCGATGCGTGCGAGCGACCTCCCCTATCACGAGCTAAACAGCCGCTGATTTCTTGGCAAATATAGTACGCGCACGAGCGCGATGGTGCTCGTCGGCACTCAAACGGTTAATATATTGATCCATTATATTTAGAAATGAATAGCATATTTTAACACATCATTATTTAAACAGCTGGCCTTATTGATGGGCCCATTGTTAATATACAGATATGTTCAGTGTGTCTAAAAATATCTGTCTTGAGTTTCATAATATTAAGACACATCTGCTACGGCAAATGGTAAAATATAATTTAGGTTTGTAAAATTTTATTTTTACGATTATTATATCTAATATAACATAAGTGAAGAGAACGTTATTTATTATGATGGTAAGGCCCAAGAATGTGGATGTTTAAAAAATCAGATAAAACTACACCACAAAAATAAAACAAAACAAATTTCCAAAACCCCTTTATTGAAAACAAAAACTTTCAAAACAAATTATGATCAATTTTCAGCATTAACCCTCTTACCATCTTCATTTGCTATTACTTCCCTTAACCAGGTGGCCATTGCATCTGTCTACCTCCAAGGATATGGATGTGAAGATGGAAGACACTCTGAGCACCATGCCTGCCATCGTTCACTACCAATCTGAAGCCTGATTTATCAAGACCTTGTTGAGCAGCCACTTTGCTTGCTACCAGCAATAGGTGACCTGTGGAAATACATACATGAAAACAAAAAGTATTATTAATTTAATTTCGCATTGAATGTTGGGACTAGGGGCTGAAACAATTGGTATTGTCTGGTTAATTAAACGAGTCTCATTTAAGTAAAATTAAGAGTTTAATGATCAAGTAAATCTTAAAATATGCGCCTAACAGCTAGGCCTAGGCCTAGGAATGTCCTGAACCTTTCCCATTTCCATCCTTTTTGCTTTACAAGTGGCAGAAACCAAAAAAATAATTCTGGATATTATTGACTGAATTCCTTAACCGTTAGAGTGCCGACGAGCGCCATTGCGCTCGTGAGCATACTAACTAAATTTGCCACGAGCGCAATTGCGCTCGCGAAATCAGTTACTGTTTAGCATGCGGTAGGGGAGGTCGCTCGCACGCATTGCTAATCTTTATCTTTCTACATGTTACATAAAGTTCAAATTATAATATTATTAGTAATTACAATATGAAAAGGATCCAGGAAAAGAAAATTTTTAACTCATAATGTCGGAATACGAAAATAATTCGAGTGAAAATGATCATTTTTCAAGTTGTGAAGAAAGTGATAGTGGGAGTGGCATTGTGGTGCGCTCACAATTTGGCATAATGCAAATTTTGAGTGATAGTGATAATAGTGACGATAACAATTATTTTGCTGATACGGAGGATGTACCGGACTGCGAAAATGACGATGTGACCTTGATTTCAGTTTTTGTTATAATTTTTGTTCGCAATATATATTTCCATAATTTTCTTTGTATTTTATTATCCTTGTACAAGTTTTTATTAAGAAAACACTGTAAAAATTATTAAATTTGTATAATTTTTGGAAGAGACAGTTTTTTTTCGAGATAAGGGTAAATTACATCAAAAACAAAAGATTTCTTTGGCATTTTTAAGTATATATGAGTAAAAACCCATGGCACTAAAACGGTTAAGATGATATTTAAGATCTCTTACATATATTTTAGGAGCAGTGGAAATACTGATTACCAGATGTGGCAAGGTGGCAAACTCATGTCCTCACTTGACCATGCATTCTATGTACGACTCACTACTAGGGCATTCAATCCTGAATTCATTATAGAGTGATTTTTGGAGAAATTGTCTGGATCGCGATTAGCAAATACAAACAATAAACAATCAATTATTATTTAAATTTGGTGCTGATAAGAAGACTTTATCGTCTATGCGTTCCATCAAGGTTACATTCAGAAGATTTTATCGTCCTTGCTTTCTATCAAGGTTACATTCGGGGGATTTTATTGTCTTTGCTTTCTATCAAGGTTACATTCGGGGGATTTTATTGTCCTTGCTTTTCATCAAGGTTACATTCAGAGAATTTTGTTATCCTTGCTTTCCCTCAAGGTTACATTCAGAGGATTTTATTGTCCTTGCTTTCGATAAAGGTTACATTCAGAGGCATTGTCGTCATATTGATTTGAATCCACTTGTTAATTGGTGACAGATGAGAGAAACCTGACATATACTGAAATAAATGCCATTCATATACATATAATTTTTTTTTCTTGATCGTATTTATTTTATTCAATCAAGAGCTTAAATATGTTTTTATTTAAATATAGTTTTATCATTATTTTAATTCAATTGTTTGCATCTTAATTAGCATGATATAGTTGTAATGGAAAATTTGTCAAAGTAGTGCTTTTTCATACAAATATACATCATTCTTATGACAATCTAAATCCTGATTTCAGGATTTTATCAGATGCTCGCAATTCCTGAAGTCTCGGGCTTGCAATTTCGATACCAGGATGAATACCCTATAACACCACAATTGCCCTTTCTAGTTCTTAAATTTATGACATTAATTCAAGTTCAAAAATTATCACTTTGATTCTTCCACCAGGGCTGCTTCGTCATACTCACATTTGCTTCATTTTATAACCAGATTTAGAGATATGTTATTTAATGTATATATTACAGTATTTATATTACGTTATTTTTAGAAAAAGGCTATGTAACTTAGCAACCTACCCAATAATTTCTCATCCTGATCCTCGGCCTTTGATAATTGACTAATAGGCTTCCTGGGAATGACCAGGATATGAACCGGGGCTTGAGGATTCACATCATTAAATGCAACACACTGGAATCAACAAAAGTTTCTAGGTTATTGATGTGTAAGTATATAGACCCATTTTGTAACAAATTTTGTTCTGGAGAATATCAGAAAAATTTCGCAAGGAAACCAAAGTGACAATCAAACTGTCAGTATGGGAGAGGTAATGATTTTTTTTCGTAAATAATCTTATGAAGACTGTCAATAAATCTTGGTACACATTGTACATTAAAGGTATGGTCAAATAAAGTTATCTTTAATACATTTCTTTGCTTTATCATTGAATAGTGACATTAACGAGTTAAAGCGTGTACTAAATACACTATTTGGTGACATATTCATATTTAATCAAATTTAACAAACACATCCAATTTTATATAAGGGCAGTTTAGTACAAGAATTTAATAAAATATTTTCAATACCCCTGTGTTTTTACAGAGGTGTTTAAATTCTTAATGAAGTATTGAATATTTTTGGTGTTAAGATTGTAGAAATTCATTATCACTTAATTTTTATTCACAACTAAATGAAACTATGTGATGTAGTATTATTTCTAATTTATTTAAATTCTTAACCATGACCCAGGTTTTGTTGTATGACATCTTCAGGTTGTCATACAAGAAATCTTTACAAATTGCCCACCTGAAGATGTTGTCATACAATGAAATCTAGGTCATGGTTAAGAATTTAAATAAAACAGAAATAATACTACATCACGTAGTTTCATTTAGTTGTGAATAAAAATTAAATGATTTACACATTAAATGTGGTTTAAAATTATATTTTGTAAGTGTTCCTATACACAACAAATACTAAAACAAGCTAAATAAATAAAAATTATCAGTAAACAAACCAAAAATCATTTTTAAAATTAATTAATATTTTTAAGCCTTCAAAGAATTTTTAAATGCTTATATATGTCTAAATGTGTACAGAATCATAGTCTTGTGAATTCTACTTTTATTTAAATTGTTATTCGACGTAGGCAGATGTGAAATTAAAATTAAACTATAGATACAAAGACAAAGATTAAAAACTGTTGTAGTAAACTGTTGTAGTGTTGTAGTGTGTAATTTGAGATATCTTTTAAGTTATTTTACATATTCCATAAAGTACATTGTGGTAGAAATGTGTCACTCTTTTCAACCAAATTGATGTTCGACTTCTACTGAATGCGGAAAACTAGCCATCTAATTATAATCTAACTACCAGTTATATATTTTATTATCCATTCAACAGTTTTACCTCAAAATAATATTTGCACTGTACCTTTATTTAATCTAACACTCCAGTAAGTTCGTTATACTACCACTACAGTGCTCAAGGGGCTTTTTTTTATTTTTCTGCCTATCTTTTAATACCACATTTAGTATTGTGTTTATTTCAACGCTTTAAATAATTACTTCCCGTGAACTAATTGTCATAATTTTTCAAGCCTTCTTTATGTCACTGAACACTGAATATGCAAATACAAAGACGAATTAATAATTAAGAAAAAAACAACATTCAAATTTAAACAATTGTAATAGGTAAAAAGGCTGCGTAGATGTTTGAAATTTGACAGGCGTATTCTTATTAAAATAATGAGCGTTGATTTTTTTGTTGAGTACACTGTTTTCACGTATTCTTTCATTTAAAGAAAAAAATGTGAAATTTCAGGTAGTGCTAAAATTTCTTTAAATATATCTAAAAAAATTTCACGAAGTATTATATTGCAAGTTTCACTATGCACCCATTAGCGACGACAGAATTATAACGTAACAGGTATGAATAACATAATATCGATTGGTAAGAATATATTATGTTATTGCGATTTACAGATACTGTGTTATTGAAGAACGTTATGCTCAGCTAACATGTTAAAATATTATGTTACGGCGGTATTATCAAGCAGCTCCCGTAAAATGGCTGTCACTTGCTGAGTAAAGAGAGAGCAAGACAGCACGTTTTCGCATTGCCCTTCGTTTCATATTTACCGAAGATAACCAAATGACACCGAACTTTACCGAAAGATTAATAATCTGTTATTAGAACGTATTCATACCTGTTATGTGATTCATACCTATTACCGATTAGAATGAACGCATTATCTTATTAAGAATATTACGCTTGGTAACATGTTAAAATATTATATTGCTTTGTTAGGCAGCGGCCGTCACTCGTCATCTGAATAAAAAGAGCAAGAAACAACGCGTTCCTTTTCTTAATGCAATTCATTGTTTTATATATTATTTGTTTTATGCTTTATTCTTTTGTTTCGTAGTGACGGAACATTACTGAATGACGTGGAATTTTTACCGAATGATAATAAACAATTAATTACTTCAAAGTTCAAATCTATACTTGTTATTTGAATTTTATTTATGTTATATTCATTCAGTCTTCACAGTTATTGTTTCATTTTGTTTAAATTATCGAACTAGGAAAATACTATGTGGTTCGAAATGTAATTTTTCAGCGTATTGGCCATTGCCTGGCTTTCTTTTAACATAATTTAATCAAATGTAGATTGAAACCGTTCACAAAAAAAATACCTATATTTTATCAAAAACCAAATTAAAATTGAACTAGCGTTTCTCCAGTAGTATTTAATATACATAGCGATTATAGTACGCATATACTATACATATTTTGTATACACACGCAGAAGGAAAAATATAATGTTATTCTCAATTATGTCCAATAACATGTTATTTTTTAATTTGTTATTGAATAATGATGTTATTCATTATAATAGGTATGGGGATATAACAGTTATTTCCATCTTTAGCACCCATGATATTTATACCGAAAAAAATAAATAGACGACACATAAATTTAAGTGACATTGAAATGCCGGCATATACTTTCAGAATCACTTAGATAAAAAACGTAAAGTAAAATCTATTAAAGGACAAGATATTAAAATAAATACAATATTAATATAATATAACGTACTTGATCATCTTCGTAAATAAACTGACAAGGTATTTCTTTCCGTAATATTTTACCAAAAATAGTATCTCCGCCAGGAACGGCTTCTTGAGCTAGTTGTACTTCGCCGGCCATCTTTTTGTTTCTAGACTTTTTTCCCTCAGGCATAGATTAGACTAGAATTATTTATTTGGATTAAGGTGTTGAAACCTAGTTTTTAAAAATTGTCACAATGGAAAGTTTGTTTCATATAGTATTTTTGAGATTTTATGTAATTCAAAAATGTAAATAAAAATTGTCACTTTGTTAAATTCTTTATTTAAATGTAATTTTATTTCAATTGATTTACAATGTAATATATGGTTTGTATGTTATGTAATATGTAATTTTGAAGTGAATGTAATATATTTACCTTCCTGGCGAGATGTAAAAAAAACTAAATTACGGTAAGTAATTTAGAAGTAATATGGACTATATTATGGGACGTATCTAGTTTAACATCTTAGATATATATGGTATGAAAGAATTCATATTGAAAATAATGTATTTAGAATTAAATATTCCTGTCAGGATTATTTAGTTTAAAAAACTCTTTTTGAAAAAAATGTTACTTCAGAGAAATTCTTTCAAATTTGTTTATTCTTGAAACTATTTTTATATAGAATTTATCACTTTAGTTTTCTTTCAAAATAGTAGTACAGATAAAGTACATTCCAACAAACAAAGAGTATGTCTTTATGCAAAAAACTTCTTTTTGTTTTCATGACGTACCACATTTCTGCCTAATAAATAGTTATTTGACAGAAATGTGATAAAATCTGTCTAAGAAATTTGAGTTATTTTATTATTATATTTTATTATTTTAATAAATTCAATAAAAAATTTCATCACAAAATTCGCGCGAATCACATTCGCAAAATATCCACATTCTTTTTGTGAATACAAATGTGAATTCGAATATTCGTACATCACTAATATGCAGCACTATATGTTATATAATTGAACTCATGGACGTATTTAGAGAAACATAAAAAAGATGACAAATTTGCATAAAATCAGATTTATTCGTGCGGTTTTAGTTTATAATAATTATAGAATTGCATCAAAAACTTAGACTTAACGAAAAAAACAGATAAGGGGCAGTAATCTCAGTATATTAATTGTAGAGAGTTTTACCTGTCATAGAGAAAATTGAATATTGTTCTAAAGACTGATTTTTTTCTTAATCGGTGACACAATCAGTGTCTAGTGTTACCGCAACACATCTCACATATGATCTGCCTGATTAAGGTCTGCTGAGCGTGCTGATCATTCCAAAACTTCAATTTCGACCTCAGTAAGATACACCGAAACGACCGCTGCAGTGTAAGGTCGAGTATTATCATGCCTAAAAGAAAATTATCATCAAGGTATGGGGCAAAAGATACCACAATCTGGCTAAAATGTCCAGTATGTTTCTTTCCACACTCAGGGACCCATTTTCTGTCGTGTGTAGCAGTAGCTCCGTATGTGCTCCTAAGGAAATAATGTCCCGTACTATTTATTACTCACCCTCCACCATAAGGCTCTCTTCCAACAAAGTTACACTGAGTGTATCTTTCTCCGGGTCATCTTCATGCTTTAATCCTTTGATCATCTGACTTAAGGCAGAATGTGGACTCATCTGTAAAGAGTACCTTTGCCCAAGCGTCATCATCACATCGTCATCCCGTCATCGTTTCGGTGCGAACGAGCAAAGGTGGACCGAGCTATTCAATGACCTCTGGTGAGTAAAGGTCCTCTGGCAGGCAAGTATGACTTTATTCCAGCTGTCTTAAGTCTTCTTCTAATGATTTTGTTGTTAACTGTCACTTGTCGAACTTCCTGAACCTTGGTTTTTACCTCGGAAGAAGTTGAAGTACGATTTTTTAAGACACTGCTTACAATAAATCTTTCATTCTTCTTTGTTGTTGCTCTTTTGCGATCTTGTTATGTATGTCTTGTATATTCTCCAGTGTGCCAGTGTCGTTTAATATTGCAAAAAATCTCAGACTTGGAAACACGTAATGTTCGAGCCACTTCATTTTAAGTGTAATTCTTTTTAATTAACGTTAAAGCTTTTGACACTTGAACTTTTGACATTTAGATTAAAGCTTTTGACACTTGGGCAATGCTGAGATCCGGCATTGTCTAATATTAGATTTATTAAATAATGTTCCCTTAACGCAATGGCAACAAATTTGTAAGAAAACGACAAAAATAAGTGTAACAGTATTTGTTGAACTATTTCTTACACTACTCAATATTAAATGTACTGAATAAAGAAATTAAGAGACAACAAAAAAAAAAAACAAATAAAAGTCGTAAATAAAATTCAATTGAAATCCTTCTTTATCAAATTACTTATCTTTCAAATTACTTTATTTTCTTTATCAAAATACTGGCCATCTAGCCAGTGCGAAATGAGAAAAAAATTTATGTTATTCTACTTTTTTTGCGTTCCTTCAAATATGTCCATGAAAGTTTATATATATATATATATATATATATATACATATACACACACACACACATATATATATATATATATATATATATATATATATATATATATATATTTACGGTTTTACAAGACAGAACATAGTTATGAATTGCAATTATATTAATTTGTCCATGGGATCAAATTGTAAAGGCGAAAGTCTGTGCATTAATGGTATTTTGAAAGGTATTAAATCGGGGATTCCGAATAAGCTATACAAGGAGGTAATCAATTATTTCTAAATTTTTGTCTGCCTGTCTGTGTGTTTTATGTTCATCACTTAAAAACCATTGATTCGATTGTAATGGAATTTTTAATATTGAGCAGTTCACAGCCCTATGAATACAAAATATTTCATCTTATTGAAAAGCCTAGAAGTAAGATCTATCCTTGTTTAGGAGAGGAAATGAAATATATTTTATTGAAGTAAAGCTGCCTAACGGATGTTTGTGATGGAGATCTAACTGAGAAAAATGGAACGTCACGAACGCAGCGATGAAACGCTATTCATTGGCTGGGCGGCGTGTATTGTTGCCCATACGAATGAGCGAGATGGACAAAAGTGTGACAAAACGCAACAGGCAGCGCTTAGCGGTTTTTCCCACCTTCGTTCTCTTTAAATATATATTTGGCATATTTAACCTGATTATGTATTTTCGTTTTTTGTTAAATGTTTTTCATTGTGTAATAGATTTGAAAACGTTTAAATTATTTATCGCTGTATCGATATTATGTTATATAGATTAATAATTAAAAACTTAATTTTATATGTGATGCGTAAAAACTTCGTTTCTGTCGGGCGTGACAGGACATCTCACGTCTTCTTTGTTTTTTTTTTATTATATACCTACTAGATAATATGATGCTAAAAAGCTGAGAAACAAAAATTTGTTGAATATATATTTTATAAATAAATATGTTCATAAACAAATAATTATGATAAAAAAATAAGTTCACACTCATCACATAAGAACGATTATATAATTTATGGAACACCAGCTTCCCACCGGAAGCGTCACCCAAGCTTAAGCTGGTGTTCCATAAATTTATATAATCGCTCTTATACCGTATACATTATTAAATTGTAACTGACATTTTGATGATTTCGTTTAATAACTAGAAAATAAGATTTTAAGTTCACTTTCTTGCTACTTTGTTGGAGTAATTTCAGACACTGAATATATAGTGATGATTTACTAAGAAAGCTTCGTTACAAGGCATTATAAACATTTGCTGTACAATATCGTCTCTGAACAGAAATTAATTTAGAAAATATTGCGGCCGCATACACTCGTGTACCCACGCACACACGCACGCACGCACGTTCTTATGTACGGTCGCACACACAAACCAACGCTATATTTATCTTACCTACTAATAACCTGTTTATACTTACCTACTAATATCCTAGTTGCTTAATGCCTTTGAATATACTATATAAACTTACCTGCTTATTGACTTTGTCACTTTCTTACTTTTATCACGACAAGTCAAATAAACTTTAAACTCGGTGAATCTTCTACTCACTATTGTGGAGTTCCTGTCACTTCTGGCTCCATCGTCAGATCCCGGTTTTTATCAGCAACGAAAAGACTCGCCAAGACAAGTTAATAAAGTCCAAATTGTACGAATCTACAACTCGCCACCGAGGAGTTTTATAACCACCTTCCATTTGCTTCATCGCATCCCGGCCACCGTATTTTATGAACGTATTTAACTTCGTCTCAGATTCTCTCACCCGGTCCTTAATTTTTATTTACATTTGTAATAAATGATTTATGGTAGCTATAATTCGATGCAAATAGTAAAAGAAACGTTTGCTCCAAACCTGTTTACAACAACAAACATGACGACACCTGTCATATTTTTACGTATGCGCTGCACAGTGTGTCGAAATAATTACACAAGGGCCAAAGAAATGTTCTTCATAGGAATCATTTTTTTGTGTTTGCAATTGCCCAAATATGATTATATGAGTGTTTCTCAACTACTTAACTTGAACAGCTCGGTTCTCTCCCTGCAACCTAGCATGTTATATGGATTGATAAAATGAAAGAAACTGTAATTAAAAAAAAATAGATTTATTTACTACATTTTAAAGACGAGAATTTATTATCACATTCATTTGCATTTTCTAAACTGATCAATTTAATTATGCTTGCATTAAAGAGTATAATAGGGATTTATACTTAATTACTAGCGAATTTTTTTAAAATTTAATTATTTTCATTACCTAGATATTAAAAAAGCTAGTGACGACAATAAACACCTTTTAATAAATGGGGCAGTTATTATTACTGATTAGCAAATTAACGAATGGTTTAGGTGATATTGTTAATTGCGTACAGATTATTAATTTGTTAATGTGGTTTAAATAACAAAAAAATGGATGTATTTTTTAATCTATACTCCTTTACTCTAATAATTCACGTGGGGATCTGAAAATAGCACAATGAAAAAAAAAATAAAAAATTTTATATTTTTTCTAGAATCACAATCATTATCATTTAATGTAACATTATCATTAATATTATTGTTGAAAATTATAATAAATATCATTCATTAAATTAATTAAATTATTTTAAAAATTTCAATGACTACTAACCATTCAATTTAATATAAACACGTGTATATTATAATGGTCTATAGATAATTGGCTTACATATTATAATGGTCTATACAAGCTTCGTTACAAGGCATTATAAACATATACACGTGTATATTATAATGGTCTTTAGATAATTGGCTTACAATGAAAGCCAGCAGAAAAATAAAATTCTGGACCACTCATCTGTCAAATAAACTATGTAAATATATATTTAGTGAGAAACTTCATTCTATCTATTTTTTTCTGTTCGTAAAATTTCGCCTTTATCAGTTTTACATAACGCGTCTAAAGATGTATCTATATCTTGAAAAAGTGATAGTAAGTTTTCTATTTTTATCAGAACTTATTCTAATAATAATGGAATGAAATTAAAGATGGCAAATATCCGATCGCATATTGAGAACATGTTTTAAAAGAATTGGGGATTGGCTGGAAAGTTCAATAATGTGGCTTCTTCTGGAGAAGGCATAGCAATTTAAAAGCTTTCAAACTCTTGCCAAGAAAAACTCCCTTTTTATGTAGGTTTGTATTCTTGATACCTTATGCTATCCGTATATACAAACTATTGATGAATGAAGCTCATTTTGGAATGCTAGCTATTGCAAAAGCTCTCAGGTGTCTCATTTTTTGGCAGCTTTCTAAAGCTCCGAAAAAGATTTTGGAAAGCAATAGGATGGCAACAAATAAGATTTAAGATTGTAAAATTAAAATAGCATGGAGAGGGAAGAAAAAGGGAAAATACTTTTGTTTTCCAAACCTCACGGGAAACGGAAGAACAAATGAATTGCGAGCGCTTGTGTGTCATCTATATTCTATATTATTGAATATAATTGGCGTTAATTTTGACGTATGTAGTAGTTTACGTGATGTAGTATTATTTCTACTTACTTTAGGTTCTTTACCACGGCCTAGGTTTCGTTGTATTACAACATCTTCAGGCGGGCTATTAGCAAAGATTCCTTTTTAATAGAAGAAGAAAGAATCTTTGCTAATATCCCACCTGAAATGTTGTAATACAACGAAAGCTAGGTCGTGCTAAAGAACTTAAAGAAAGTAGAAATAATACTACATCATGTAGTTTCTTTTAATTGTGATCTATATTATTAATAAAATTGTATTAGGATGAATTCTGTATATAGACAACATTTTACAGAGTTATTGGTTTAGTGTAAAGAAGGATAACAGAAGCCAGAAAATTTGTTTTTAGAATTTTTGTCTGTCTGTCTGTATGTTAATTTGTTCGTCAATCACGCGCACTTTAATTTAGGGGGGAATTTGATGAAATTTGGTATGGTAATTGTTTATGCCCAAGAGCAATGAGAAAAAAAATTCTAATAAATTTCCTTATTCCGAATTGCACGCGAGTAAGACCGAGGGATATAGCATGGTAAATGTAAAAATTTATTCAAACGCTAATGGGAAACATCCTTATTGACGTCTGACACATTATGTTGCGTTAAAATTGTGTAACTTGAGAAAACAAATGACGACTAAATACGAGCAGCGGCGGAACCGGCCGAGCGCTAATATCAAGGCGGTTGAGAATGTCAAAGTTTATTCAAACGCTAATGGGAAACTTCCTTAGTAACGTCTGATTCATTCTGTCACGTTAAAATTGTGTAACTTTTGAGGAAGCAAATGCCGAATAAATACGAGCAGCGGCGGAATCGGCCGAGCGCTAATATCATGGCGGTTGATAAAATAAAATTTTATTCAAGCGCTAATGGGAAACTTCGTTATTGACTTATTCTGTCGCATTAAAATTGTGTAACTTTTGAGAAAAGGAATGCCGAATGAAACCGAGCGGCGGCGGAAGTAACCGAGCGCTAACAATGTGGCGGCTGAAAATGTCAAAAAATGTATTCAAACGCTAATTTGTCGATAATTATTCGCCACAGAGTTTGGCGTATTTTGTCGTGCATTAGTTTTGTGTTCTATATAATGCAAAAATCATAAGTTTGAGATCGTCATTTATTCAAAAGCTTCGATTGAATATTTTTTAAGTATATTGCTACAAACTAGTGAAAATATAGTTTTAATCAGAATAACAAGTTGTGTGGTTTTAGGAAACCACGATGAAAGTGAAACTTTTTTTCAGATTGTAGGCATTTAATTGAGAATTTTTCGAAAGCTACTTGATTTAGGATTTTAAAAGTAATATTAACTTAAGACGTGAAAAAGGAAATGATAATAGTAGACAAGATATATAACTATGAATGTTTATTTTACTCTGCGTACTAAAGTACAGAATACATAAATAAATACAATGTTCGGTATGATATATATATACATATTAAAAACGTAGATCAATATTTATATAAATCATTGAATTATTTTAAATTTCGATTATTTGATCACTAACTTCATCTTCGCTTTGAGTCTCACAGTTTATAAATGTAAATAATATTTTGTGGTAACTAAAATAAGTAAACATTGACATGCATTCTATTTTTTCAATGTGTCTGGTAAAAACTGCATCGATCGTAGTACCATACCAACGCTGCACAGCTGATGAGAGCTATAGGTACCGCCATATTGGTTTCTTTACCCCCACTCCGCGGCCGACTGTAATGCGACATGCGATAGGTAAACGAAATATTCTGAGGCGATACAAGTTTCACTTTAATAAGAAAGACTAAATAATTTACTTCTAGAATAATGATTAAATTGTTATAAATTCTTGACTAATTTGAACCATTGAAGATATATCGCTTCATTCGCTTACGCGGGTGAGGCTCACGCATTTATGTTTATATTGAAGTATTTTTGTGTATATTAAATATATTTTTTTACAAATTGTTAAAAAATAAACGATTTTTACGTCTACAATTGTCTATATTTATTTAGTTATACTAAAACTTTTTACTTATTCTATGCAGACTTTATACAGATTTACTGTCATTAAGGGAATTATTTTTTTAGTAACTGAACAATAATTAAAATAAAATTAAATGTTACCTTTTCATACAAATAATAAAATTCTATGTACATTTTGTCCCATAACAAAAGTTAAAAACACATCTAAAAAACTCACAGAATTTTACAAACATATTTTACCAATTATCACAATAAACATATAGATATTTTTTTACGTAAACGGGTTCTTAAAAGACCAATCAGAATTCAGTTTTATGACGGGGCAAGACCATGATTTGGGAATGAACCAGCTGTCGCTCTCATTCTGTGGGCAGTTCATCCTCGCGAAGTATTCCATAGAGTACAGTATCCACAGAAGACCTGCAACACGAAAGCTATTGTAAGTTACTGCCACTCCTCTGTGCCACTCTTCTTCTGTAACGTGGTAACTTTGAAGCAATACGTCGAGGGTCGATGTTGTGTAAATTTGGATGACTGTATTTTTTCTATTGGACCTTATTTAACATATCCACTTAAATTTCGTCGTTGCATATAGAATTGTTAAATATGACGAATTTTCATACAGTACTTATTTGTTTTTATTGTTTTTAAGCAAAAACAGTAAATCAATTGGCCTGGTTAATTTACTTCCTTATTTTAAACTCTTAACTACAAACCAACACCATTTTCCGTTGATGTTAAATATTAATAGTAACCAAGTTTAACAATTTAGTTATATGATAGTGGAAAGTAAGTGTCACACGTGAACGTACCAGTGCCCATGAAGTGTCCCATCCACATCAAGATATTGAACAGTTGCGGGAAGCGACGGCCGAGAGCGGAGGTGAGCGGCACGAAGATCATACCGAGCACACCAAACATGATCAGCTGCACGGGGTAGAAGAAGCCGAGTGTGAGGGAGAAGATGAGCTCGTGGGCGGTCGATGACAAGGCGAAAACAGTGAGCAGAGCAGCTTTGCGGCCTGCGCGCGGTGCCACCTCGCGGTAAACATGCGCGTGCAGCCAATCGTAAACGAGAAGGTTCCATGTGCGGAAATAGTCACCAAAGCGGGACGACAGCCACCATTCCTGTAACATGTAATTATGTCCCCAACACATATTCATTATACTACTTTAGTGAGGAGTTCATCGTGAGAGGAAACCAAAACTACTACAAATTTGGTCTAAGGTCAACATCAAATGAAGAATATCTGCGTGATATCATTTTATTAGACAGTGTAATATAAAAACACGTGTTTTTGTCCATTTAGATGATTTAAAAATATTATAAACCTAAAGACAAATATTTTCTGGAATTTTGTTCATTTTACTCCTATATTATCTATGTCCTAAAGATATATATTCTCCTAGGTAAATAAAATTATACATACCAGGATAAACTTATTATCTTGAAGATAGAACATGGCTAATAGGCTTTCGTAAAAGTGATTATTAGTCCTTAAAACCTTGATATCTAATAGTCATTTAAATAGATTAATTTTGGAATATTATTATACTGACCTCGTAAAAAAGTCGATCTGCGAAAGTCAGGAGCTCGGCTGCAGCGTTGTGCCAGGCGTGTAGTAAGCAATAAAAGGTGCACAAAAGTGAGATCATGCCCAGGACCATGTGGCTGAAGATGTGCTGCACGATAGTCTCTGCTGCGACCACCTGTCGTCAAGCAACTAATCAAACCGCTTCCTTTTACGTTAATCTATTGCGTCATGTTATTAGTCTTTATACATTTTGCTTTTATAACATTGAATAATTAGTACTATTTGACCTGAGATATCTTTAAAATCGATACTGGATGGGGAGGCATTCGCGCTCAAATCAGTGACTGTAGATGTAATTTGAATCTTCCATAACTCGGCTAAAAATGGACATGGCGCCATCATGTTTGTTTTAAAGATGAAGGATGAAAGTGTCAACATTCTATTATGCGGATACATACAGCGGAACAG
Organism: Druceiella hillmani; assembly: GCA_039881145.1. Taxonomy (NCBI): domain Eukaryota; kingdom Metazoa; phylum Arthropoda; class Insecta; order Lepidoptera; family Hepialidae; genus Druceiella; species Druceiella hillmani. Next base: position 15,207,940 of record JAYKKI010000024.1, read on the forward strand.
ACATCGCTAACCGGGCACGCGCAGATGGAAAAGGTTTTCAAACAATTTTAAAGCCAAATGCTTGCTGCTTCTCTAACAACTACCCTGTACTTAATAAACGTAAGTTGCAATCGAGTTAAACGATTGAATCGTTTAAATTAAATTGAATTAAACGATTGAATCGTTTAAATTAAATTGAGTTAAACGATTGAATCGTTTCAATTAAATTGAGTTAAACGATTGAATCATTTGAGTTAAACGATTTTATCAAAAATTTTATTTAATTTCGATGTATTATAAATGATAGAGGTTTTATGAAAATAACTGACGGTGCAATTTATGTTTCTTTTCATCTTGATGCCAGTTGAATACAGTTTGTTTTTCTTCTGTCATTGGTAAAGTTATATATAAAGTGATGTCTTCTTATAATAATTAAAAAATCTTACTTCTTCCTTTCCAAAATCCGCCCAACAAGGGATGACGAATGTATCAACGATGAAAGCCATGAAAAATATAATACAGCTCATTTCTATCAAGTAATATAATACTTTCTTCCATCTAATATTGTTTGTCCTGTAACAATATTTTAGACTTATTATTCCAGTAAAAGAAACAGGAGACGTTCGTATTATGTTTATTCGGGTATCAATGTGGCGAGATATGGATTAAGATATACCAGTGTCGTTGAAAATGGCCTTATGAATATATTAGTTGAGTTAATTTTATTTCACAATTAAATTAAATTTTCACTTTAATATAGTCATTAATGGAGTTTAATGCAAGATAATTATTACAGTTTAACAATATTTATGTGAGTATAGTGGTATGGTTAATAAAAGGACGTATCTTAAGGTCGAAGTTGACATAAAGGTATAGAAATTAAAATAATATTATATTTGAAAGTGAGTTGTCTTTATATGTTCTACTTTCATGCCTGAACTATTTAACCAATTTTAATGATATGTTGCAACGAGTATGTGAATATAAAAAAAAAAAATATTTTTTTTTCTTTCTTTTTTTTGTAATAAAAAAATCATGTCGTTATGTACAACAGCAAGAACGTAAATATGTATTATAATAATCCATCACGCGCAACATGTAAACGTACGACTACCTTCTGCGGGTCATAACTCCATTTATTTGAATCTGGGCACCTAAAACTATTTAGCCATTTGCAATGCCAGGATTACATTTTGTGCTTTTAAATAATATTTTATAATGATCCATAATAGAAATTTAATAGTGGTCCACATAACAAAAAAAAAACATTTATTTATTATGAATATTCGTGATAGAAATAGTGCTTATAAGCTTTCCAAAATATATTTTAAGTTTATTTCTCTAAGTGAGGTTAACTTCTGGTATATATTTATTTGCATAATAAATTAAAATTTTATCATTTCTTAAATGCTTAAAATTAATGATTTTTCAGCATATTCATATATTTTTATTATTTTATTTAGATTCTTTATTAAATTTAATAATGCATTATTTACACGTGTTTATATTAAACTGAGTTATGAGTATTCATTAAAATTTTTAAAACAATTAAATTAAATTTGACTAATTTAATAAGAAATAAATTAAAAATGATAATAGTAATATTATTAATATTGTCAATTATTATATGATAATGATTGTGATTCTAGATAAAAAGATGGATAATTTTTTTGCATGGAAAAATCAATATTAATTTTTAAAATTTAACTCTTTGATTAAATTTTGATTTTACCAACCGTACTTATAATCACGCTCCAGTCTTTATATTATTTTATTTCTATTAATTATTGGCGTTCTCAATAAAGTTATTCTTATATTATGCCAAAGAAGTACAACTTATATCCCGCGTACATAAGTACACGCACTATTTTTGAAGTAAAACTTCTTTACGCACGCTTGACTTGGGGCGTGATCGGGCTGCGTGACGAGAGCGTTACGCGAACGGAAGATGAGAGGGAGATATTAGTTAGTGAAGACAGAAAGAGAGAGAGTTACGTTTCGTATATTACTGTAGGAACAAGAGAGAGAGGCGAGCACACATTTTCTTTTTCTTTTTCTCTCATAGCCAGTTATGTTTAAGACACAGTGCAAGCCTATTGTCTGTATCACACTGTAGGAGCAAGAGAGAGCAGTGCGCGCGCACATTTTCATTCTCTCTTCATTTCATCCTCTTATAGCCAGTGCATGAAATATATATATATATATATATATATACACATGCGAGTTTGCTAGCGTTACGCGAACGGCGATTTTTTGATTATTTTGTAACTTCATTTCGTTCTTGAACAATTTTATAAATTATTTTTTTGTTCAATACATTAAATGTTCTACATTTAAAGTGAATACAATGGTAAATTTATTTTGAAGTTCATATTTTGTGAATTTGAAGTTTTACTTCAGTCGTGTGGTCTAAAGCACACTCGTTTTTTATTTTTATTTTATCATCATGTCTTGTTCTTTTTCACACAAGCGAAGCGTTTTTTTTTTAAATTTTGAAGCCATAAACGTTTCACATTACCTATTTTTTAAATTTATTATTATGATAACAAGTTACTAATGTGATGACATCTAACGGTGATAGCACTTGACTACAAACCTGGGATAGACGTCTATGTAGATCAGAGTGGGGGCAAACAGGAAGTAGATATAGCAAGAGATTGGTGGTGGGTTAGCTGCGCGTCCAACGCAGCTTCGCACGAACGCGTGTACTTTCATCAAATGCCTAAACTAAAAACGTAGTACATTAGTTAAGTATTTTTACCCGACAATCATCATATATATTGTTTCTCAAAGGTGTTTTTTGTGGCAACGTCATATCTCCATTAATTCTTCATCAAAATTAATGATTCAAACATCATTTTAGAGATTATTTTATCCACTATTGACGAAAAATAGACAAATAGTTTAAAATTAATGGTTTCGTCAAATAATTTATTAAAAACGATTTTTATACATTTATTTTCACTAGTGATGCTATCTGTTGATGGCATTCCTGATAAAAATATACTCAACTAAAATGTAGCTTTATTATTAATATTCGGTGTTTGATCACGATACTGTGCGGAATATTCGCCCCGGTCACCTCGTTTAATTGAAGTAGTGATAAAATATGATCAATCGTATTAAGCCTTCGTAAAAGCTAAAAGTATTTATGTGAATAAATTACAGTAACATACACCTTTAACTAGTCGTGTAAAATGTGTTGTCGATGAAAATCAATGATTTTTTAAAATATTATTCAGATTATAAATAATTGACTTATATTAAGATTTAAAAATTATTTACCATTTAGTTTTGGCAAAAATCGCTTTCAAAAATGTTATAATTAACATTACAGAAAAAGTAATTACTTTTTCTGTAATGTTAATTACAGAAAAAGTAATTATTTCACCACACTGCATTTTATTTAAAAAAACGCAATAAAAATGTGAAACCTATTTTTTTCAAAAACTGTCAAAATTATGTCGTATTAAAAGTTTAGGAAACATGCGAAAATAATTTTTAATAAATTTTTTAATAATTTTTGGATATTGTTGTAACATCACCTTAATAAAATGTTATTTGATTTCCTAATCACTTTTATTGATATACAGAGATGTTTATCGAATGGAATGTAATATATGGACGAGTTTGTAAATTCAGAATATTTTGTAACGATGATAATTATCATTTTTTAATATTTTTTATTTATAATTCATAGTAATATTATGTTACAGATCGTTTCTTGTGTGAGGGTGTTGTGTTACAGATCGTTTCTTGTGTGAGGGTGTTATGTTACAGATCGTTGTGTGAGGGTGTTATGTTACATATAGTTTCTTGTGTGAGGGTGTTATGTTACAGATCGCTTCTTGTGTGAGGGTGTTATGTCACAGATCGTTTCTGGTGTGAGGGTGTTATGTTACAGATCGTTTCTTGTGTGAAGGTGTTATCCTACAGATCGTTTCTTGGGTGAGGGTGTTATGTTACAAATCGCTTTTTGTGTGAGGGTGTTAGGTTTCAGATCGTTTCTTGTGTGAGGGTGTTATGTTGCAGATTGCTTCTCGTGTGAGGGTGTTATATTACAGATCGTTTCTTGTATGAGGATGTTATGTTACAGACCGTTTCTCGTGTAAGGGTGTTATCTTGCAGATCGTTTCTGGTGTGAGGGTGTTATGTTACAGATCGTTTCTTGTGTGAAGGTGTTATCCTACAGATCGTTTCTTGTGTGAGGGTGTTATGTTGTAGATTCTTTCTTGTGTGAGGGTGTTATACTCGTATTAGAGATTGTTTCTTGTATGAGGATGTTATGTTACAGATCGTTTCTCGTGTAAGGGTGTTATGTTACAGATCGTTTCTGGAGTGAGGGTGTTATGTTGCAGATCGTTTCTGGTGTGAGGATGTAATGTTACAGATCGCTTCTTGTGTGAGGGTGTTATGTTATGAACCATTTCCAGGATGATGGTACTATGTAACAGACAATCTCTAATATGATGGCGTTATATTACAAAACATTTCTAGTACGAATGCGTGATTTAACAGACCATTTCTAGTGTGATGGCGATACCGGTGGCGATTGGGAGTGGGGCGTGGAACAGTGAGTATGTTGGTACACCGATCAGCATTATCTGCAACGTGACGTACCCCATCACGCCCGCTGTATTTACGCAATGACCGGCAAAGGCTGCAATGGAATAATTTTCATTAAAACGTAAATTGTATTTATTTTTGAAACGAGGTCAAAATAGGTACACAGGAAAGCGTAAGTTTCCTTTGTTTATTATAGACCGGATCGAAGCTTATATGCAAATTGAATAAAGTTAAACGTGTTTTCAACATTATAACGAAAGAAATTCACTATTATAACTAGTTGAATGTTGTACATATTTCGGTAATTTTTTGTTTTAATGGTTTAGAGTAGATAACGAAGAAATATTAAGTTGTAATAGATGGATGTTACACACAGCTAAACATTAAATAAAAAAAAACATAGTCAAATGAAACCTATTTATTTATTATTTTTAATTACGTATAACAAGAGCGTTTCATTGTACTCCCTCATTATATAATTAAATAGTGTCTTCACTAAATACAATAATGTTAAATACAATAATGTCTTCTTAAGAAATAAACATATAAAAAATTCAAAATTTATATCTAGATATAAATAGTGCAAAATAATTTTTTTTAACAAAACAATTGAACTGACTTCAAATAACCACGGAATTAACGTACAATCTATATATAATATAGTAACTTCAATTAACGTACGGAATATATACTATAGTAACTTCAATTATAATATAGTAATTTCAATGCAATATATAATATAGTAACTTCAATTAACGTACGGAATATATACTATAGTAACTTCAATTATAATATAGTAACTTCAATTAACGTACGGAATATATACTATAGTAACTTCAATTATAATATAGTAACTTCAATACAATATATAATATAGTAACTTCAATTAACGTACGGAATATATACTATAGTAACTTCAATTATAATATAGTAACTTCAATACAATATATAATATAGTAACTTCAATTAACGTACGGAAAAATAAAAAAAATAAAGAAGATATGAGTATTTGGTTGGAAATTTTGCAGTACAATATCGTTTTCAAATATAAATAAATATATTTTATTTATTTATTTATCTACTTTAATGTATCTAATTGATACATATGGCGGACTTATTGCTACAAGAGCAATCTCTTACAGCCAACCACAACACCAGTCCAGCCCCGGCGACCCGGGAATCGAACCCGGGTCGCCACGGTACGTTGCATCGTCAAAGGCCGTATGCCTTGTGATCAACCCAACACACCACGGCGACGACTGACGATTTTCCCTTGACATCGACTCTAAATCTATAGGAGTGAGACTATTTTACTTATTTTCATATGTTTTATATTAAAAGGTTTTATTTTTTCATTTTAATGCCTATGATATCCTATGTTACCCAGAATATCATGAACTTTCGAAATATTAAAGAATATTTCATTTATTACACATGAAACAGACAATTGAAGTTCAATAAACATAAATATATCCATATATATATATATATGTATATATATATATATATATATATATATATATATATATATATATATATATATATATATATATTGAGTTAGCTAATAAGTTTTTAACACCGAGTTACTCTCAATAATTTTTATTAAAAAAATTATATTCACATGAAACACATTATTATCTACTGACTTCCTTGTTAATTGTTAATTAATCTCCATGGATTTATTTAGTAATAGATAAAGTCGTCAAATGGATAAATTAATAAGGAGCGTGTCATAAGACGACTCTAGTGGCACAGAACATAAGTTTTGGCAGTTCGCATTTTGAATACTGTTTTTATAACTGTTTTGTTGCCTTAAATAGTGTTTTAATTTAATTCAATAAATAATTTTTAATATAATTATTAAAAAGTATCCATATATTAATATGCGAAGAAAAAAATTTGTACCCCTTTTTAAAACGGAGCAGTGGGAGATTTGGCGTAGTTTATATGGGGAAATATTGCAGAAAGCTTAAATTTATATATAATATGTGTAACAAATACATTATATCATATATTACAAATAGATTAAAAGATTCACTGTTTATGTTCATACTGTCAATGTCAAAGACATAATAGTCTGTGGTCGAATATTCGCACAGAGTAGAGATTGTCGTCAAAGACTTTTTAAAATGTCAGATTGACTGAATGAGTTTCACGTCACTAAATAACGTTCAAACTTTGAAATTTAATGAATTGTGGTCTAATTTAGACCAATAGGCGTTCACTAGTATATTATTGCACGAACCCATTAAGACTTACTTAACAGCGTAGTCTAAAGAATAGATAAAATAAATAATAATATTGAAAGCAAACCCTCATAAATATGACTTAATGCTGTGCAGTTAGTCCAATAATATGTAGGTATTAATGTTCTGTTAACTTGCAAAAAAAATATGAATATGGAACATATTGGCTATATTTGTTTTTATTCCTCACATACGTCACAAAAATCCGAAAGACTTATTCGGAATTAAGTAAACGTATTGAATATATTTGGCGTTAATTTTGTAGAAATTCCTTATTCACAATTAATTTCAGGTGGGCTATTAGAAAAGATTATCTTTGCTAATAGCCCACCTGAAGTTAATACAACGAAACCTAGGTCGTGGTAAAGAATTTTAAAAAAGTAGAAATAATACTACATCACGTAGTTTCATTTAATTGTAAACGTACCAGATTCATGTGAGTAGTCCAATATTTTGGAAGCCTTTTTTCAATATATTGACTGAATACCGCAAAAAAAACAAGTTCAGTTGGGGTATAATTACTGTGTTCCATAATGGCGTGAGCGTTCCTTTGTGTTTGTGTTTTTGTTTGTTTAATTACTTGTTTGTATCAATCACGCACGGCAATACCAAAAGAAAGCATTTTGCACGTAACAACAACGATGAAGAGAAAAAATAATTACGTACATTAATCAACAGAAAATAAGTTCTTTTTAAAGATCAGATGAGTCATCAGTAGAAACGGATACTTTTTATCTTCAAACCGCGATGGACATAGTTCACAGAGAGACAGAGAGTCGTCTGCTAAAAGAAATAAGTATTTAACAGAAGTTAGAAATAATTTTAAGAAAGACATAATTTCAAACTATAATGAAGATGCTCCATCGAAACTATCACATTCCAACGTTATTATACATACAAACAGTGCACTTTTTGGAGAGTTTTGTTGTTGTCACAACACTCCCTTTATGAGCGAAGTTGCAATTGTGATTGTTGGCTAACAATTTTATATTTAAATATTATATTACGAAGTCACCATGGTGATCTGCAAAAAATCTGAAATTCCTCCACGTCATGCCTGGATAAATACACGTGAACTAACGAAGGTGTGCTAATGATTATTGGAAATAATTTCAGAATCACATTTGCATCCATTGATGATGACGGATATCTTTATGGCCATGGAAAAAAATTCACATTAACCGTTCGGTTAATCGATTAAAATATTATCAGTTACATGAACGAAGATAGCGATTTCAACTGTGTAATGAAATATTTGCAGCTCTTAAACAATGAGAGGAGTGTTATCGTAGTGTGCAATGGAGGAGTTCCTATAATCACCTTGCTGTTCATTTACAACATAAACAGTCTGCTGATTGTCAAAGTAAGATTTACGAGCAAAATTGGTTCTGCTGTAACAGTTGGAGCTACATATTTAGAGGCCGAATAGCACACGCGACGTTAAACATTCTTCTAAACTTATAACTGCACCATATTTTACCACACCTTACGCAGTATTCCCAAATATTCTAACTCTGCAAAATTGATTAGAGTTTGCTCAGCCATAGTTTAACACAGGCTTCTACGTCACATATCTCTTCTGTTAAAACATTGGAGTATAGAACACTTTTATCGATGTCTTTTAAAATTTGTTCTCCAGTGATTCGTCAAATATTGATAGAGATGTAAGAGCTGATGAAATCAATATAAACATATAACTTTGCAAGGAAAAGGGTGTATATTAATAAGTTTGATAATAGTTACATGATTTGCTTGTGAAGGCGCCCCAACACGCCGCCCACAATCGGAAGCCGGGGTATGCGGCGAGGGCCGTTGCAAACTGCAGCAGCCACAAATGCACCCCGTAACTTTCTTCGCTCCAGAAACAGATTTTTATCCGGTGAAGACCCACATTTATTCTGTAATAATTTAATTGGATACATTAGTTAGAAATATAAATGATGAAAACCTATATGAATTGAAAACGAATATCACTATAAATTATCGGGGGGAAAAACAATTTTTACATAGATAATTGATGGAAAATTATTTCCTGTGCGTGTCGTCAAAAATTGAGATGTGGAAAAATGAAGTATGTTATTCGTAAAACATTTTACCTAAAGGCCCTTTTATACCTTCAACTCACTCACTAGCAGTGCTTAAATTAAATACCTAAATGGTAATTTTCTTAGTCAGGTAGAACAATTAAAGGGCCACTAGCAAAGCTTTAACAAGTCGATGCGAAGGATTTCCTTAAAGTTAATTATCTTAACGAATAAACAGGTATTGTAGTATGTAATGAAATAATATTACATCACATAGTTGCATTTAATTGTGAAGAACACGTGTATTATTCATACAAGTGTTTCTTAACTTTGACAGTATTTTTTTCAGAAACCGTAGAAAATTATCATAATATTACCTACTCTTAACGTTTTCTATTCAGTTTTATTCACTATATCATTTGTATTATTAATAGACTAGCGTGACCCGTGCGAAGTCTTCGCATTATATCAATTTGCGTGGTAGATTATAAATATTTACATATGAGAAAATGAAGTCACAGCTGTCATATTAGTTACAACAGAGTGTTTAGAGTCAATTTAATAAATCAAAATTGATTGCAGGTATTCAATTCATTTCTAATTTTGCACACTGCTTATTACGTTTTTATTCCATTATGAAGCTCAGATGACAGATCTAACAAATATTTTACTAAAATTGACATATAGAGGCGCAAGTATCAAACGCATTGAGCTAAAGCGCCACTTTATTTATACGTGAATGGATTTGAAATTAAACAAAAATTTTACCGACCGTCAATTTTTGTAACATCTGTATATATGTATGTATATATCGTATATTATAAAAAAAATCATCGCTCTATGGATAAATGCGTGAACTACGTAACATTACATGACGTCGACAAGTCAGCCTACGACTAAATACTATAGAGAATATGCATTTTTTTTTCACATAATTTCTTCGATTCTGTGTGTTTCAAACTACTTAGCCATTTCTAATGATGACATCAATTTTTTCCCAAGAATATATTTTCTATATTTCTATTTGCCACATTAGCAATACCGCTGATCAAAGCTAATATTTTATAAAACTTTATTGACTCATTGAAAACTTTAAATAAACAAAAAGCCTTAAAATATTGTTTTCAATGTAAACTTACTTGCCAAAGAGAACAAAGTCTTTAAGCAGCGTGTTGATGAGCAAAAGGAACAGTACAGCGATGAATATATTGTAAACGGTGCGGATGTGTGGCGATTCGGCCATGAGCGTTGTTAGGGGCGACTCGCGCGCCATGAAAACCTTTTCGCCTCGTATTTTAAGCGTCGTCTTTGTGTTGCATTGCTCAGCTATCGCGAATGCTCCATTTTTCTGTACGTGACCTTTCTCAACGATTTTCCTCCGTGATAATTCCGAGTTCGATTCCATAATTTTCTGAAAACAAATGCAAAAGAATCTATTAAAGTCGATCAGGGCGGAAAAATAATATTACTGGAATCGGTTAGTCATTCACGAGGATATCGATTAAATTAAGTCGGTTAATTTGAATATCGGTTAGTCATTATCGATCGATTAACAGCGGTTAAAGTCATTATCGATATCGATTAAAGTCTTCCAGATTTTGAAGCACAGAATTGGATATATGTGACTTGTATATATAGGACAGAATATAGTGAACGTCATTGAATGTGAGAAGTTGTATTATGAATGAATACAAGATTAGATTTTTGAAAAAGTGTATACTATATTTTTTGGGAATGTATTGAATGCCTTTATATGATAAAACACACCATATTAAGGCTTTATTAATAATTTTGAGTCGTTACAGTATGTAGTCGATGAGGACTTTTAATGAAAAAATGACAGTAGTGTACCCAAAAGTTTATTAATTTATCACAAGAGGGCACTTATAGCATATGGCTCTCCATATACGCTTCAGTGTGTGTTGGCGTTGAGCCAACGAGGTATCGACGAAAACAATATTGCAAAATGTATAATTAAATGTTGCAGAAATGCAATTGTGTGACAAACAGACAAACAGGTGAGAAAACTAATGCGAAAAAACTGATGGTGTTGATTCGAATGGTCGACTAGGGCCCGTTGCTCCGATGCGGATAATGCAGAGTTTATTTTCAGAAAAGTTTTCTTCTTAATTTCATTATTAGGTCAGTGAATGTAATATACTAGTCCAGTTACAGGTATTCACATTATTCATATATACAAAATCATTACACCGGTTGTCAATAGTTCTTGTATGATTCCTCGATTTGTTATTGCTAATAAGCTATTGATTTACTGTAATATATGTTTACTTCCAATCACTTTTAATCAGAATTGTTTTTTTTTGTATTATTCGTATTTTGTCCTATACGATATGTTTTGATGACACCGTGATTGGACGTCTACATATTTTCTGTTAATTTAGTGAGAAATCCACGATATCACAAGTGGAGCTGAAATTATTTTTTTTTGTATTAATTCAACTTTTGTCTTATACGACACGTGTTGACGACACTGTCAACATATTTTCTACTAATTTAGCGTGAATGTCCATGATATCATAAGTATAGAAGAAAATTGGAAATAAAATAGTAATATGAAATAAATAACAGTTTTAACCATATTTCTTGATCAATCAATAACATACCATCAATATATTTGTATATGAAATATTTTTTTAATGCGTCCATTTCCTGTATTAATTATTACCATGGTAATGGAATATACGAGAAGATTTATATTTATATTCGATATTTTTTTATCTTATAATAATTTTATTAATGTATAACTAGCGAAATATGGCACCATATACATAGGCGACAAAAAGGTAAAGGATTACATATATTTGTTGCAAACGACGACATATACTTGAGTAAAAAGAAGTTTTGTACGTAAAAATAAGTTGTGAATTATATCAATATATTTTTAACATAAACCGGTCTTTAATTGATTCATTATTTGAAAAAATTGTTATATCTTACATAAACAGCATGTTAACAGGAGACAAAGATAAGTGTGTTCAGCGAGTCAGTATCGAACGAAGGTCCATATTAATTTAGCTAGGCTTTATCTAGCTACATCTATTTTCTTCAATAATAAGCAATTAATCTGTATATTATATTTTATTCAGTCAGTTTAACTGGTAAAATCATTAAATAAACAAATAATTTACATAATATACAGAATCAACAAAACAACACTACAACGTGTTGATTTGTTAATTCTGTAATGAACTCGTTGCAATGTTGATTTGTTAATTCTGTAATGAACACGTTGCAATGTTGATTTGTTAATTCTGTAATGAACTCATTGCTATGTTGATTTGTTATTTCACCTATAATATACAGTTTAATTGCTAATTTATTATTAAAAAAAAATTAGATAAAGCCAAGGTAAATTAATGCGGAAGTACGTTCAGTTGTGACGCACTAAACGCACTCTTCTGTATACGTCACGTGGCAAATAAATTATTTTTTTTAAAGGCTCCCGATGTTAGATACAACAGTTTTATTAGATTCATTAATCATAATTTCAAGGTACAAGCTGATGAAGAGTGAAATTTTTTAATAATCTTAACAATTTACCGAGTTATAAAAGTTTAAATTTAACCTTTAGAGAAGGACGGCAATACTGTGTTGTGAGGTCATTTTTAATATTGCACATTATATTCTATGAGAAGGAAAGAGACAGGGATATATCTAATTCTATCTGTATGTTCAAATTTAGAAGCCTACAACTGGCTTATTTATTTGATTTTTTTTCACGACTGGTTTTTAATTAACTTATATTTCACAATATTTTACGAAAAATATCAAAATTTAGAATGAATCGTTAGGTAGTAGTTAGGGTTACTACCGTATTGATCACAATCTTTAAATTTTGTTAAAAATAAAAACTGGTGCGGTCGGGTTCTTCCACTAAGAATGAAGTTCCTTATATTATTTTTTCAACTCCAAACAAGTATTTTAATGAAGTAGTAAGAAATAAGTTTTTATTTAATATCGCATTGTCTTTACCTCGTTGTATATATCATACCTGGCAAGATTCAATATTGTTGATATCGAGCGTTTGTTTTTGGTATTTTTTTCGCACTGTGAAGTTGATTTTGGATTTTTTTTCTCTTTCGAAACTCTTTTTGATGCGAGCTTATGATTTCATTATTATTTCTCTGTAATGCATATAAATAGTAAATAGTAAACACTCGAATCACATGTATATTAAATGTACATAAGGAGTAAATACTTGTATTAAGTTATATGATTTATTAACTTACTATTCTAAGTTTGCATTATTTACACTTGCTGCATTTTTTGTTTCTCGACTTTGTATTATAGAATTGCAATAATGACACAATATAAATCCCGTGTGAATTACAAAAAAAAACAATAACAAAATACTTAAAATTAATAAATTACAATAAATTGTCAGCATATTTATTTATTTTCGTAGTTAATTAAACTTTATTTAGATTGTTTGATGAAATAAAAAAAAATTTTTTTAGAATAATAAAATTTCATGTTCAAATTAATTTCAAATTCAATTCAGTTAAAAATTAAAATTTATGCATTTTAAAATTAAAATATTTTTATTTAAATCATTTCAGAATTTAGTTAAATTTAAAGTTGATTTTAACGTCAAATTTTGTTATTCTACCAATAATTTTTTTTCTTATTTTATTATTTTAATTTTGTTTATGTAATCGAACAAATTAAAGTTAAAGTTAATTTTAAGTTTATACTTAATTATTTTTCTTCTAATTATTACAAAAATAAATTAATTTTAAAAAAAAATTTTATTATTCTAAAAATTTACTGTTTTCTCATTGTATTATTTTAAAATTTATTTATTAAATCAATCAAATTTGAAGTTAATTTTAAGTTTAAATTTAAAAATTAAAATTTTATAATTTTTATTTTTTTAAGGTTTTTTTTCAAATTAATTAAATTTAAAATTACTTTTCGAATTAAATTTAGTTATACTAAAAATTAGAACTTATTTATTTTTATTTTAAATTTAAATATTTCAAAAATTTAAATGAATATAATGAATTGTTAAATTTTCTGAAAAAATCTAAATAAGGTTTAACCAATTGATGCAAATAAATTAATATGCTGACAATTTATTGTAATTTATTAATTTTAAGTAATTAATAAATAATAAAGTAATAATGAAAATAAATGAATTTATAAATGTTTAATATATAGTAAATGATATGGCACTAATTTATAATTTATAACGCAAATAAATACATACTGAATTGGAAACGGTCTGGCGGATGATTAGCTTACAATAGAAAGCCAGTAGAATAAAAAAATAAGTTTAAATAATATTTTCACGTGTTTAGAATTGAGGTTATACAGCTGACCGCGCACATTGCTTGCTGCTCCAATGTCTATACTCAGACGAACACACACATATAACCGTATACAATAGAAAGAGACAGAGAGAAAGAGAAGGAAAAGTCGCCTGGAGGGGGCATAACGTTTTTTCCTTACGTGACGATTTCTGCCAGTTCGCTCTACTTTAAGCCGCGTAAAAGAACTTCGTTCCAAAAATCTTGTAATGTCATTAATAACTTGCTTTTCCCATACACAATTTCTTTTAATTTCAGTACTTGACGTTGATGAAATTGTCACTTCATTATAAATGTTTTCTTTAATTTCACAAGAAAAAATAAACGATTGCAAGAATTTACAGCAAATCATAATTTCTCAGTGGTGCGAATAAAAAATATATACATGATTTTCAGATCTAAGTTTTCATTTGCAAATTTAAGTACATAGTAATAAAATATTATACATATTGTATATATAATACAGTTGTAATAAAAGAAACAAAAAAAATAATGAAAGGAAAACGAAAGCTAAGAAAAACAAGACCGTAGCTTGTGTTAGTCACGATACAACAAAATGTCTATTCCATAATATTTCTTTTAAACCTATTCTTTAATATTGTTGTACTAGATTCTCCATCAATTCTGCAAATCTCTAATAAATAGAATTGAGGTTATACAGCTGACCGCGCATACTGCTTGCTGCTCGAAGGTCGATATTTGCATGAACACACACACATAATAGAGACACTATTCTCACCATAACCACCTGGGTTGTCTCAGGGCCCCTCCTGGGGCGCTCGGAGAGAAAGAGAGGAAAAGGTCGCCTGGAGGGGGCACGCTTTTTCCTTACGTGACGATTTCTGCCAGTCCGTTCTATCGTAAGCCGCCTGAATGAAATATATTTTCAAGCGAAAAGTTTTTTTATTGTTTTTCAGGAGTATTTAATAGTTTCTATGAAAATAATTTAAAGAAAAATACATTTACATGAGAATTCAAACATATATTAATTATCTTGTAACAGGTGCCTTTTGTAGTAAGGTGTAAACATTTTTTTTATAGTTAAAGACAATAACATTTTTATTACTATAATTTTATAGATTTTTGCCTTATGTGTACAAATTTTTCAAGTTGTTTGCTAGTTTTTAAGGGTAGATTTTTTTTCAATATAAACTGTCAAAGCTGGGTGACGAAAATTATGAAATCCTAAAAAGTGTTTCTAATTTTTTTTGATGGAACGACATTATTTGTCGGAAAACGGTTCAGTTAGTTCAAAAGGCTTATTAGTTAACTATATTTGACTACAAAAAATTTAACTATCAGATCTTATTTGTAGTCGCGGCACCCAAAAGATTGACTCATAGTAGTGATTTACACAAATTTTAATAAAAGTGTTTATATTATGAAAAATTAAAAAAAAATTATTGAGGTCAAATTTTGTCAGTAAGCCAGTCGTAGCTTGACCTACCGCCCCTTTTCCATTGGTCCACGATTTACGGGACTCCTAGATATATACATATATATATATATATATATATATATATATATATATATATATATATATATATATGTAATTTTATTTGTACTTAATCCATATTGTAAGTGAATCCAAGATTGACATTATGCCAAAAAGCAACATTTCACAGGGGTACCAAAAATAGTTTTAAGCTGTGGTAAAATCAGTCATATAAATGAAATTGTTTCGGACGTTTATTGCAATATTTGACATTTTTCTGATATTGAAAAGATTAAATTAAATTCTAATTTTGCCATTAAACTTTTTTTTAATTGTAATGAAATATAAATAATTATCAGTCTACAATAATTTTGAACTTAAGTGGAATTTATAATTAAAGTTACAAGTGTTAATTTTTTGCCTTTAAAAAAATCTAACTTGACTGTTTTAAACTCAGAATGGTGATCTTTTCTTTAACCTTGACGATTTTAAACGCCAAACTCCATCAGATTGCATGAAAAAATCAAATTTAATTTAATAACGCTATTGGATTAATCTCCATCAAATTATTAGACGCGGTTTTTTTAATTTATAATAAACGGTAAGGCAATTAATTAACTGAAATAAAAATAAATTAAAACAGCATACGGAAACGGTAAACAATTCGCACGTAACAAATTATATTTAATGATGGTTAATGTTAAGAATTCATAGAAAATATTACAAACATCGATATTATCACATTATCTTTTTTGGATCTTCGTTCCGATTATCGTCCGAGAACCAAATAATCGACTTTTTAAAATTTAAGATAGTCAAAGACTTAAAATAATGTAACACTTCACACATTTTTCAAGAAACCGGCGTAAACAGTATTTATGAGATTACTGTGTAGATAAATTATCGATGCTCACTTTTGTTGTGTCCTTATTTGAAGTCAGCTAACGTGACGACATGCAGTAATCAGAGCCTCCCACTTGACTTTTACTGAATTGGAGGATTCGACAATCACCAGATCTACGTCACTGTTGACCAGTGAATACTTCTCGTCGGTGTAAGGCAATTTATGTATTAATTAATTTACTAATTATAAAGTTTATTATTACTAGAACTAGAGCGAACTCGAAGTCGAATCGATGAATTAATCGATGACTACATGTTTGCAGTGTTGTGACCTCTCTTATATGCCTCTAAGAGATCTCTTTATGCGGCCGCCGGTTGTCACGCCAGGGGTTACGAACCCACGGCTACCCAATCGTCGCATAGATTAATGCGCCTCTCCGGAACATGAACAAAACTGTTTTTGAGCTGACAGTATAATAATTTACTGTGTTTGGTTCGTCCAAAACTTTTTCAATTATTTTCGTTTGAAACTTTTAAGAGTTCAGTAGATTAAACGGAAAATCTTATTTAATCCATGAAAAGAGTTATACAAAACGCGAGCTGGAAAGTTAAATAAAAAAAGACAACGTTTTAAACTATGCGTAAATAGAATTTCGGCACTTTTTCTTGAAATATGACTGGAATGTCAAGCATTTTTGTTCACTTAATATTAATTTTAGAAGTAAAATCACTTGTTTTTGGGCAAAAGCGCCCCACACTTTTACTCTCAATTATTACACTCAATAACAAACATGGCTTATATCAAAGCCCTCACTGAGTAGACAGAGAAAACAGGTCGATAATTATTTTTCTCTTTTTGTGGATTATCTTGTAATAGCGTTTCTTTTTATTTTTTTTTAATATTAATTTATTTCACTATTTTTAATTCTTTATTTTTGTTATAAGATTTTTTAAAATTTTTATTGTACTGTTATCAGTTCTTGACACTTGTGCGAGACTAAATAATTCGAACATCTGGAAGTGGCTGAAAATTTATTTGATAAATTCCGTTATTTTTTAGTCTTCTTTTGTTTCCAGTCTAATTTTTGTTATTTTTGTACTGTCGTCAGAACTATACACAACTGCTAAATTTCATGACAGTACAACAATTAGAACTGTATATTTTTTATAGAACTATTTTTTATAGAACTGTATGGTTTTGTAGATTCCTTTACATAATTACACACAAGACGACCTAATAAAAACAGTTAAAAAAATTTGAAAGAAAGTATATCAGGGCCGAATTATAATTTGGCCCTGATTAACTTGTTCAAGGTACATATTTGGATGGTGGATATAACGAGAGATATTTGTATTTTCTGTCATCTGCTGGCTCAAAGAGTTTCGTAGAAGTGGCATTCACAAATTATTATGAAATATAACTTGACTTTTCATAAAACAATACAAGATTCCTTATTTGTCCGACGATTAAGATAATATTTTATGAAGATTATTTTTTAATTTTTTTGGAACATTTTCACTTTAGTGAAATTCACATTTTCACTTTAGTGAAAATGTGAATTTCCTATATTTGTTTCTTTTAAATAGAAGAATAAAGGTAAAAAATGAAGTGTTTATCAAAAGCAGGGCTCGGTCGCAATTATTTTATGAAAAAAAAACGATTCGAAAAAGTTCTCATACAAAAGCGCAGAGTAAAGGAAATATAAATTATATGTTTTTGACTTAGCTTCCATTCTTGGTAATACTAAACACTAAATTTGTAAATAAAAACAACTTTTCGATAATATTATAATACGCAGAACATATCATAATAAATTTGGAATTGATATATCACACTTCAGGTATTTGTAACTCTTTTCAGTAATAGTATAATACATAGAACATATCATAATAAATTTGGAATTAATATATCATACTTCACACATTTATAACTCTTTTCGGTAATATTATAATACGTAGAACATATCGTAATAAATAACTCGCTGGACTTATTTGTTTCCTATCATAAACACGGTTTTCCAATCTAAATGTAGGTTGAAAGAGTAATTTTCCGAAATGTTTGATAATGCCCAAGAGGGGAACGGTGATACTGATTTTAGAGTAGAAAGTTCCTGAAAGCCCTGAAATCTGTAAACTGCAATTTTTCACTATCAATATACCATAAAGTATTTAAAAAATGTGATATTTGATATAATATTTTGATAAAATTACAAGTATACACAATTCAAACAAGATAAAACAATTCGAGAACTGGTTACACGATCACTATAATTTCCTAATAAAAACTATTTATGTCAATTCATTACAAAAAAACACTTCTCCTAATCAGAAAGGAATATTAGATGTGTTTCATAAAGTATTTGAAAAAAAAAGTGATATTTCATATAATACTTTGATGAAATCACAAGTGGACGTTGTATACCGCATTAAACAAGATAAAACAATTTCATAACTGGTTACACTATCACTATAATTTCTTAATTAAAAAAAACAATTCATTACAAACCAACGCTTCTCCTAACCAAGAATATTAGGTGTGCTCGAACAGAGTTAAGGAGGATCTAAAGTCAAATAATCGATAACGTATCTTTTCGGAACATTTAAAAATTCGAGAAAATTCGGGGGTATATAAACTTCAATTTTTTCGATTATTAACAAACAGCATCATATGATATTATGAGATAAATTCCACGAAATAAGAGTTCAAGTCCTTAGAAAAGTATTACAATAACTATTCTGATAAACAAGTTTTGAAAAATCAAATCATATTTCTTGAATTAAAAATATTCAGCGTATTACAGTTAATAAATCATAATCGTGTTAAAGATTAATTTTGCGAGTAGTTAAAATTAACTTACTTAATTGCCCTTTCTCAAGAAGCTGAAGAGCTCGTTGCTGATATAGCCTATTTGAGGAACACTCAGGGAGAATATCGTCTTACCGAAATCTCAATGATTGGTACAGAAAAACTATTGTTAACAGACATTAAAACATTGAAATTTTTAAGACGAAATTGTAAAACCGTTGTTAAAAAAATAAAGACGTTTTGAGTTAAACAGATTTGAATTGGAGTACATATCTGTATAACAAACTCCTTTTAATTGTTGAAACTTGCTTCAAGCGACATTTATTAATCGATCAAGCTTCATCCGAGTCATCAAACGACTTTTGTCAAGGCCATTGCGTAAATGCCATTATCAACATATAAAAATGAAAATGATATTATGCATTTGGCAATATTTTGGAGCCTTTACAATATTGATGTAGAAAAAAGATTTCATCTGACGATATTATTGACAAAAGGAAATTTTATCGTGTAACTGTTATATTTGTGTTTTTTATTTAAGTGTGAATGTTAGGCTCGTTTCACACCACCGAGTCGGACTAAGTTCGAACTAAAGATTAGGGTTGCCAACTGTAATATTACATAGTATAGTGTAACATTTCAGTCAATTGTACTACACTTTATTAATTAAAAATATGGAAGGGACAATAATATGATTTCATCATTAATTAAACTGTCGTGCCGTATGCTGACACGAAGATAATAAAAAAAAACAAATTTAGTTATTGATTTAAATTACCAGTAAAGTAGGAAAAACATATTGGTGAAACAATGTGAACGCATCTCAATGTAAGTATATGTACGAATTTTGAAATTAAAGGCTTTGTTGGTTAGTCAAGTGGAACTGCTGTATATACACAATTGGAAAGACGCGTATATCCTAGATCTGATTTATCTTCAAAAAACCAAAAAAAAATTTAACGTTCGTGGAAATCTTATTACCAATGACGAAAAGAAGCTGTAAATACAAAATCAGCAGTACAAAATGTAGCCCAAAGCGAATCCTGATAAATTCAGTTAATATTCAAACAATTACGAATTGTCTATTTCTACATAAAATATCTTTAAATAAATTTTCTGATTTAAGTTCGACAATGGCAATGTTGAGTTTGAATTCCATCATTATTGCTCATTAATATGCAAGTACTTATTTTTGACATAATCAACTCTAACTATTATGCTCAATACGGGTTTGCTTCTTATTTGATGAATCAATTAAGTTTCGAACAATTACGAATTGTCTATTTCTACATAAAATATCTTTAAATACATTTTCTGATTTAAGTTCGACAATTGCAATGTTGAGTTTGAATTCCATCATTATTGCTCATTAATATGCAAGTACTTATTTTTGACATAATCAACTCTAACTATTATGCTCAATACGGGTTTGCTTCTCATTTGATGAATCAATTAAGTGTCGAACAATTGCAAATTGTCCAATTCGACATAAAGTTTCTTTAAATAAATTTTCTGATTTAAGTACATCAATTGCAATGTTGAGTTTGACTTCAATCATTATTGCTCATTAATATGCAAGTACTTATTTTTGACATAATCAACGCAAACTATAATGCTCAATACGGGTTTGCTTCTCATTTGATGGATCAATTAAGTGTTGAACAATTGTTAATTGTCCAATTCGACATAAAGTTTCTTTAAATAAATTTTCAGATTTAAGTACGACAATTGCAATGTTGAGTTTGAATTCCATCATTATTGCTCATTAATATGCAAATACTTATTTTTGATATAATCAACGCCAACTATTATGCTTATATTGTGCTCAATACGGATTTGCTTCTATTTTGATGAATCAGTGAAATTTCAAACAATTACAAATTGTCTATTTCTATATAATATGTATAATTAAAAAGCATATAATGCGTATAGAAAACATTATGAAAATAAAATTTTAATATATTTAAATAAATGGTTTAGTTTTCATAGAAACAACTGGCTTAACCAATTACTGTATCAAAATGTAACTTAAGAACATACTGAAGTTTCTAAATTTACTAAATGTACTGAACTTTAATGATAATTACTAAAACATTTAGAAATTAAATATTGAGTTTAGATTTAAAAGTGCTTCTAAAACTTGCCAAATTATTTTCAGAAATCGTTTTTTTCGAGTTTAAAATGGAGAGAGGAAAGAAACGTGAAATATTTATTATAATAACATGAATCACTAACATTCTAAACGTAAACATAATAATTTTATTAAAAACCATATTTCTTTCTAAGATATAAAGTAACGTCAAATATATGTTTAAAAGTCATCTGTACTAATTATTTTTTGAGATCTGCCCAAAAAGTACTATGTTTTTGGTAGCTACCGAAAAATCCTACATATCCTTCAAAGAAAAGTGACAACCCTACCAAGGATAAATTATTCAAATCAACGGTTAATACTTGGTGAATAAATATTTTTTATACGAGCCAATACAGTTGCGTGACGATACATTCCATTCCCTCGCAGAAGGTCGTTTAAAATTAATATTTTAATACAGGACTTGCTCGAAGTAGTTCATTAAACTATGGCTTTATTTAAAATGATGTTTTAAATTACAACAATAATAAATATTATTAATATTATATCTAATACACACGTATGTATCATCTATTATCTGTTACCCTGTTGTGTAGGTTGAGTTACGGTTTTTAATACTATAATTAGTGTATTTTATTATTACATATATTTGAATACAATTTCATTTGTTGTCTACAGATTAACTGCGCCTTAATATCTTCTTAGGTGTCTAGAGATTGGATTTAAACAATATTTCTAAATTATATGAGACGAATTTGAAATATTCGAGTTTTCTGTATTCCTTGAAAAAGAAGCAATATTTAATTTTGGTTGGAACACAGTGGCTACAACGGAATTTGAAACTATCGTATTATTAAAAAGTGATCAGTCGGTCAACCTTACTGCCGGGTTTGATGTTATACAATCTGTTGTACAGAAACGATATTAGAGATGGAATTTTCTTAATATCCAATTTAATAATATTATATTTATTATTCAATTGAACAATATAAATGAATAACTTTAATTCACGAGTGCTTTGCGTTCGATCATTATTCAGCCTCCAGTTTTAATTTTTTTCCTATTTATTTGACTAATTTGCTTAATACCTATAATTTAATATAATAATTATGTGCATAACAGGACAAAGAGCTACGTGCAACATAACAGAAATATGTTATAACAAGTACAATGACAGTACATTATAAGCACAGACAATACTATGAAAAAAATACAAGTTAAAATAAACTGCTTTAGGTGAACGAATTGTCCAAATTGGTCGAGTAGTTTCAGAGATGGTCACAAACTTACAGACGTACTATATCTCTTCATGGGAAAAATACAGAAATTAAAATGTCATGTTTTATTATAGTAATATATATACAGTTGCAATACAGATAAATAGTTATGAAGAAAAATGTGTGAACAAAAAATTAAGCAAAGTCAATATCCGAATTCGCCTATCTATTCGTCCAACCACAAACCATATCGATGTATAGGATAATGGCCTGTAATCTGAGCCATATCCAGATTGAATCAGAAAACACAATTGATTTTTTATCAAATTTTAATTTAATTGGTAGTGTTCATGAAACCAGGTTTCTTCCAAGTTGTAGTGATTGAGGAAAGAATCGATAAAACCATGCTGCTGTTTCTAGATTCATGTTATTCAGTTCTGGTTATACACATTTGCAAACGTTAGCAGCGGATATAAATAACGAGTATTTCTTAGCGATTATATAGCGTTTTGCTCATAGTTAAGTGCGCGATTGGTGACTATACCGAATATATCAGCAACAAACTACCGAATATATACAACAAACTATACGAACTACCGAATATACTAGCAATAAACTACCGAATATATACAACAAACTATATGAACTACCGAATATATACAACAAACTACCGAATATATTCAACAAACTATATGAACTACCGAATATACTAGCAACAAACTATCGAATATATACAACAAACTATATGAACTACCGAATATAATAGCAACAAACTATCGAATATATACAACAAACTATACGAACTACCGAATAAACTAGCAACAAACTATCGAATATATACAACAAACTATACGAACTACCCAATATACTAGCAACAAACTACTGAATTTATACAACAAACTATACGAACTATCGAATATATTAGCAACAAACTACAGCATATATACAACAAACCATACGAACTATCGAATATATTAGCAACAAAATATCGAATATATACAACAAACTATACGAACTACCAAATATACTAGCAACAAACTATCGAATATATACAACAAACTATACGAACTACCGAATATACTAGCAACAAACTACCGAATATATACAAGAAACTATACGAACTACCGAATATACTAGTAACAAACTACCGAATATATACATCAAACTATACGAACTACCGAATATACTAGCTATACTAGCAACAAACTACCCAATATATACAACAAACTATATGAACTACCGAATTTACTAGCAACAAACTATCGAATATATACAACAAACTATACGAACTACCGAATATACTAGTAACAAACTACCGAATATATACAACAAACTATACGAACTACCGAATATACTAGCAACAAACTACCGAATATATACAACAAACTATACGAACTACCGAATATACTCGCTATATTAGCAACAAACTACCCAATATATACAACAAAATATACGAACTACCGAATATACTAGCAACAAACTACCGAATATATACAACAAACTATACGAACTACCGAATATACTAGCAACAAACTATCGAATATATACAACAAACCATACGAACTACCGAATACACTAGCAACAAGCTGTTGAGTAAGAGACAAGTTATGCAAAGTCAGTTAATAATGTAAACGCTCAGGGAATCCAGATAGAAAATATATAAACGGTATTGTAGAAATGAAATGGCCTTTTGTAAGGTAAAGAAATTGTCATATTAAAGAAGCCAGGCGAGTAAAACTGGGAGCTGAACTTGAACAAAATCCATGGTCAATATTTAATTATAAAAAAGTTGTGTTTTCGCACTTTTTGTGTGCTCAAAAGGGAAAGGTCCTAGTATTGTTTTTAGTTACAATGGGAAATAAAAGTGAAGAAAAAGAAATTTACGGGTTTATTTGATGACTCTGACTCTGTCGATCGATGACCAATACCTCTATAATAGTTAAAATTGAAATCAACGTTCCAATGCGATATTAAAGCTTCCTATCTCAACAGATGTATCCATCGCTTCCTTCAAAACCACTCGTTTGCTTTTAAAATTGTTAAATATAAAATTATTATTTGAATAATATTCTATGCGAGATTATAAAAATTATTATAATAAATAGACTTGCAGGATAGGCTAGATATGATAATAAATATACTTGCAGGATAGGCTCGATATGATAATAAATATACTTGCAGGATAGGCTCGATATGATAATAAGTATATTTGCAGGATAGGCTCGATATGATAATAAATATATTTCCAGGATAGGCTATTTGGTTGTGTAATAAAATATATATTAATGATCGAGTATTTTTCGTGGTGGAAAATGATGGTTTTTGTGGGGGAAAATGTGAACTAAAAATTCAATTAAAATTAAAAATTTCTATTTTACTCCGACAATTATGATTTATTTAAATATTAAGTAATAATTCTTGAATAAAAGTATTTTTGGCTCACGAGCTACTCATTGAAATATTAGCTGATAAACTATTCATAGTGACTGCAATTTATATCTATAAATTAAAATTAGGTTAATTTGGTCTTTGCGATTAAACATCCGAATCGTGCGGTAACACCTATTATTACTTTAGTTTAATTAAAGAAATGTAGTATTATTTCAACTTTCTTTAATTTCTTTACCACGACCTAGGTTTCGTTGTATTACAACATCTTCAGGTGGGATATTAGCATCTTTGCTAATATCCCACCTGAAGATGTTGTAATACAACGAAACCTAGGTCGTGGTAAAGAAATTAAAGAAAGTAGAAATAATACTACATCACGTAGTTTCACTTAATTGTGAATAATGAATTTCTACAAAATTAACGCCAAATATATTCAATGAATGAAATGTGTTTATCATATTTGTCAATTAATATCTTGTTTTTTTTAATTAATTTTATCAGAAGCATTTAACAGTTTAATTTTTTTATTGCTAAGTTTGGTTATTATTATATTAATCAACAGGATTTATTTTAATATAAGGGTGACCCTTAAGTACATATAATTATGTAACAGAATTAAATTAGAAAAGAAATTTACACATAGAAATCTGGAAATTATTTTTTTTTCGTTATGTCATTTAGATGCATATCATTAGAGTCATGGTACTCCTGTAAATGATCACTGAAATTATCGATGGCTACTCAGTGACTCAGTTATCTGATATTGTCGTTTCCTTTTCTGATATTTTCTTTCAACATCATCTCGATTTGTTTCGATATTATCACAGAAAGAAATCCATTAAATTAAACCAGAACTGCTAGGAGACCAGAAAACTAGTCTTCTTCGAGAAATCGCTTTGTTGGGGAAGAGTTGACAAATGATCGATATTGTTAGAAGTATATCTCCACCATGTGGGAATCATTTTCGCAAATTGAAGCTTGGAAAATTCCGTAACCCTAGTGAGAAAATTCCTCGAATACCGCTACATACTTCAGTGAAGTAACTAGGCACGACATTTTGTATTTTCAAAAAAATAAGCTAGTTACGTGCCAACGTAGTGCCTAAAATGTCCTTTAGGGGAATATCCTTTGACGTTTGTGTCTTGGGTTTATGGCGTTTAAGTAGCGCTAATTTTGCTTGTTAATATATCCTTTAAAGTGGAAGTATGCTTCATCAGAAAATAAAGTGCTTCTGAAGATTAAAAAATCTATCAATATTTTATTAGGTAAGTCTCTGGGCAATACCAGTGTCTTAATACTTGGGCTTACTGAATTTTCTAACGTTGAAAAAGTAGAGTCTCCTTTAAAATACCTACTGTACCGATGCTTTGGATGATGATGAGGCTTTGGAGTACTTACGACGAACTTGAGGCTCTGGAGTACTTACGTGTTGACATATTAGCGGTCTCACGAATATTTTCTTGTATTCAGTCAATGTTTTTTTTATTCGCGATGTCCTTGGTTGGTGCGACCATTGTTTAACTGACATTGAATTGCTTTCCTTAAGTTTCACTTCAAATTTTCAATCGTTTGAACAGATGGAGTTTGGTTTAAGCTGTGCGAATGAAATTTTTTTCTAAATTTACACTGCGTTGTACTTGCAATATTATTTTAGCGATAAAATCGTAAACAAAAGGCTCGCTACGCTCTGGTGAAAGGTTTCGTGGGGAATTTATTGCATAGACACAGTTTTTACACGATTTCTACAAATTCTTTGTTAAAATTTTTAAGGACTTATGGCCACCTATATTTTTTGTCTTTTTTACTTTACTATATAAAATAATATGCAGATATATGTATGTCCCTATAGCGATAGTCCAAGTTATGGGGTATTATTTTAGAAATAAATTAATTTTTTTATCGAAAATCATGATTTCAAGTTTTCTTTTGTAAATATTACTGAAGTGGAAATTGCTTTGAAAGTTTAGAATTTCCAATTTGTGACAAGAATGTTTAGAAAATTCTGTTAATGATAATCTATGTAACTTAAGTAAAGAACTATTGGTAAGTATATTATAAAAAATGTAAAACGAAACTAATCTTATAAGTTATCTTAAAATTTCTGATTTGGAAATCAAAGCAAGAATCCTATTGTATACGTCCGACGGTTACTAAATATACCAGGTCATTAGGAGAAAAATTTGCAACGGAAAATAACTTTAAATAGCACATATGTTATTTTTAATTACCAGAAATATATTTACTCTAACATGAAGTTAATACATATGAAATTTAAAAAAATGTAGATCACTTCCTTTGACGTAATATAACATTTATTTAAAAGAAAGTCTTAATTTATTAAAAAATAAGTCAAACAACTTCAAATTGGATACTTTTTAGTTATACCAATAATTTTTGATGCACGATGTGGTGCAGTGATTAAAAACTAGATATTTTTTATAAGTTCTGAGATGCTAGAGATTATAAAAATTAAGAGTCTAATCCGGGGAGAATCCCGGAATTCCACGAGGTTTGACAACTTTAGTGACAAGGATAAACCAAAGAATATTAAAAAAAATATGATGTGACCATTTTTTATAAATTACTTTTAATACAGGTTTTAATACAATATTTAATCTATCCAAATACTGTTGATTCCCAGCAATATAAGTTAAATTATATGATAATGAGTTGTCGTTTAAATAAAATTAACTTTATACGTTTGCTTCCATATTACATACTCGCCAAAAATATTTTATACCTTCCGCTTTATGCTCTATAATTTCTTTATACTATTGATCAACAAATCCTAAAGGTTAAAAAATAAGCTTTCCATGTAAGAGTAAATTGTCAGGAATTTATAAATATTTCAAAATTACGTTAGAAGAGTATTACAAACAAAATAATAATTTTACTTACGTAAATTTATTATGAAGAACGTAATTATGAATAGTTTGCCTTCAGTGATACTAATTGGGTTAAATAAACGTTTGGATGGATTTAAATCGTGAAGATTATATATCGAGCAGCCGATAGGGTAGAGGTGGTGCGGCGACTGCTCATTGAGCACTGTACCTGGTGCGTATCGATTTCGTTTGCCTCTAACGCGAGTTGCTCTGTGGTCGTTCGCAGATTGCTTTTGAAAATGAAGAGTGTCTGTGAAATATAATATGGCATTGATACTTTTGAGAATAATGCCTACGACTATAGAAATGTTCTATCTCTTTCTCCTGCCATATCGTGCCAGTCTATCTCTATCCCCTGCGATGTATTGTCATGCCTCTCGCCACATCTAACGCCACCTTTCGTGTCGGCATATGTTTTGCCAGCCACCGTGACCTAATAAGCAAATGCGTATGTATCAAGGTCTTCTGTTCAATAAAACATTTGGTCATTTGTATAATTAGCTGTTACATTAATTGTGACAAATTAAAGACTCTTGTTGGCAAATAATGTGCAGAATATATGATCTTACGAAACGATTATGTGGACAGTTAGACATATAGTGTATAAATTCAATACAAAAACCCGCATAATAAAAGCATGAACAGAGTAAGCGTTTTATTCAAAGTTTTCTAACACAAACCGGATCGTAAAACAAAGTCTTACTGTTAAACAAATGAAATTTTGTAAAAAGTATGGATGTCAACACTAATCATTCAACAAAAAACATGGAAAAAACAGATGTTTAATGTAAGACCATTGGAAATTTTAAGTACAAAAAATTTTACAGGAACACGATATAGAAGGACACCTTTTTCTGAAACAAGTATCGAAGGTCATTATTAAATTTTTTTGCGTGTACTTATAAGTGACGTAATGTAATGGGTTTGTCACTTCATGTTCTTATCACACACGCGGCTACTGCTGTACATGCACTGGGGAAAACATAAATCACATTTCATTTACGTTAAAATATAGTGTTTGGAAGCGAGATGAGAAAGGAAGAAAGTTTTTTGGTAATAATTATCTTGTTTTGTGCTTGGAAAACATAGAAGCCGTCTTGCCAAAAGAACTTAACAACTCCCTATATTGGTATTATCAGAAAACCTATCGCAATAGTTTCTCCAGATCCAGCTTGACATTTTCACGCATTGCTCCGATCGCGACCATTGGAACATTACTTTCCATAGCGTATGCTGCGTTTGGCGATGACTTTAACTCTGTGAACATAAAATTTATATAAGTCACCGACAATGTGTAATGAAAACCTTCCAAAATATACATATTATAATATACGTTATGCTGAAAATGAAGAAACTGTGGCCGAAAGTTTCACAGAATTGATATCGAACCCTATATTGAAAGACAATATCATCCTGAAAAAAAACATATAAATAATTTATAATCAAAAAGAACAGTAAAAACTGTATTTGAAAAATGCAAGTTGCAGTAAATTTAACAAAAAAATAGATATTGTTAGAAAAATGTGTTAGATTCTTTATACATGTAACCGGATGTCTAGCGATGAGTAGGAGGAAGTTATGTTTTGTACTATTTAAATTTAGCTAACTAACGTTAATAATACTGTTTTATACATGTAACCGGATGTCTAATAATGAGTAAGAGGAAGTTACGTTTTGTGTCTATTTAACTTTAGCTTACATCAATAATAATGTTTTAATTACTTGAAGATGTGGACTTGTGTAAATTTAAAAAGTGTTTGATAATTTAATATCATAAAACAAAATTATGATATTAATTGTCTTTGAATATTAAATTAATTGTAGGTTTCGATATAAAAGTTGTGCTAGTTCATAATCCATTAGCGTTTACAGATTAATTTTGAAATAACCTTTGGCAGACAAAATGTTATAAGTTTAGGCAAATAGTACATATAAAAATATGGGTTGATATTTTACCAAGAGTGTATTCTGATTATGGTAACCCAATTCCTGCCTTGAGATAAAGAACGTTAAGCGAAACATATTAATTGGAACCTCGGCCTCCACCATGAAAAATCATTCCGGTGTTGCAACCTCTATACTTTATCTAGTTAGACTATTATAACTAACTTATAACTGATCTTTTTCTGATTTCCTACAGTTTGTCAAAATCAAATATACTGACGATTTATTGCAAAAGATATAGATGCAGTTAGTTTTGACTTTAAAAAATTTTAAAATTAAAATTCAGCACTCTCTCTATTTTAGCACCCTAATGTTAAACGAAAGGGATAAAACCACATGCCGCCATCTTAGTTCTCAAAAAAGTTAAGAGATTTGATTTCAATACCTTGGAGGGAGTGGAAATGGAAAATAGTGTCAATTTATGGCGAGAGATACAGATTCTAGCCGCATCTTGGATCTCAAAAACATTATGAAATTTGAAGTCCGCACGTTAAAGTTAGTCGAAATGTAGTGATGATTTCATTTCAATAGAGACAAATGCATCAACCTAACAAAACTAGACCCATAAATTTAAAATATTTTTTTAACGAAACGTATTAAATCATAGTTCAGTTTATATCACAATTTTTTAGGATTTTATTTTTATCTATGCTTGCCATATTTATGTAACAACACAGGATATACAATGTTTTCTTTTGGGACAATATGGGGATACGCTTGACCAAAAATTTGACTCTGCCAAAATTGTTTCCATAAAAAAGAACAAATGGTATATAAGACAGTTCCCTGTATCTGCTATGGGTTTGAATTTCCCCATACTGTTCCAGTTGAAATAACTCACTGTATATGTCAATCACACAAAACACGTACATTATTTTTAATTTATAACAAATCATTTTAATAATAATTTTAATTTTTTATTAATTTTAATTTTGAACAAAAAACAACCCAAGCTTCATGATTACAATGAAGGAATACATACGTAGATTGGACCTTTATCCCGTATTCAAAGATTTGCAAAGAAATTGTAACGGAAAATTCATGTTCGGATTCACTATAATAATCAATTTAATTAAGAAAGTATCTCAATAGTATCCACTGTGCAGAAGATGATTGTGTAACGCACAGCACTAAGGAGTCACACAGCACCGGTTGAGTCAGGCGGGTGCCGATGTATTTGTGAAAAATGAAATATTTCGTGGTGTACATTTTACTGTAATATTTTAAATTGCTTTAAGCTACAATTTGTGTGTAAAATATTAAATTAAGATAGCTGAAACGACAATCCGCTCAATAGTAGACTTGGGATACTATAACATGATGAAATAATGTCACATAAAATTTAGGGGATTACGTTATATGAAACAGAAAATTTGTACATTTATCAAACGAAAAAACATTAATTTTTAGATCTACTAATAATATTTGTGTGCATTGTGACGCATGATTAAAAGCGGGAGACCTTGATAAATTCCGGTATACAAGAAATGATCTAAATTAAGAAGTAATTCTGAGAAAATTCAAGAATTCCAGGAAGTTCGGGAAACCTAGTGATAAAACCAAACTAATTTGTACTGATCTTTATCTAAAAACTAATGTTATTTGGGAAATGCTAAAGTTCATATCCACAGGTTTTTAAAGGAGAGATGGGAGGTGGCTCCAGGGTTTTGAAAGTATTTTTCCAAGACCTGGTCGAATAGCTCTAGTTTCCAACTAGTATACAGTAGCAGTGGCTATAGCAAACCTTCATTTATGATACAAAGTGTAATATCGCATTGTGGCACTAACGAAATAAATAATGATGCTAGAATAATCGCATCTACATTGATATGATGGATGCCACCTATGATTTTGCAACGGATCAGTCTACTATGTCATAGCGTTTGCATTTACGTTTAAATAAATATTTATAACTCGATGATGAGGCCCAAGGTTAAATGGTATTAATATTATAATATCTGTACAAACTCATAATTTGAATACATCTGTCTGGAATATTTGAATAATCTATTTTCATCTCGTTTTTATTGAGGTGAAAGGCTCTTAGGTGCATTGAACGATTTTGGTGGGGGAAAATCTTATGGGTTTGCGTCACCGACATGCTAATCTGGCTGTTAACATGTATATACATTTATATACCGACACATTGTATACGCCCAACTGTATGATTTGGACGTCGGATGCTTTTTGTATGGGTAAAATCTTGAGAGTTCGTGTCACCGACATGCTGTAATAACAGTAATCTGTAGTTATAAGGGTGTCGTGTTGTGCAATATTAGTGCTGTGTTTATCTAAACAAATAAAGTTAAATTGACTATGTGGAAAGTTCAATGTGTGCATACCGTGAATTGTTTAAGTTTTGTTTTATTTCGATTATTATTTTAATTGTTTAATTGTAGGATCACTGTGCAGTACAAGAGTGAGTATTAATATGTTAATATTTTTATATAGAAAAATGAATAATAAAAACAAAGCATATATGTTCAAATATTTATATCACTGTGGGCAGTCCCCATGACCGCTTACGTTTTTTTAATTTTTTTTTAATTGGTTTTAATCTTGATTGACAAAATTAATCGTCAGTAATCCAACAAAATATAAAGCAAAAATATTAAAAACCCTTTTCTAAATTGTTTCACACTTTAGCTATTTACTTAGCGACATTACGACAATATTTAGTACTAATTTGCTTGAAGTTTCAAAAAAGGCTAATGAAAGGTGCAGCTAAATAATTTCTAATGACAGTAATGGTCATTAAGGGGTATTATGTGTTAATTAAGAGGTATTGTCCATTCGCTCGCTCCACTGTTTGTTATGTTCGGGTATTAAAAATACATGGTGACACTTTAAAGTAAAAAATAGGGAACATATCCAAATTTCATTCATATGTTCATTTTATAGAATTACATATAACTTAGCTCTTATTATGTTTACGATACTAATACTTATCATGTCAATTAGGGGTCGCAATATCGGTCCACTTTTTCAAACCTGGTTTTTTCGGTACAGACCTCAGATAAATGCTCGTATTCGAGTATTTTAGATATTTTTGGGATTTGGAGAAGTTGTATATAAATTTATATAGTAATTTAGTATCAATTTTTAATACTACAGTTTGGTGGTTATAGGGTTTCAGAGGAATAATACACGAGAATCAAAATTAAAAAGTAACTACAAAGTATTTTTTCATTACAAAGTATTTTTCATATTGATATTAAATTGGTCTTGAACTCTTAAGATATCAAAATCAAAATTGTCATCAACGGAAACTTATATTTAACCAGTACTATAATATTTTTTAATCTAGTTTCAGACACTTACTAATGTAACTATTCACTATACAAAAGTAGGAGAGCACTTACAGTCCCCTGTTTAAAATTTTAAATTAAATCTGCTTCAAATATTTTGACTAGGATAAAATCTTAAAAACAAAATTTCTAGTGATTTTTAACGAAAAAAATAAAATTATCTCTTCAAATTAGCTCTAATAAAAATTTAAAATTGACTTTAACACTGCTAAACTAATCTTAAAATTCTTAAACAAAAAAAAGTAAATTATTAAACGTCTGTTTCTCTCCTGATCTGAGTATCTTATTATATCTATTTTTTAATCACCACATGAAAATTTAAATTCTAAAATAATTTTCTCGGTAAAACAACTATATCTCAG
Organism: Druceiella hillmani; assembly: GCA_039881145.1. Classification (NCBI taxonomy): domain Eukaryota; kingdom Metazoa; phylum Arthropoda; class Insecta; order Lepidoptera; family Hepialidae; genus Druceiella; species Druceiella hillmani. The sequence continues at coordinate 15,241,368 of JAYKKI010000024.1, forward strand.
ATATGAGATTTATTCAATCTTTGGTTGAGGTAACGAGATAGCAAAAAAAAATGTTTCTAAAGTCATATTACATAAGTAAAGCTCTTTCTGACTCTACATTATTTGAAGGAATGCTTCTTAAACTATTGTAGGCTGAATCTAGATATTTTCCTCTAGGGCGAGCGTTTTCGTAAAAAGCCATTTCTGTTTTGATTAAGGTATCAATATTTAAGTCAACGTCTGCTGGCACAGCTCTTCATAAATTTTCTTGAGATTACATTTGCTTTTAAAAACAGTACTTTCTAATTGTTTCTTCAGCGACACTGAAGCACAATCGTAATTTGTATCCTCGTATGCAGGAACAGAAACATCACATGTGGATTCCGAATCTTTACCGTCATTTTTTTCAAACCAGCGTTTGTTAACATCAACAATATGTTGTCATGTTTGGTTGCAATCTAACCTTAAAAAGACGTCGGGGTATTTATTCACCGAATCAAAATACGTTTTCTAATTATGAAGATAATTTCACGTCTAGGCAAACAACCTGGGTTCCTTAAAACTAAGTTTCAAAGCAATGAAAAGTCACTGGCTACTGACTCATATTGCCAAGTTCTAATTTTTTATACATAAACATCAAAGCTGCATCAGAAGTTATTAGGTTAGCTTTTCTTTTGCATAATTCCTAGACAATTGCTTTTAATATTTTAAATATTCTACTGTGATTAGCCAGCCGATTGAACTCATTTGCAGGAATTTCCAGATCGATTTTTAATTCTATGATCTATCCTGAATAGGAATTTTGAGCTTCATAATTCACTCCAACATAGGTCATAAACTGTTCCATCATGTCCTGTAATCTAAAATTAAATCAAACTCATCAAACATTTCCTCTTTAACATATTTTTGCAGTAAATCATTTTTCGTGATAGGTTCCTGAAAAGTTTCATAATTTTATAGACTTTTTCTATTATTTCTATAAAAATAAATTCGTTACTTTGATTAGTTCTCAAAGTGAAATTAAAACCATCGTCTTTATCATCTTCATATGAAACAAGGTCATCATTGTCTGCTATTTCCTTTAGTTGAGTTTGGGGGCTTTCCTTTTTTTGTACAAGATGTCTAGTATTGCCAGCTGCGTATCGTGGGCAAGTCACTTTTGAAGAAAAAGCGCTGCATTACGGCCAAAAGTAACCATTACAGAGGACATTTGTGGTGAATACCATCGTTTAGAGGTAATTCAAATGATAACAATCACTTCTCCAGTAATTGCAAGCGTGTTCAGCTTTATTACTCTCTCGAGGTCGAGATCGGCAAAGTTATTCATCAACCTCGGTTTATGGACAATACCGAAAATACCGGTGTTTGTGAAATGAATACCGGTATCTTGAAGTCCTTTTCGTGGTCCCGTATCCAGGTATTTTTGATATCCGTGACTCTGTTTGCGGCCTCTAATATTAATGTCTCAAAAGTTCCTAACGTCAAATATGCTTTTCCCATAGTGAAAATGGAAAAATAGCGTCTCTTTCAACTTTGACATGTAATGTTCAAAAAGCAAAGCCTATAGATTCTTGTTTTGAGTCTATGTTTGAATCCATATCGACAAGTGATCCGGGTCAAGTGTTTGTAACTCTATCAGCTAATGCAAAATTATGAGGGAAGAAATTAAATGCTGCAGTGAGGTTCCATGATATAATTCGGTAAAAAATCCATTTTTTACCGAATTAAATTATGAGCAGCGCTTGTAACTGAATAAAATATGGTGTAATGTAAGGTTTTCTTCAAATGAAATAAAGTCAATAAAAACTAAAGTTGACCGAAGTACACTTGTTATGAAGAATGTTTATTTCATGTTTTGTATCATAATTTGTATTTGGTTAGAATAATTGATATATTATTAAAATTAATTTCATAATATTGCAATAATTTACGTGTTATTTACCGGTTTTGTTTTTTTAATGCCATTTCTATACTCGAAATTGCCGCACTGTTCATAAAAAACTCATTGCCATGTCGACGTTAACTCTTGGCAAGTTCCAAAATCAGTTTTAATAAATTCCGATCCATTTTACTTTTTCTAAGGAAACAATTTAACACAAACTGAATGTAATAATCGTTTGCTGATGAAAAGAGTAGTTACCATAAAAGTATAACATCGATGACGTCACCTCGATTCTGATTGGTGTTTAGAAGCGGCACCAATTTTGTCTAATTTTTAACTAAGATTTTGTAAGGAAAGTCAGCATTCTTTTAAAGAAAACTTTACGATTGGTCGTTTTACATACTTTTCACTTTATCAATAAACCAATACCCAATTTTCTACTTTATCAAATAGATCCCGTTGCAAATTTGTCCGTTTCTTCAATAAATTTCACAGACATCCAAGAAAATGTTGTTCAGTATGAGGACGGTTATTTTAAGTTTTTTGATGATAAAATATTCATCTTTAAATTCTATATTGTATTAAAGTTAGATATTAAAACAAATTAGCAAAAGAAGATGTTGGAAAATTAGCAAGTGTTGGTTGAAAATTGTGATAATTTAAAATTATAATATATATATTTTTTTATCGCATGAGAATAATTACTTATTTGAGATATCAATAACATTTTTAAACATAATTTTACCGCTATCTGTATGATAAATGACTTTTTAAGGCGTGACGTTTGTCAAAAGATTAATAATGTAACATGATTTGTAACATTGTTAATCCTTTGACAAACGTCACGTCTTAAAATGTCATTGTATTTATATTAAGCAGCCATAGAGAGCGTTAATTTTTTTTAAGTTATTAAATTGAGTTTAAATAAATATAAAATAATTTTGTAAGGAATAGAACTTTCTCTAAAGAATATCTGTTCCATTTCGTTTCAAAATTGCCTTTTGTTTTTGCACACTATTTCTTTCGTCAAATTTTTCCATTAGTGTTTTCGAAATTCCTTACACGTACACATCGTATACAGTTTTTAGATTGTTTTACAATTATTAATTTTTTATAAGTATTATTCAGTGATCAGTTTCTTTTGAACTCTTGAAGTGCGAGAATACTAACTGTTCATCCTAGCCATAAAGTTCTGTGATCAGTTTCCTTTAAACTATTAAAGTGCGAGGATCTTAAATTGTACATGCTAGTCGTAAATTCCTGCGATTAGTCTCGGTTAAACTCTTAATGTGCGTGAATATTAACTATCATCCTAGCCATGAAGTTTTGTGATCAGTTTCCTTCAAACCATTAAAGTGCGAGGATCTTAAATTGTACATCCTAGCCGTAAATTCCTGTGATCAGTCTTGGTTAAACTCTTAATGTGCGTGAATATTAAATGTACAATCTAGCCATAAAGTTCTGTGATCAGTTTTCTTCAAACTATTAAAGTGCGAGGATCTTAAATTGCACATCCTAGCCGTAAATTCCTGTGATCAGTCTTGGTGTAACTCTTAATGTTCGTGAATATTAACTGTACATCCTAGCTGTAAAGTTCTGTGATCAGTTTCCTTTAAACTATTAAAATGCGAGGATCTTAAATTGTACATTCTAGCCGTAAATTCCTGTGATCAGTCTTGTATATTAAATCTTAATGTGCGTGTATATTAAATCTACATCCTAGGCATAAAGTTCTGACTCATATCTAGTAGTAAAAAGGATAATTAATTATAGATCCTGCCCGTGAGTTCTGGTGAACTCTGGTAATTAATAATTGAAAAATATTTGAAGATCGGAATTTAAAAAACTTAATTTGGTTTCAGATTTCCGTGTTTTATCGAGAATGTTGAATAAGAGTTTGAAATGATCCCGGAAGATTGAATCTGATTCGTGTTATAAGGTTACAAGGATATTTCGAGAAAGTTCTATAACCCAGGTATTTAAGACAATAGATCTAATAAGAATAATAAGGTGATGTGTGAGTGTGTGGAGAAAGTGACCACTGATCCTGGTCTTCTCATTTTGGAAGTCGCACCATAGAAGTTTTTTGATACATCGAAAAGCACTTATTGAATGTTTTTTATTGTTTAATGGGCGTACAAATGCTATTATAGTTTATTCATATCAGATACACTATGCTTATTTCGTGGAAATAATGGAAAAGATTCGCATTAGTTTCCGTGTTCGTAAAAAATCTTTATTTCCGATCGTCACAGTTTTCCACGTATTGCTTTTATTAAATTTTCTTCACTACCATATTTGACTGGATGTAATAAATAGATAGTAATATATTTTCTTAAGTTTATTTATAGTTTCCGTTTTTGTTATGTGAGTTTTAATATAACTTTATGAACACTTGGAGTAATATTTGTTTCTTTATCAACTCTATTCCTTTTCTCGACTTTAAATGAAAACGGTTTGGGAGAGCGTTTTGATATTTATGGAAAAGCGTCTAGTAAAAGTTATGTAAATTTTTTAAACGGAATAGTAGATTATTCTTTTCTAATGTAAAAAGGAGCGAAAATGATTATAGCTCCTTATATGGAAAACATTGCTTAATTAATTTATATGTTTATATGAAATATTCAATGAATTATTTCTTAAGCATATATTTGAATATGATACGATGAATAATGATTGAATAATAACCTTTGTTTATGATAAAATATTTAATTCTTAATTTTATTATATAATTTATGGAAAAAATAATAAGACGATTGTAATTCTAAATCGGAATTGAATATAATCATTGCTCAATTATAGTAATGTTGCGAATAATTCTGTCTATCATATATTATTTCGTTTAGTGATTATATGAATCATATGAATGTAATAAAGGATTTCAAAAAAGGGCATCTTTGGTAAAGAAAGACTGTATTAGTGTGTGTATTTAAAGTAATACACTCGATAATATTTTTCTCGGACAAATTCCAAAACGTTGCACTGTAGGTTTTATTAAGAATACTGCATTCAATGTTAATCTAAAACTAAATCCATTCAATTTCAATTATTATAAGATGACTTCCTTAAGTCTATGTGTAGACGATCATAAAGGTCCATGTAAACCATTGCAGCCAAATAATAATTATGCTTTGTTACATCATAGAAGATATGCTTCATTACATCATAGATTTTTCCGGAACTGGTACTCATTTCCTATATGATGGTAATATCATTAGGAGAGAAGTTTACCCTAACAGTAACTTTTGAACTAACATCTGACTTATTAGCAAATTTAACACCACACATGAATTTAATTAAATATTGTAGTTTAAGAATGGAACCACGTTATTATGAAAGTCTTAAAATACAAATAACTGTAAATTTTATGCTGAGTTTGATAGTTTAATAGAGATTGATAAAAACATGAATATCAATGTAGATTATAGTAGTCGGTATCTACGTAATTATATATTGAAATTCAAAGTAAATTTTGGTTTGTTCACATTTTAAGTTTACGAAAAGTTTGATATATTTTTTTGAATTTTATATTAATGTTACTATTAAATGATTTTTGCATTGAAATGTTAAATATTTGCACTTGTATATTTTGTAATAGGAATAAAATAAATGTAATTTTGTATAAATATTTCCTAAATTTTATAGCTTATTAACGAAGGGAAATATATATACGTAATGTGGTATAAAATAATGATTTTTACCACCTTTGAAATTTTACCACTTTCCCATTATATATTTCTTTACTTATTCTAGTTAAAATACGTTTGCTAGTATCAGTATAAACGTGCGTCCATTTCACTGACATAATTACAAATATTTCGTAATATCTATATTTCTTAACATTTTTATTAAGTTACGAATTTTACTATTTAGTAACGAGTCAAAAAATTGTTTTTAAGTAAATCATTATATTTCGAAAACACATAAACATATACATTTTTTGAAAATGTAATTAGATAACTAACTATATCATTTAGTTAGCTAATACACCTTGCTTAGTTAAGTGATGTCAGATTATATAATGAAGATAAATTATATAATTACTTTCTATGTAGAGAGTACTATGCGCCCCTAAATTTGGATATATTATATCAAATTTAGCACAAGTGTAAGATATAACCTTAATTTCTTATTTATTTCAGGATACATTTAATTTTCCTATAAGGAATAATTAATTTCCTATAAGGTCATAGACGGAGAAGCCGAGATGGAGAAAACTGTTTACAGAAGTAAGAGAGTTAGGTTAGGTTATGTTAGGTAAAATCAGGTTATGTTAGGTGCAGAAGAGGGTTCCAAAACGTACACTCTCTATCTATTGTTATATATCAGTTAAACTTATTTATTACAGTTTATATTCACTCGAAATAATAATTTGTCTACATTTTGCTAAGAATTAAATATAAAATGAAAAATAAAAAAAAATAAAATGGCAAATTTATTAAATTTATTCTTTTAAAATACTTTATTGTTGTGAAATTGTTACATACAATGTACAATAACTGAGAGCGACGAATGCGACCCTAAAGAAATTGGTTTGTGATCTTCCTCAGGTTAAATATTAACTAAACATTGCTTGAATAATGTGAAAGAATATTGAGACAATTTTTTCTGAAGATGCGTTTTTGGAGCAAAAAAGAGACCAAAATACTCAAATATTTTTATTTATTTTAATATATTTTTTTTAATATTATCGCTCCAATAAAATAAATAGTAGATACAGCAATGAATATTCAATAAAAATAAAGTTTTTAATTTTTTGCGATCTTAAACTGTATTATGAATGGACAAACGTTAACTGAATATCTACAGATATTCAGTCATATAATGATGCCGTAACTTTTGGTTTGCTGTGTCTTGTTGCTTTGAAAATATTTCCAAAAAATAAACGGGGAAGGGGAGGGGACATAAAGGATACATAATAGAACGCATTAAGATCATTTTTAGAATGTTTGTCTGTTTGCATGTTTATTTGTGCACTTAGTACGTAAAACCTGCAAACTCTATTCGGGTGGAATTTTTAGAAGAAAAATATGGTGATCAACTTAAAGTACTTTATTTTTCTCGTTACATATTTGAAAAACAAATTATTTAAAAGAACATAAAAGTAATAAAACACAATAAAATCGTTTTTGGTATTTTTGTCTTTTTCATGGTTTGTCAATGAAGTTTCACTGGTAGAATATACCAGTTGGGTCTGGGGGATATAGTAGTATGACATTTAAGGCAAGATGCACTTAATTGGCAACTTTTCTCATTATTATAATAAATAGTTTTGCATGTATTAACTTTAACTTCATGCTCAGTTATTTCCAAATTTTCATTAAATACCAACATGCACCAATTATTACAAGAATACAATTTATTATTTTAATTTTCTTTAAATTAAAAAATAAGGTAAATTGACAGGGGGGGGCCTCTTAATTTTACTTATTTTACTTTATATATAGATTCTTAATGATACAAGTTATAATTAAATAAACGTTGTGTACCATAAAATAATAATACTATTTCAATATTTTTAAACCGAAACTTCTTTAACTACAACTTAGCTATGGCTGTCACGTTAAAAATGTGTAACGCTTAAGAAAATGAACGCCAAACATATGGTCGGCGTTTACTTCCAATCGAGCGCTGACAACATGGCAGTCGGGAATACCAAAAAGTTTATTCAAACGCTAATCTGCCGACGAATCGGCAGATCGCCACCGATTTTCAGGCCTTTAATTATATATTAAAGTTATACATGAATATTAATTATAATATTCTTTCATAATAATAATAATACGAAAATAATTTCAAATGAAAATTTATAAAGTACATTGTATAAACTATTGCCGAGTGAGCAAGTATATTTTTATTTTATCACTTTGCGTTGTGAATTACTGATACATCGGTAAAATACTGTGTTACGTACGGACGTCAAGGAGGTCTAAGTTCCAATTTCAATGTTCCTCTTTTTTTTTTTAATTTTATTTTGGAAAGTATTATTTCTTAATCTAATTCAAATCTAAAACAATTTTTTATCATATATTTGTTAAAAAATTACTCAGTTTTACGGCGAAGAATTTTTAAGAGTATTCGTATCTGTTGGTAGTTTCCGGCGGTATTTATTGGAATTCCGTCTTTAAAATTTCTTTTCTATATTACTTTTTAGTAAACAATTTAATTTATTAATATAATTAAGATAAAACTCCCTCGCTCCCGTGTTCGGTCTACACTCATTGTAAAATATTCATAGAGTTATAAACATAACCGTTTTTAAAAATTAATCACATCTTTCACACATTTATTTCGCCCGATATTTGTTAAGCAATGTGAGAATAGTGTGTACTTTTTAAAATTTTAAATTTGAAAACAAACATATCAATTTCCCTAATAAAACGACTATCGATCCAAGTCATTAATTAATTATTTATAGACATTATTATTGTTTCAATAACTATAATTTGTTAGTCAGCGTAATTCAACAAACAACATTACATAAATCCGGACAATCATACCTATTTCATTTGACAAATACAGGGACTTCAAGAATCAGTTTTGCCGAAAGATCTATTTGCTACTAATTAGTTGACCACGAATGTATAATTTTGTATGGAAAAGTTTATATTCGAGTATATTTTGTAATATTTACATGATTTGCTTGCGAAAGCGCCCCAACACGCCGCCAACAATCGGAAGCCAGGGTAGGCGGCGAGGGCTGTTGCAAATTGCAGCAGCCACAAATACACCACGAAACTATCTTCGCTCCAGAAGCAGAGTTTTATTCGTTGAACAAGTCAGACTTTTATTCATTGTTGATGTTTACAGAATAAATGTGGATGTATTCTGTAAACATTTAATTTAACACGATAATGGTAGATACAAATTATGCAAGAATATCTGAATGAATGGAGAATGTAAACGATACGAGAATGATAATCTATGCATAGAAAAAAATTATTTCCCGTCTATTTTGTCACAGAATTAAGACGTGGAAATATGAAATATGTTATTCATATAATCCATCATTATAAAATCCTGTCAACATGCTGTCATCCTTGCAGCTTGCGCATGAGCAAAATTTATATTAATTACCCAAATGGCAATTCTTGATAGCACAACTTCAACAAGTCGATGCGAAAATATTCCTTAAAATGGGTTGTCTTAACGAACAATCAGGCAATGCAATTATGATCGTGCACCAAATGGGCAGATGACATTAAATATTGCTGGAACGGAGTGAACCAAAGTCGCCAAAGAAAAAAATTGCGGAAAAACCTAAAGGAGGCATTTGTTTGGTGTGTAATAGGATATATGGCACATAACAAAGAATATGTCTATTACACAACAAGACTTTTTATGCATCATACTAAGTATTTGAATTGTTCCTGTTAAAAATTCACCTTTTTTCAATGTATGTTTGTGTACATATCGTATCTTGTAAAAAATATTCATTAAAGATAAGGGTATGAATATAAGTAGGATCGTAAATATGAGTGTATACTAGTATAAAACACCACGGTAACACTGCAGTTCACAGTCTTTCTCTTCTAACGCAATTTCTACCATTTTGAGCATACCAAACTAGTCATTTATAATGCTAAGATCCATTTTTTGGCCAAAAACATCTTTTTTCAAATTTCACTACTATTTTAATCACATCTATGGACGTAAGTTACATCTCAAATTGTTGAACATCCACAATCAACGCCAATTTTCCATACTTACGCTTTTCTTTAATATATAATTCAGTTTTAAGAGCTCAAGTCATCTTATTGGCATATTTAAAGACTTGTTTGCTTACTGCCTTTGATTGCACTGTAAAAACTTACTTATCCTATTAATTTCTAAACAGATACTTTATAAAAAATAGTTTAGGGTCCAAATGTTGAATCATCTAGATTCTGAAAAACAAAAAAAATATCCCATGAATGTCGTAAGGATCGAGGCAAAATCCTATCGCTTCTAAACTCTGGTCCTTCTGTGCTTTTGTCCTTTCTTTTTTCTATTCTAATTCATGTGAATATATTGTGTTACAGTTTTTATTTATTTCAGTACACTCTTATTATTTTATGTTGAAACGTCTTTTACCATCTACTAAAAAATGTTTCTTAGAACTCCTAATTAAGTTTAAATAGAAAAGATTGCTATTGTAGCAATAAGTGTGACACATGTATTTTACATCAAAGCTCTTACATAAATAATTAAATATTTTATCCGTTTTCCAGATCTACAAAACCCTGGATTAATGCTAATACATTATACAACGCAACTGATGCCATGTTCTTGGATACAATTTCAAGTAAAGAAAATCTATAAAATAATGTTTTCACAGCATACTTACTTGCCAAAGATAACAAAATCGTGAAGTAACGTGCTGATGAGCAAAAGGAAAAACAAGGCGACGAATATATTGTAAACGGTGCGGATGTGTGGCGATTCGGCCACGAGCGTCGTTAGGAGTGACTCGCGCTCTATGAAAATCTTCTCGTCTCGTATTGCACGCGTCGCCTTTGCGTTGAATCTCTCGGCTACTCCTGATGTGTCCTCCGATTGCGTGCGACCTTTTTCAACGATCTTCCTCAGCAATAATTCTGAGTTCGATTCTGTCATTTTCTGTACACATGTACGAAATAATCTATCGAAGTCGATCACTGTGGAAATTTAACGTAATATTATTATATTGTCATTCTTAATTTCAAAACATTATAGTAGTCCTTAAACATACCTCGTACACAACTTCTTGAACACTACATTGAAGAAATTGTGTACGAGGCTCACAGTTATTTGGCTTTTTTTGTTGTGATGACCATATTTTCAGTTTAGTTTCGTCCATCATTTCGTTTCATCCATTCCTGTTGTGTAAATTGTTGAATTTCTTTCTGCTGTTGGGGCATTGGTAATTTTTTATCAATAACAGTTTAAAACTTAGCGAATATTTTAATAAATTTGGCACTAAAAATAATCCATATTTCTACAACCCACTGCGAATTTTCATCTGGCAGTTAAAAAAAATAAGTCAGTTTTCGAAATAAAGGCAGTTTTTGAACGAAAATAATAATTTGACAGAGTTATTTCCGAAAAAAATTATGGTCCCCAGGACCGTGACGGTGATACCAACTTCCTAACTTTCAACTTCCAACGATCCTACCTTCCCAAACGTAATGAAATCTTTCGATTAAATTTTTTGAATACGAACTTTCCACGTAATATTCGAAGAAATGGATATTTTATATAATATATATACAAAAGTCACAAGTAGATGCTGTACCCTGAGTAAACAAAATAAAATAATTCGATAACATGTTTCACGTTCGTTTTCATTCCTCATTTCAAAATATTTATATAAATTCATCTCATAATAACTCTCCACTTAATTAAAAATACATATTACATGTGCTCGAATAGAGTTCACGAGAATATTAATGGTAGAGTATTAAAACTTATATTTTTCCAACCAATTATAAATATTATTATAAATGCGAAACGGATTTTTTAAGAGAAGAATTTTTAATCTAATGAAAATATTACGACAGTGGCGTGGTTAGCATGTGTGACATCGGGGGCGGATTTCGACGTAATGAAAACTGATAAAATCAATAAAAATCCGACGAACGTCAAGTATGACTTTATTTAAATTATACAAATGGAGATTCATTAAGAATTTAATCGGAATATTATGATGTAACAACAGTATTTCCTATTTTACATAAATTCTTTCAAATTGATGCATTGGAATGACAGTTGGGTATGGCAAAAGAAGAATGAGAGTAGAATTAACAAGGTGAAAATGCGTTTTTTGAGAAACATAAAATATAATGATTAAGTTTAATATATAATCACGGAAAAAAGAATCGTGTGATAAGGAAACGGGTAGGATTGAAAAAAAACCAGTGTACTGACGAAAATTGAGAACGAGTACTTCGGCAATTTGTTCATGTAAAATGAGCGTGCTTGTGATTGTATAGAGATGGATGACCAGATCGAGAGGGGACGTCACAAGGAGAAATATGTCGATTAGATTTCCAAAATACTGAAAAATAGCCAACTGAAAAGCACTCGAAGCCGAAGAGCATTTATGTAAAAAGGCGATGAAAGTGGAAGAACTGAGGGAGGTATGGCGGAATTGTGGCAATTGAAAATCCATAGTCTGTGTTTACTCCTCTGGGAGACAGGCGTGTGGTAATGTGAGTATATAAAAGCACTTAAAATCTCTCTTTCTTCCAGGGCTCATTCTTTTAGAAGCAAATTTATGAGTAATCGTTACTATTATAAGTATAGGCTATCAAACTATCCTAACGGAATCATGTCAGTGTGCTGTTGCCTGATGTTCTGGGCAAACATAACGCTCTGGAACTCACAACTGTAGACAATTTAGTGTTTTTAAGGTTAGACCGTAACATTCTGTTGAATGTTTTCTTCTAAACTTGGTTCGTCACAATGTTTTTATCTAACGTCGAATTAGTTTTCTCAAATTATTTCATTCATTTTTTTGAACAGATGGAGTTTCTACAAGCTGTGCAGATAATAATGTCCACAAAATTTACGTTCCCACTATTATATTTGAGCTCTGAACAGGACCCTCCTGGGCGTCGCTTTCTTTAAGTCGGTAATTAAAATTTTCTCACACGCGTTTAATATGGAAATAAATATTTGACTTAACTATATAAAGCATTATGTAGATATGTGGCAATATATATATATTAGCGATAGCTTGGGTTTTTTGGTGTATTTTTTGAAATATTTGTATTGTTTTTATAGACAAATTACCCTTTTGTAAATAGTATTGAAGCAGGAGTTTTCTTGTATATTTGTAATTTTCCATTTAGGATAAAATGCCTTTGAAATTTACGGTTCCATTACTTGGGCCCTATACGTTCCGTGCGTCGCTCTGCTTAAGTGCGTAATTAAAATTTCTCAGTACTTAAATGCCACTAGTGATTTATATGGAAACGAAGAGTGGATTAACTAATAAAAACAATATGTAGATATAGGCACGTATACTAGTGATGGCTTGGGTCTGGGGGTATATTTTTTGTATTGGTTTTATCGACAAATTTCCCTTTTGTAAATAGTATTGAAGTAGGAGTTGTCTTGTTTGTTTGTAATTTTCTATTTAAGAGAGAATGGTTTTGAAAATTATGTTGAAAATAATCTAAGCAGCTTTAGTGAAGTACTGTTACTGGATCTCTCAGCGAAAGTATAAAAACAAAATTAATGTTACAAATTATTCGTAAGTCACTGCTTTGAAACTATAGCAAGGTATCTATTATTCAAGTGTGAATAACAGAGACATCCCTAATAATTTAGGGATGTTAATTTATATAGGGAAAATATGTGGTATAAAATAGCCTTGAACAAGGCATATGTTATCCTTGTTATTGATAAGTTAGACAATTCTAACATGAAGTCACCACATATGAAATATAAAAAACCTAAGGGTACCGTACTCATTTAGGCGCTTATAAACACTTTAGGGTTCACAGTATTTCTTTTAAACAATTTAAAAACGTGATGCATATCACAAAAATCAAATTAAAGGATAATCCCTAGAATTTTCCGGCAATTTTCTAGTCAGATTTCAACGGCTCTGTTTTTTTTATGATTTTTGGCTAAATAGTTTTGGAAATAAGAAAAGCGAATGCACTATTTTCGGACGGTTTTTTGTAATATTTTTAGACGTACAATTTTAAATTATGAAAAGAAATATTTTATATTTCTCTTAATTAAGATCTTTCTTTACCGTCTCTTTAATTTTTGTTATAAAAAATTTAGGAGATGCTGTTTTTTATTTCACTTTCATTTAGGGTTTGCAAAGCATAAGCAATTAGTTTGTCACATCCTATAGGACCTTGTGATAATATTGCGCCTATTGCAAAATTCGACTCGTCTCTGGTCAATTTAAATCCTTTTCACGATTAAATGAAACTACGTGATGTAGTATTATTTCTACTTTCTTTAATTTCTTTACCACGACCTAGGTTTCGTTGTATTACAACATCTTCAGGTTCAGCAAAAATATCTTTGTTAATATCCCACCACCACATGTATAGTTTCATTTAATCGAGAATAATGAATTTCTACAAAATTATATTCAATATTTAAATTCTTTTGATAAATATATTTGGCATTTTGTGGAATTTCATTGTTCACAATTAAATGAAAATTAGAGAAAGTAGAAATAATTATTTTTTCAAATATGTTTTTATAACATGGTCTCAACATTAATGTGTGGTTTTTCGCTTTGGTAGTATTTTATTTTTTTTTTAACACACACTACATTAGTTTGAAATTTTTCTAGTAAATCTAGTCCAATTAGTCTGTCGAAGGTATTATGGACTTTATAAGTGTAGAATTTTGTAAAAACCTGGCTCATTAAGTTCTTTAAAAAACCTGGCTCATTAAGATATTTAAATGTTGGTAGCATAATAGAATAATTATTTCGAGTAGTGTCATTCATATTTATTATGATATTTGGGTCGTATTTAATAGGAAAATTTTTAAAATAATTTTCAGTCACTTCAGGTGACCAAAATGATTTGTATCAAAAAGATGGATAGGTATCGGTATGTAGGGTAATTGTTTTTTATTCTGAAAATTAACTCCCGTTATGTTTCTATATTTGGGTCTGGGTCCATATGAAAATTTTCATTTCGATCAATAATATTTTCTTGGTTGGAATTACTTCGTTCAATTTGTTCGTTATAATATTTATTTTGATTATTGTTTTCTAATTCGTTTATATGAACTTCTTCAGCTATATAATGTGGTGAAGGTCACACATTTTTAATATGGTTATTTTGACTTCTATTTTGAGTTTGATTGTGCAGTAACGATTTTTTTGAATTGTAAAAAATACCGCTCATATGCGTTACCTTTTGCTGACGCCACGGTTTCTTTAATTTATTTATAAATTTATTTTGGTAAAGTGGTATAAAAGGTTTTTCATTAAATTTATTCTGAAATTGGAATGGTTGTTTTTGGTAAATATTAATGTTTTTTTCCTTTGCGGAAAATTAAAATCGTGTTTCTTATTTATGTCAAATATCGGTTTTGTACCTTCATTAGAATTATTTTTCTTTTTGAGGTATAAACTACGTTTTTTTTTTTTTAATGTATTGGAGGGCCGCGGGCAGACTATGCTCCATAGCTCTGATGGTTGAGTCTGGCCGCATAGCTCTGATGGTTGAACCTTATGGTTCCTTTAAACCAGCTAAATAGTTTTTAGTGTCTGTGCACTGAAAAACTGTCGTTTGCAAATTCTAAGGTTATCGTCCCTTTCACGAATGTCAGTGTAATTTATTATAGTATTTAATAGGCTTAAACGCTGAATGTTTTCTTCTGACCTTGGTCAGTCACAATGTTGTTCATCTAACGTCGAACTAGTTTTCTCGAGTGATATCATTTTGGTCTTAAATTATTTCATCCGTTTGTTTGGACAGATGGAGTTTTTACAAGCTGTGCAAATAATAATATCTTCGAAATTTACGTTCCCTTTAATTGGGCCCTATACGGGGCCCTCCTGGGCGTCGCTTTCTTTAAGTGCGTAATTAAAATTCTCAGTAGTTAAAGGCCACTCGCGTTTTATATGGAAATAAATATTGAACTTAACTACTTAAAACAATATGCAGATATATTAGCGATACGTATATTAGTGATAGCTTGTGTTTTGGGGTGTATTTTTTGTATTGAGTTTATCGACAACTTTTCCTCTTTTAAATATTATTAAAGTTGTCTTGTATATTTATAATTTTTCATTTAAAATAGAGTGGTTTTTAATATTTTTTAAAAGTAATCTATGCGGTTTTAGTAAAGTATTATTACTGGATATGTTAGCAAAAATATTAAACAAAATAAAGTCACAAATTATCCGCAAGACGCTGCTTTGAATATTTTATTATTCATACGTGAATAATATAAACCTTGCTATAGTCAGCATCTCTAATAATTTAGGGATGCTAATTTATATGGGGAAATATATGGGGTTGAGAATAGTCTGGAACAAGATTTATTATTATTTATTTACAAGTTATTCTTATTATTAATAAAT
The DNA here is from genome assembly GCA_039881145.1 of Druceiella hillmani. Classification (NCBI taxonomy): domain Eukaryota; kingdom Metazoa; phylum Arthropoda; class Insecta; order Lepidoptera; family Hepialidae; genus Druceiella; species Druceiella hillmani. The sequence goes on from JAYKKI010000024.1 coordinate 15,257,261, forward strand.
TAGACAATTCTCTCATGAAGTCACCATGCATGAAATATAAGAAAACCTGTTAAGTACGAATGTAACTCGAATGTAACTTACCAATATAAATTTCCTTTTATGGTTTTTATTACCGTTTTTCAAATATCTTTTACGTTTTATATTTGTTGGGGTTCAATTTATAATGTTGTATTTATCGTCTCTATTAAGTGCTCTATTCGATCCCTTTGTACTTGCTTGGTTTTAGCTATAATGTGAAGAGTTATGTTCGCGTGTTGCTGTGGTAAGATAAAGTGTCTGAGTATATAGAAATTTGGTGGGTAATCTCAGTATTGAAAATATGTGTAATAGTGCTTCCGCTATGTGCACGCTGCTTAGCGTTGTAGAAGGTATAGCCTGTGCATAAAGTAACTCCATTGGATGTGAACAAGTCCATATATAAGTGCTCCATACGTTTAATCGTCGTGTCTGTTAAAAATAATGGGGGATTCAAGGAATTTAGTTAGTACTTTGTTTTTATACACGAATCGCATTGATTGATATATTTTCATTTTGAAAGCAACATATTTGTCGATTGATGGTTTCTGCTTACATGCCAAAACCTTGCATCACGGTATACGAGAAACGTATCATACTTTTCTTGTATATCGCAATGCATGATTTTGCTTTCATGATAATTTATAGTGATATAATTTTGGTCGAATTTGTTTTCCGTCGAATTAGGTTCCGTGCCGTTCCGGTCGAATTAGGTTCCGTGCTCATTTAGGCACTTATAAACATTTTAGGATACATAGTATTTCTATTAAACAATTTGTAAATACTACTTTTCTCATAACCTAAATATATTGCGTACGACGTGTTTCGCGGGCTTAAAAACATAACACATATCTCAAAAATCATACATTAAAGGATAGTCTGACAAATTTCTAGTCCGATTCCAACAGCTCTGCTTTTTTATGGTTTTTTTCCACTTTTTTAGGAACATCTTTTTAAATTTAAAATTTAAAATTATGAAAAGAAACAGTTTATATATCTCATAGCGAGTCCTTTCAAATGATATCCCATTTATATATAAAATTTAAAACCTATATTTACCCTATATTTAATTTTTATATCAATACTTTAAAAAGTTAGGTAATGCAAACTATCTTGGTTAATAAAATGTATTAATATGCGAAAATTCAAGTTTCCATTTTGCATGGTTTTTGAGGAAATTGGCTGTGAATACCGAAAAAAGTAAATATATTGACTATTATATATTAGGCATAAAACGACGGAGTATATTTAAAAATTATGACGTTTACAATAATCGCTATAGTTTTTCGGCAATTTTTCCGTGGATTTTCAAAAACCCATATTTTTTTAGAATTTTAACTTGAATAGCTCCGGAAATAAAGGTGGGGGCGACACGTATCTTTTTTTGATAAAATGATCAAAAAAATATTTTCGTGATCTTTTCGAGTTATACTCTAAGCTGTACTTTGAACTAAAAAAATTGTGTATCTAATTTGCATCCCACAAAATTTTAAAATAAATATTTTTGTTTTTTAATTATAGAGACCAGCTAACATGCTGTATGTGGGTTAAAACATTATTTTACTATGTCCAATTTCAAGTTTCTTCGTCAACCAGATTCTTAGAAAAGCGGATGTCACGGACGGATGGACGGAAACTTAATGTGAGGCGGACTTATAAGGGTTCCGTTTACCTAAAGGCCGGTTTACATTATTCCAGTCCAGCGATCCAGTCCAGTGCTGGACTGGAATCGTTATCGTCTACATTATTCCAGTCCAGCGATCGAAGCCAGCGCTGGATTGCTTACTGTAAAAATGTAAACCGGCCATTAATTGTTGCGTCAGCACTGGAATGGCACTGGTTTGGCCGTCTACATTATTCCAGTTGCACTGGATTCAAAAGTAGACCGCGAATCCACTTACTGGACTGGAATGCTTACTGGATTCAGTTCATTTCAGTGCCGGTTTACATTTTTCCAGTAAGCAATCCAGCGCTGGATTCGATCGCTGGACTGGAATAATGTAAACCGGCCATAAAAGATTGTATACTTCCATCCAATATAATATCAACTCCAGTAAACTGTCTTCATTATTAGAAATATATCAGCTTAAAAACCAACTTTATAGTAAATAATTTTTGGTGTACGATGAGACGTGGTGATTAAGATCAGGAGATTTTTTATAAATTTTGGTATACGAAATTAAAAAGTAAAACGTAATTAAGAAATTTTAAAATTGCGATTTTTCGATTAATTACTTATAATACAAAAATAATATTTAATGTATTGCATTATGGTAGGTTTAAGGTAATATGTGTCTGATCATGTGACAATGAGTTCTCATTTAAATAAAATTAACTTTATATATTTGTTATATATTACATGCTCGCAAAAATCTTTAAAACCTTAGGTCCTATGGAGACATTCCATGCTAGCAATACTTTGGAGGAATTTGCAGTACTTGAATAATGAGCGGGAAAAGTTAAAAATATTGCTTTACATGTGAGGTTAAATTGTTGAAATAATAAAAAAATATTTTAAAATTCCGCAAGAAAAGCGTTACTAGCAAAATTAGTTGGTTTACTTACATATGGAGCAAGTTGTTATGAGTCCTTTGCCTTTTATAACACTAATTGTACTAAACAAATAGTGGTACGGTTTCAAATGTATGTCACATATATTTAATGTCGCGATGACCCTTATTTTTGCATAATATTATTGTCGACCCAACACTATATACTAGTGTTGGGTCGACAATAATATTATGCAAAAATAAGGGTAATAAATAAATTCCTTGTCGGACCTGTCATAATATAATTAATATATGTACTTATTTCATTTAACAGTACCGATAGAAATAACAGAAAATTTGTTTGGTTAATATGGCCTCGCTGACATTTAGTGGCTGAAGACGTTTGTAGTCAAAACTGCGGAACATAATTTTGTAGCACTTGTAATTTCGTTAGCAACACTTTACAAATGATAATCGTAACAACGAATACGGACGTTTTCCCGGATATGCATATTGGGCGACCATGAACAGGATATAAATGGAAGAAACTTATAAACCGATGGATGTAAAACTACAATGATAACATATTTTCAATGTTTTGTAACGGAACCTGAAACTATATTTTTGTCTTCCGGTAATGTAAATTTGTAAATAAATTTATAATTTAAGCCCACCTCCCATTAATAACGAAAGTAGAAAAAAATAATAAGACTTTTAATATATATATTTTTCAACACATGAAAATTATGCACATTTTATTTTTTGCGTGATGGGTTCATTTTCAGCGTCTTCCTTTAGCGAATATTAACATAACGTTGAATACCTGGATCAATGGATGTATCAATGATTAGTTTCCATCCATTTTCCATTCTTCTACGAAGTGAGCACAAAGAGTCCATTTTTGGGGTGTGTCCATGACGGTATCTACGACTAATCAAATAAAATGAATAACAAATATTTTTGATTGCAAACTGCAAAACCTGCTACCATCTTTCACATTCCCAATTTTTGCCGCATCAAGATGCACCAATCTACTATCTCGTGAGTTCAGAAATAAAACCGCGACGGGATGCGGGCGTGAATCGTGTCCTGAGTTCTTAGCCAAACTCGATTCGCGAAGAATGCATTTAATCATATATCACTACGCAATGTATGTATAGTTCACTACGTACAGCGTGCGACCCAGTCGCTAGATCAAGCTGTCAGGGCTGGCAGACGCCATGCCGGCGGCGCGGTCGAATTCCGCAGATTATTGGTCAAAAAGTAAGATTTCGAGTATAAGAAAGTAATATACAGAATAAAAATGAATGATGTAGAGTACAATATAAATGACTTGTTTTTTATTAAGGTAGATATGTGTAAAATAATTTTATAATCAAAGAGTGCATGTGCCACTGAATTTACCCACGTATCTATTTTATAAAACTTCCCCAATTTTATGAGCGATACCCGCAAATTTTTTAAATTTCCAAATAATGTATACAGCGGCCCACTGTACTAAAATGTTTAGAGGAATTGACATACATTGATATAAATGCTGGCTGAAATTTGTAAGCAACTATTCGACAGCCAACGATCATGTAGCATACAGCGTGTTATTATTGAACGTTTTGATATCTGTCAGACGTTCGCAACTTGTATGTTTTGCACATTTATTGGATGGTTTTTCATATTTATCGTCACAAAAGCTTTACATAATAAAATTAACCGTTTATAAACCTCATTAAAAAAATAAAATCACAACTTTGTTTGTACTTATAAATCTGTAAAAATAACATGCACATTATATTTGGTATATAATTTGTTTGTTTCTATAAATTGCTTTGTCTTTTATATTTTATATTGTGGAAATAGTTTTATATTTCGTGGTAAATTTTGAAGTAAACCGCATATTCAGAAAATTTAGGTTACAAATTTTTGAAGTAAAACTTCTTTACGCACGCTTGACTTGGGGAGTAAGCTGGTGAATGTGTGACGAGAGCGTTACGAAAAGTGTGATCGGGCGAGGCGAACGGAAGTTGAGAGGGAGATATAAGTTAGTGAACACAGAAAGAGAGTGAGTTACGTTTTGTATCTTACTGTAGGTTTAAGAAAGAGAGGTGCGAGCACACATTTTCTTTCTCTCTTTCTCTCATAGCCAGTTATGTTTCGTATATCTAAGACACAGTGCAAGCCTATTATCTGTATCACACTGTAGGAGCAAGAAAGAGCAATGCGCGCGTACATTTTCTTTCTCTCTTCCTCTCATAGCCAGTGCATGAAATGTATATGTATGCGAGTTTGCTAGCGTTACGCGAACGGTGATTTTTTATTATTTTTGTAATTTCAAAAAGTCGTTACTTTACAAAATACCTATACCATCGACAAAGTCAGGGCCTGATGACAAGGTGAATAATATAAATCCTCAACGTATGGTCCTAAATCATAGTAAAAACTTAATTATTATAGTTTATAGTAAAGTAACAACTACGCATAGCATATATCTTAAATCAAGGTGGATTTACTACCATTCATTACATACCTCCAGAACTCATCGTTTGGCTCTGACCTGGTCGATCTTATAGTTATTTTGAAAAAAACATCTGCCAATAAGCGACATTTTGGATCACGGTTGATTCACGACCATCCTTTAACGAGTTACATTGTTTATCTCCAGAAATCATCACCAGACCCTAACCTGGTGGGCAGTCAAGTTATTTTGCAAAGTACCAACTACGAATAGACAAAAAAAGAATGGAAATTAATTCAAGTGTACATTTCAAGTATATATATATATATATATATATATATATATATATATATATATATATATATATATATATATATATATATCACGCTTAATCAAGAACTATTGATGAAGTGGCAAATTAGGACTTTAACAAGTTTATGTCTATCATTATACGTTGCAAACATGGCTCTTTCATCGATTGTTCTATTTCTAGAAATTTCGAAATGTTAGTGCTTGATGGAACTAGAAATAAACAAATATTTAGCGTTTCTACACATGTGAGTGCCTTTATTCCTTAACACTCTGAAGGTTTCCTAGAGCTCAGGACTAGGATCGAAATATTATTTCGCTTTCGTGTTACATCACTTAATCATGCACTTCCAAATATTATCATTGAGATAAGGAGCTATGTTACTGTCAGTTTTAATTTTTCTGAATGGAACATAGTTATCAGAGAGCGAGACAATTTGGTTTCTATGTTCCCATACTTTATCCACAATAATTTTTCGTTCATTGAGATAAAGAGCTACGTTACTGTTAGTTTTAATTTGTCTGAACGGGACATACTTATCAGAGAGCGAGACAATTTGGTTTCTATATTCCCATACTTTATCCACAATAATTTTTCGTTCATTGAGATAAGGAGCTACGTTACTGTTAGTTTTAATTTGTCTGAATGGGACATACTTATCAGAGAGCGAGACAATTTGGTTTCTATATTCCCATACTTTATCCACAATAATTTTTCGTTCATTGAGATAAGGAGCTACGTTACTGTTAGTTTTAATTTGTCTGAATGGGACATACTTATCAGAGAGCGAGACAATTTGGTTTCTATATTCCCATACTTTATCCACAATAATTTTTCGTTCATTGAGATAAGGAGCTACGTTACTGTTAGTTTTAATTTGTCTGAATGGGACATACTTATCAGAGAGCGAGACAATTTGGTTTCTATATTCCCATACTTTATCCACAATAATTTTTCGTTCATTGAGATAAGGAGCTACGTTACTGTTAGTTTTAATTTGTCTGAATGGGACATACTTATCAGAGAGCGAGACAATTTGGTTTCTATATTCCCATACTTTATCCACAATAATTTTTCGTTCATTGAGATAAGGAGCTACGTTACTGTTAGTTTTAATTTGTCTGAACGGGACATACTTATCAGAGAGCGAGACAATTTGGTTTCTATATTCCCATACTTTATCCACAATAATTTTTCGTTCATTGAGATAAGGAGCTACGTTACTGTTAGTTTTAATTTGTCTGAATGGGACATACTTATCAGAGAGCGAGACAATTTGGTTTCTATATTCCCATACTTTATCCACAATAATTTTTCGTTTTCCATTATTCAGTATTCGTTATTATCAGTATTCGTATATTATCAGTATTCGTTTTTCAGCGTGCTAGTTAGTGTGCGCGCTCACAAATAAAGATAACGACAATGTCGATGTGGTTAAAATTACTATGTAATTATATTGTGGCTATGATAAAATGGTAAGCTCGTAATGGTAAGATCCGGGAGCGGTTATTGAACTTTAAAACAAAATTGTAAATATGAATATGTATGTATATATACATACATATAAATATATTATAAATATCACTAAGTTTAATTAGTGATATTTATAATATAATAATTAAGTTTTTACTATATTTAAGTACATATCAAAGACTTGGATATGGAAGCAGTAGAATGACCTGAGCGAGATGTTGAAGTACAAACTATACGAGTATCTCCTTTACCAGAACCTCCAGTTCTACAACAAATTCTTATTAGTGCAACATCTACACAGCCTCTACAGAATTACAAGCGTATTTCAGATACTTTGTATGCTTGTTCCCACAGCTCACATTTTCCACGTGTACAACTTACGTTTCCCACGTGTAGCTCGCATTTGTTTCCATCATTTCAATAGTTACGGTTGGGAACTATTACTTGACCAAATTACTTATAATACGTTAACGAGTAGTTAAATGGAAGATATGTTAAAAAATTTAGAAAGTGCTTCAAAAATTACATTTGAATTGGAAAATGGTGAATTTATTAAACCAAAATTGTTGCTTAAGAACTGCAATTACAATCTCTCACTTAGTTTCTATAGGTATAACTAGATAACTCGACCATACTTTGTTGAGCACGTCGAAGAAATTGAGATTTTACACGGAATAATTACAGAATTGCAAAATGTTGATTAGGACAATATTTTGGATGCATTATAGAGAGATAAAATCCTGATACATTAGTGGCAAAATTTATTTTAACTAAGTGTTGTACTCACAAAATAATACTTTTTTGGATTATTTGGAACGGATAGAAGGATATTGTTTTAAGTGCAAAACAGAGACCAGAACTGTTGGCTGTTATTCATATATAATACAATTGCATTGTGTTCGTTAGGTTCGGTATTAGCGCAAGCCTAAAAATGTTATCATTTTCAGCACAATCCACGTATGATGGATGGATTTATGGATAAGAATTAGTGGTAAGCAAAATCTGTTATAATGGCTTCGACCTACTCAGTCGAGGCCTTACAATACAATGTACAGATTTATCTCTCATAGAAGTATCGTCGATTATCAAGGACAGAATATTAGGGATTTGTCTGAAAAATTGAAAATTAATAGCAGTCTTCTGTTTCAAAAAGAATGGTTTTCATCCTTATCAGTAAGTGGTTTATAGCTTACATGCTTTATTAAAAAGAAGAGCAAGGGTTTATTTTGATGGTAAAAAGTGGTACTCTTTTATCATTTACAAAGAATTTTTATCATTTTCCCCATAAGGGACACGAAAATTATGTAAAGGAGCATGCGAAATTTGAAAAACAAAATACTAAGTGGCACTAGTTATAAAAACACTTTATTTTACAAAAAATCTCGTCAGTTACTAATGAAAAGTTCATACTTGGAATTATATTTACCATTAAAATAACACGTTTCGTTCTATCGCAAGCGGTTTGCAAACCCAACACACCAGTAATGTAATTTGTATTTGACAAATTTCAGAAATACATATTATTTCAGACTACCATTTTTTATTCACGGAAGTCTCAGTAGTCTAGGTCATCAGGAAGTAGGAAATAGTAAATTAAAAAACTTTGACAGAAAATTAATAACTACGATTTTTGAATCCTTTCTCATACACAAGCCGTTAGTAAATAATGCCCAAAAATAGAAAAAAAAAGAATATATATATATTTATATATATATATATATATATATATATACACATATATATAAATATAACAATATTTGCATTTAATTGAAAATAATAATCTACTTACATTTATTTCTGTATCTTTTAGTTTGTTACAATTTTGATGAGACTTAAAATTCATACACATATCAAATGTAATATCGTAAAAAGTGACGAGTGAAACGACACAACGTGTCATCAGCAGTTAGCATTACATCAGTCGCCATTAGAGATGTCGAGTATTCATATGAAATAGTACTCGTTTGTGTTCATTACAAGTATCTTAAGTATTGATTACTTTATATTCTTTACAACGAATTAGAAAAATACTTAATATCAAAACACCGAAAATCTTACGATTCCTTGCTTGAGGGGGACGAGAGTCAGTAGTACTCTCAACACTACTGTCCTATGACATGAGGTCTTGAGGTACTTTAGATACCTTGAGGAGTCAGCAATAGGACGATGAAATTACCCACATATGATGGAAAATACGTGAACTTATCTACACATGACCGATTTAACTAAACGATATTCAAATGTTGTATCTACATTCATTCCGTTCAAAAAGATTTTTTAACAAGCATGTGTAATATTGTCAGATCGTGGAAGTTACATAAAAGTAACTAATATAAATAAAAGTATGTTTCCACATGAAAATTAACATTTATTCAAGTAACAACCATATCAATAGGAAATAAATATAATAATGAATATCCTAACAACTCAAACTATAAGAAACCAATGAAATACTATGATTGTCTAGATATGAAACATAGTAACGATGTAAATATATATGCTGTGAAATGTTAAACGCGATCCGCTAACAATGATGAATTGGTTTTGTAAGTATTGAAACTAATGAGTAACGAATATATAGTAATCAATACATAAGATACGTGTAATGAATACAAACGAGTACTACTTCATATCGATACTCGACATCTCTAATGGCGACTGATGTGATGCTAACTGATGACGACACGTTGTGTCGTTTTATTCGTCACTTGTATTCTCCGGGGAATGCCGTGCTATTGTGGAGGCCTTGAATTATGCTCTACTCAAAAAGATTCGCAGGCTCCTTATCTTCTCTGACTCCTTAAGTTGTTTACAGTCCCTTCTCGCTAATCTATTTTCTTCAAATTGTGGTTTCCTGATTCTTCGGGTCAAGCAACTTACGCTTGATTTGGAGAGATCGGGATCCGATGTCGTTCTTGCATGGATCCCTAGTCACTGTGGCATAGTAGGTAATGAAATAGTCGACGCAAAAGCTCGGTTTGCCGCCGTGAACGGGAATCCATGTTTCACTACTAATTTCATTGAGGATCTTCTTCCCATGACTCGTTTCTGGATGGCATCTAACTGGCAGAGGGCGTGGGAAAGATCATCCTAGATTACAGGTGCGGGTTATTTCCAGATCCAACCTTTTATACCCACAAAACATTAGTTCTCAACATTTACTTTCTCTCGAAAGGAATCCTCTGTGGCATCTCGCATGCGTTTGGGTCATTGTTCTATTCCTACTCATTTGGCTAGACTGCGGGTCAGAGTCTCCAATTTGCGATTATGAGTTTGAAGAAGGCAATTTAAATCATCTCATTTTTTCATGTCCATTGAATAATAGATTTCCTTTGTTTGTTTCCAAATTATGAAAATATAAAATTCCATTGCCCATCAACATAAGATCACTTTTGTTTATTGCAAACAAACCCATTTTAGGACTAATCATTCAGTTCATAAGAAAGAACATCAAAATATAGAATTTTTTATAATTATTTATATTCATGTTTATTTTTTTTTATATTTGTGTCAGTAGTAGTCAGTAGTACTCTAGTACTGTACTTATTTTGTACTCTCTGTATATTATAATGTCGTTTTCTTCTTTTAGTTTAATTGTAGCCAACTTCTTATTTAGTTTTTGTTTTATTGTATAGTTTATTCTTTTGTTAACAAGCAACAATGACAAATATCCGAAATATGATTTAATCAGTGTTGCCTAGCCTTTTTTTCCACACATGACATTGGCAGAAGTTCTCTCTGGAGAGAACGAACGCTATATAATCAAAGATAAAGATACTCGTCACTTTATACGATATTACATTTGACATGTGTACGAATTTTAAGTATCATATCAAAATTGTAACAAATCAAAAGATACTGAAATAAATTCAAATAGATTATTATTTTTTTTAATTAAATGCATATATTGCGTATATATATTTTTGTGCATTATTTCTTAATGGCTTACGTATGGGAAAGGATTAAAAAATCGTAGTTATTAATTTACTGTCTAAGTTTTTTAATTCCTACTTCCTGAGGACTTAGACTACTGAGACTTGCGTGAATAGAAAGTGATAGTCTGAAATAATATGTATTTCTGAAGTTTTTAAAATACAAATAACATTACGAGAGTGTTGGGTTTGTAAACCGCTTGCGATAGAATGAAACCTGTTATTTCAATGGTGAATATAATTGCAAGTATAAACTTAGAATGAACACGTTATTTCAATGGTCAATATAATTGCAAGAAAAACAGAATGAAACGTGTTATTTCAATGGTGAATATAATTGCAAGTATATACACTTATTGTATTTAGTATCGGGGTTGAGCATGGCATTAATTACTAACAAGATTTTTTGTAAAATAAAGTGTTTTTATAATTAGTGCCACTTAGTATTTTGTTTTTCAAATTTCGCATGCTCTTTTATAGAATTTCGGTGCCCTTATAGGATAGTCGATGATAAAAGAGTACCACTTTTTACTATCAAAATAAACCCTTGCTCTTCTTTTTAATAAGGCATGTAAGCTATAAACCACTTACTGATAAGGATGAAAACCATCAGTTCTGAAACAGAAGACTGCTGTTAATTTTAAATTTTTCATACAAATCCCTAATACTCGGTCCTTGATAATCCACGATACTTCTATGAGAGATAATTTCTGTACATTGTATTGTAAGGCCTCGACTGAGTAGGTCGAGGCCATTATAACAAGTTTTGCTTTCATTTAACTACTCGTTAAGGTATTATAAGTAATTTGGTCAAGTAACAGTTCCCAATCGTAACTATTAAAATGATGGAAACAAATACGAGCTGCGTGTGGAAAATGTAAGCTGTAACCTAACAGCAACAATTGAATTAGCTTCTTTAGATGTATCTATACGTTATTTAACAAATAAACCTTTACGTTTTACATGGAAAGAGAAAAGGCGTGCAAACGGTAGCACGTTTGACGTTCATATGTCAAAAATGAAAATTATGTTAGAATTATACGAGTTGCATACTTGTACTAGGGCATCGATATAATTTCACAAATACGTCATCAATTGTTTAATGTTAGTTACGGGTGATTTAATTAATATGTAATATTTGTTTAATGTTAGTTACAAGTGATTTAACATTTATGTAAATCATGAGAAATATACTACCGTTACTTCTCGTGATAAATGTGTACCTCTAATACTAATACCTGCCAGTAAAGAAAGTTCAGCATGTTATGCAGGTATAATTTAAATGGCTCACCTGGAATTCAATAAATATTTAACATAATGTGTAATTTTAAAACAAATTTTAAAAATGTTATGTGCGGCTGGAGAAAAACACCTTGCACACGTAATATAGATTTTACTCATTTATATTAAAAAATAACATTAATTACTTCAATATTGAGAGGTAACCAAGATATAATTATGTGATCTCTATGTACATGCATTGCATTTACACTTCTAGCCCTTGCAATGGAAATGCCATAACCTAGGCAAACTGTTCTCTGGTCAAATTATATCATCATATTATCTATTACAGAATCATGCTAATGAATTTCTACGTAACGCAGACAGATAAAGTGACATGGAAATATCTAACATTGAAATCAACGCAGACACGAGTGACAATATTTAAAAATTATTTTAACTACAATCAGAATGTGACATTGTCATAATGATTAGCATAATTCGTGCCAAATTGTCACATTTTTCTATGAAATAAAAAGCTTTTCATAAAAAAGCTCTTACTAAAATAAATAATTACAATTATTGGATAAATTCAACATTAATAATTATAAAAAACGAGTGTGCTCTAGACCACACGACTGAAGTTAAACTTTAAATTCACAGAATATGAACTTTGAAATGAATTTACAATTTCCTTCACTTTAAACGTAGAATATTTAATGTATTGAACAAAATAATAATTTATAAAATTTTTCAAGAACGAAATGAAATTACAAAATAATAAAAAATCACCGTTCGCGTAACGCTAGAAAACTCGAATACATATACATTTCATGCACTGGCTAAAAGAAGAGAGAAAGAAAATGTGCGCGCGCATTGCTCTTTCTTGCTCCTACAGTGTGATACAGACAATAGGCTTGCACTGTGTCTTAGATATACGAAACGTAACTGACTATGAGAGAATGAGAGAAAGAAAATGTGTGCTAGCACCTCTCTCTCTTGTCCCTACAGTAATATACGAAACGTAACTCTCTCTCTTTCTGTCTTTACTAACTTATATCTCCCTCTCAACTTCCGTTCGCCTCGCCCGATTACACTTTTCGTAACGTTCTCGTCACGCATTCACCAGCTTACTCCCCAAGTCAAGCGTGCGTAAAGAAGTTTTACTTCAAAAATTTGTAACCTAAATTTTTTGAATATGCGGCTTACTTGAAAATTTACCACGAAATATAAAACTATTTCCACAGTACCAAAAGTAACAGACAAAGCAATTTATAGAACATGTTATTGTTATTGTACATTTAATTTTTATAGATTTATAAGTATAACCAAAGTTGTGATTTTAATTTTTTAATGAGGTTTATAAACGGTTAATTTTATTATGTAAAGCTTTTGTGACGATAAATATGAAAAACCATTCAAGAAATGTGTAAAACATACAAGTTGCGAAAGTCTTTATCTTTACCTTGGTTATTTAGCTTAGCCTTTTTTTCCACAAAAAAAGGCTAAGCAACACTGATTAAATCATGTTTCGGAAATTTATAATTGTTCTTGTTAACAAAAGAATAAACTATACAATGAAATAAAAAATTGGCTACAATTAAAAAAAAAGAAGAAGATGACATTATAATATACAGACAGTACAAACTAAGTATATACAAACAAACATAAAAACAAAAATAAACATGAAAATTCTATATTTTGATGTCGTTCTTTCTTATGAACTGAATGATTAATCCTAAAATGGATTTGTTGGTAATAAATAAAAGTGATCTTATGTTGATGGGCAATTGAATTTTAGATTTTAATAATATGGAAATAAACAAAGGAAATTTATTTTGAGATGATTTAGATCGCCTTTTCCAAGCTCACAATCGCGAACAGATATCAGAACGTTCAGTAATAACATGCTGAATCCTATACGACCGCTGGCTGTCGAATTGTTGCTTACAAATTTTAGCCAGCATTTATATCAATATATGTCAATTCCTCTAAACATTTTAGTACAATGGGCCGCTGTATATATTATTTGGAAATTTAAAAAAATTTGGGGGTATTGCTCAGAAAATTGGGGAAGTTTTGTAAAATAGGTACGTGCGTAAATTCAGTGGCACATGTACATTTATAAAGTTTTAATCAGAGAAAGAGAATGTGAAATTTTGACACGTCTTCGTGAACTTGTGCATTTTTTTGTATAGAAATGTAAAAAAAAAAGTAAAAAAAATGTAAAAAAAACAAACCATTTATATTATACCCTACATCATTCATTTTTATTCTGTATATTATCCTCTTATACTCGAAATCTTACTTTTTGATAACCAATAATCTATTTGCGGAATTCAACTGCGCCACCGACATGGCGTCTGCCAGCCCTGACAGCTTGATCTAGCGACTGGTCGCACGCTATACTTAGTTAATAATACGTGAACTGCTTCGTGACATATAATTGACTGCAGTCGGTGCACATCGAGTTCAGCTAAGAACTCAGTCCACGATTCACGCCCGCATCCATTGTGGTTTTATTTCTGAACTCACAAGATAGTAGATTAGTGCCTCTCGATTCCCGTAAAAATTGCAAATGTGAAAGATGGTAGCAGGTTTTACAGTTTGCAATCGAAAATATTTGCAATTAATTTTATTTCATTAGTGTCGTAGATACCGTCATGGACATACACCAAAAACGGACTCTGTGCTCACTTCGTAGAAGAATGGAAAATGGAACGAAAGTAATCGTTGATACATCCATTGATCCAGGTATTCAATGTTATGTTAATATTCGCTAAAGGACCTCCTCCTTGGACCCATCACGGAAAAAAGAAATTGTGCTTAATTTTCACGTGTTGAAAGAAATATATATTAAAAATCTTATTATTTTGATCTACTTTCATTGTTAACGGGAGGTGAGCTAAAATCTAAATTTATTTGACAATTGTATTACCGGAAGACAAAAATACCGTTTTAATTTCCGTTACAAAACATTGAAAACATGTTATCGTCGTCATTTTACATCCGTCAGTTTATAAGTTTATTCCATTTATACCCTGTTCATGGTCGCCCTACATGCATATCTGGAAAGATTCGTTGTTACAGTTCTCATGTATTCGTTGTTACAGTTCTCATGTGTAAAGCGTTACAAATAAAATTACAAATGCTACAAAATTATGTTCCGTAGTTTTGACAACAAACGTCCGTTACAAAACATTGAAAACATGTTTTTGTTGTCATTTTACATCCGTCGGTTTATAAGTTTATTCCATTTATACCCTGTTCATGGAAAAACGTCCGTATTCGTTGTAACAATTCTCCTTTGTAAAGTGTTACAAATAAAGTTACAAATGCTACAAAATTATGTTCCGTAGTTTTGACAAAAAAACGTCCGTTACAAAACATTGAAAACATGTTTTTGTTGTCATTTTACATCCGTCGGTTTATAAGTTTATAGACATAATATAATTGGACAGTATTGATACTACAATACTCTTCAAATTGTCTCAGCCTAAATACACATAAAAATATAAGTATATAAAAAAATTAAGAGAAGTAAATAAGTAAATAAATATAAAAAAATAATAATAATAACAAATATATATATATATATATATATATATATATATATATATATATATATATATAATTAATAAATAAATATATGAATAAATAAAACTGGAGATATTTAGAATTAGTGGTATAACTTTGTTTTAACTTTCAGATACCCTTCCTTTTGTATAAATATATTACTGAGAATAACTTCCTTTTAATTTTATCACATACACCGGAACACTTGCATTGTACAACCTCATACAATAACAACAATTGAATTTATTACCCTCACTAAAATACTGGTATATCGTATAACTCTCGGAAATAAAATAAAACCTACACCGCTCCCCTACAATCAACTCACTAACATAACCAGTGGGAAAACCCAAACAAACCCGGCTTCCGCTATTGTGTTTGAAACATATAAATGCTGTTGCATATTCGTAAGAGTTAATCTTTGCTAAAAGCCCACCTGAAGATGTAATACAACGAAACCTAGGTTGTGGTAAAGAACTTAAAGAAAGTAGAAATAATACTACATCACGTAGTTTCATTTAATTGTGGACAATTTATTTGTTACCCATTTCCTTATATGTGCATAATATTATTGTCGACTCAACCTTAAACGCGTCGCGACATTAAATATCTGTGACATACATTTGAAACCGTGGAAATTATATTTGGTTAGCACAACTGCTTACCTGCTCCGTAATATACTGATGTAAGTAAAATAACTAATTTTGCTGGTAACGCTTTTCAAGTGGTATTTTAATACATTTTTCAATTTCTGATAATTTAACCTCACGTGTAAACCAATATTTTTTATCCTTTCCCACTCGTTACTCAAACACAGTAAAGTCCTTCAAATTATTGATAGCATGAAATGTCTGCATAGGACATAAGGTGTCAAAGATTTTTTTGCGAGCATGTAATATGACACAAACGTATAAAGTAAATTTTATTTAAATGAAAACTGGTTAGCACATGATCCATCATATATTACTCTAAACCTACAACAATGCAACGCATTAAATATTTATTTTTGTATTATAAGTAATTAATTGAAAAATCGTCATTTTATAATTTGTTAATTATGTTTTATTTTTTAATTTCGTATATCAAAATTTAACAAAAATCTCCCGCTTTTTATTACCACATCTCATCGCACACCAAAAATTATTTATTTCAAAGTTGTTTTATTTCTAATACTGGAATATGATATTATATCAGAAAGAAAAGCCTACAATTCTTTGGGTAAACGATATTCCATCTATCCGTCCGTCACATCCATTTTTATAAGAACCTGCTTGATGTAGAAACTTGAAATTGGGCATGGTAATAGAACGTTTTAACCCACATACAGCACGTTAGCTGGTCTCAATAACTAAAAATCAAAAACATTTATTTCAAAATTTTGTGGGGAACAACATTTTTTTTGGTTCAATCAGTGTGAAGTATCATTAAAAAGGTCACAAAAATAATTTTCAGAATTTTAGGTATCGTGTGATCAGAGATAAAAATATAAAAAAAGAGTGTGCTTTAGACCACACGACTGAAGTAAAACTTCAAACTCACAAAATATGAACTTTAAAATGAATTAACAATTTTATTTACTTTAAACGTAGAATATTTAATGTATTTAACAAAATAATAATTTATAAAACTGTTCAAGAACGAAATGAAATTATAATATAATTAAAAAATCACCGTTCGCTTAACGCTAGCAAACTCGCATATATATATATTTCATGAACTGGCTATGAGAGGAAGAGAGAAAGAAAATGTGTGCTTGCACCTCTCTCTCTTGTCCCTATAGTAATATACGAAACGTAACTCTCTCTCTTTCTGTCTTCACTAACTTATATCTCCCTCTCAACTTCCGTTCGCTTCGCCCGATCACACTTTTCGTAACGCTCTCGTCACGCATCCACCAGTTTACTCCCCAAGTCAAGCGTGCGTAAAGAAGTTTTACTTCAAAATAGAAGTAGTTCAGTGGAGGCTAGTCAGATTAGTGTAAAACTGACTAACCTTTTAACTGTTGTCGTCGAGTGGTAACTTGTTTTTAAAGGGAAATTTCTGTAACAACATTTAATTCTTTCTATCACATTGAAAGTATATATATCACATTGAAAAACTATAACGATTATTGTAAATGTCATAATTATTAAAAGTGTTTTACGCCTAATTTATAATAGTCAATATATTCACTTTTTTCGGTATTTGCAGCCAATTTCCTCAAAACCCATACGAGATGGAAACTTGCATAGTAATATATTTTATTAACCAAGTTAGTTTGTATTACCTAATTTTTTATAACATTCATTTAAAAATTAAAGAGACGGTAAAGAAAGGTCTTAATTAAGAGAAATATAAAATATTTCTTTTCATAATTTTAAATTGTACGTTTAAAAAAATGTTCCAAAAAAACGTGCGGAAATAGTGCATTCGCTTTTCTTATTTCCCAAGTTATCTAGCCAAAAATCAGGAAAAAAGCAAAGCCGTTAAAATCTGATTAGAAAATTGCCGGATAATTCTAGGGATTATCCTTTAATGTGATTTTTGAGATATACATCACGTTTTTAAGCCTGTGAAACATATTGTAGGCAATATGAAATATATTGTGAAAAAAATAGTATTTTGAAATGAGTACGGTACCCTTAGGTTTTTTATATTTCATATGTGGTGACTTCATGTTAGAATTGTCTAATTTATCAATAACAAGGATAACATATGCCTTGTTCAAGATTATTTTCTACCGCATATTTTCCCCATATAAATTAGCATCCCTAAATTATTAGCCAGCTATTGCAAGGTCTCTATTATTCACACTTGAATAATAGACACATTACTATAGTTTTCAAAGTAACGATTTACGGATAATTTATAACATTAATTTTGTTTTTATACTTTTGCTGATATACCCAGTAATAGTACTTCACTAAAGTTGCTTGGATTATTTCCAACATAATTTTCAAAACCATTCCATCTTAAATAGAAAATTACAAACAAACAAGACAACTTTTACTTTTTAGATTTAAATATAGTCATACTTGACGTTCGTCGGATTTTTATTGATTTTATCAGTTTTCATTACGTCGAAATCCGCCCCCGATGTCACACATGCTAACCGCGCCACTGTCGTAATATTTTCATTAGATTAAAAATTCTTCTCTTAAAAAATACGTTTCGCATTTATAATAATATTTATAATTGGTTGGAAAAAATTTAAGTTTTAATATTCTACCATTAATATTCTCGTGAACTCTATTCGAGCACATGTAATATGTATTTTTAATTAAGTGGAAAGTTATTATGAGATGAATTTATATAAATAGTTTGAAATGAGGAATGGAAACGAATGTGAAACATGTTATCGAATTATTTTATATTATTTACTCAAGGTACACCATCTACTTGTGACTTTTGTATATATATTATATAAAATATCCATTTCTTCGAATATTACGTGGAAAGTTCGTATTCAAAAAAATTAATGGAAAGATTTCATTACGTTTAGGAAGGTAGGAAGTTGAAAGTTAGGTAGTTGTTATCACCGTTACGGTCCTGGGGACCATAATTTTTTTCGGAAATAACTCTGTCAAATTATTATTTTCGTTCAAAAACTGCCTTTATAATACCAGATGAAAAACCTCAGTGGGTTGTAGAAATATGGAGTATTTTTAATGCAAAATTTATTATAATATTCGCTAAGTTTTAAACTGTTATTGATAAAAAATTACCAATACCCCAACAGCAGAAAGAAATTCAGCAATTACACCACAGGAATTTGGAAGAAACTAAACTGAAAATATGGTCATCACAACAAAAAAAGCCAAATAACTGTAAACCTGGTACACAATTTCTTCATTGTAGTGTTCAAGAAGTTGTGTACGAGGTATGTTTAAGGACTACTATAGTGTTTTGAAATTAAGAATGACAATATAATAATATTACGTTAAATTTCCACAGTGATCGACTTCAATAGATTATTTCGTACATGTGTACAGAAAATGACAGAATCGAACTCAGATTTATTGCTGAGGAAAATCGTTAAAAAAGGTCGCACGCAATCGGAGGACACATCAGGAGTAGTTGAGAGATTCAACGCAAAGGCGACGCGTGCAATACGAGACGAGAAGATTTTCCTAGAGCGCGAATCACTCCTAACGACGCTCGTGGCCGAATCGTCACACATCCGCACCGTTTACAATATATTCGTCGCCTTGTTTTTCCTTTTGCTCATTAACACGCTACTTCACGATTTTGTTATCTTTGGCAAGTAAGTGTACTTTGAAAATATTATTTTTTAAACTTTTTTGACTTGAAATGTTATCCAAGACATCACGGCATCAATTGCGTTGTATTATGTATTAACTTTGATCCAGGGTTTTGTAGATTTGGAAAACGGATAAAATATTAATTTATTTATTAAGAGCTTCAATGAATGTAATTTATATGTGTCACACTTGTCGCTAGAATAGCAATCTTTTCCATTTCAGCTTAATTAGGAGTTTTAAGAAAATTTTTTTAGTAGATGGTAAAAGACGTTTCAACATAAAATAATAAGAGTGTACTGAAATAAATAAAAACTATAACACAATATAATCACATGAGTTAGAATAGAAAAAAGAAAGGACAAAAGCGCAGAAGGACCAGAGTTTAGAAGCGATAGGATTTTGCATCGATCCTTACGACATTCATGGGATATTATTCTTTTTTTCAGAATCTAGGTGATCCAACATTTGGACCCTAAACTATTTTTCGTAAAGTATCTGTTTAGAAATAAATGCATAAGTAAGTTTTTTCAGTGCAATCAAAGGTAGTAAGCAAACAAGTCTTTAAATATGCCAATAAGATGACTTGAGCTCTTAAAACTGAATTATATAATAAAGAAAAGCGTAAGTATGGAAAATTGGCGTTGATTGTAGATGTTCAACAATTTGAGATGTAACCTACGTCCATAGATGTGATTAAAATAGTAGTAAAATTTGAAAAAAGATGTTTTAGGCGAAAAAATGGATCTTAGCATTATAAATGACTAGTTTGGTATGCTCAAAATGGTAGAAATTGCGCTAGAAGAGAAAGACTGTGACCCGCAATGTAACCGTGATGTTTTATGCTAGTACACACTCATATTTACGCTCCTACTTATATTCATACCCTTATCCTTAAAGAATATTTTTTACAAGATACGATATGTACACAAACATACATTGAAAAAAGGTGAATTTTTTAACAGAAACAATTCAAATACTCAGCATGATGCATAAAAAGACTTGTTGTGTGTAATAGACATATTCTTTGTTATGTGCCATATATCCTATTACACGCCAAGTAAATGTTTTTCCACAATTTTTTTCTTTGGCAACTTTGGTTCACTCCGTTCCAGCAATATTTTATGTCATCAGCCCATTTGGTCCACGATCATAATTGCATTGCCTGCTTGTTCGTTAAGACAACCCATTTTAAGGAATATTTTCGCATCGATTTATTGAAGTTGTGCTATCAAGAATTGCCATTTGGGCAATTAATATAAATTTTGCTCATGCGCAAGCTGCAGAGATGACAGCATGATGACAGGATTTTATAATGATGGATTATATGAATAACATATTTCATATTCACACATCTTAATTCTGTGATAAAATAGACGGGAAATATTTTTTTTCTATGCATAGATTATCATTCTCGTATCGTTTACATTCTCCATTCATTCAGATACTCTTGCATAATTTGTATCTACCATTATCGTGTTGAATTAAATGTTTACAGAATAAATGTGGGCCTTCAACGAATAAAAGTCTGCTTCTGGAGCGAAGATAGTTTTGTGGTGTATTTGTGGCTGCTGCAGTTTGCAACAGCCCTCGCCGCATATCCTGGCTTCAGGTTATGGGCGGCATGTTGGGGCGCCTTCGCAAGCAAATCATGTAACTATTATAAAATCTATTCGAATATAGACTTTTCCATACAAAATTGTACATTCGTAATCAACTAATTAGTGACAAATAGAACTTTCGACTAAACTGATTCTTGAAGTCCCTGTATTCGTCAACTGAAACAGGTATGATTGTCCGTAATTATATAGTATTGTTCGTTCAATTACGCTGACTAACAAATTATAGTTATTGAAACAATAATAATGTCTATAAATAATTAATTAATGACTTGGATCGATAGTCGTTTTATTATTGTCTAGCCATCTAATTAGGGAAATTGACATGTTTTTGTTTTCAAATTTAAAGTTTTAAAAAGTAAACACTATTCTCACATTCCTTCACTTTGACATATTCTTGAAAATCACATTTTCATTATAATTTTTTAAATAAATATCGGGCGAAATAAATGTGTGAAAGATGTGATTCATTTTTATAAACGTGGATGGGTTGTATTTATAACCCTATGAACTTCATACATTGAGTATAGCCCGAGCTAGCGAGCGAGGGAATTTTATCTTCATTATTTTAATAAATTAAATTTTCTATTAAAAAGTAAAATAGAAAAGAAATTTGAGAGGTGGAATTCGAAGAAATGCCGCCGAAAATCACCAACAGATACGAATACTCTTAAAACATATGCCATAAAACTGAGTAATTTTTCTACAAATATATGATAAAAAGTTGTTTTCAATTTGAATTAAATTAAAAAAAATATTTAATTCTAAAATATAATTTTGGAAGAAAAAAGGGCAACATTGAAATTGGAACTCAGATTTCTTTGACGTCCGTACGTAATACAATATTTTACCGATGTACCAATAACTCACTACGCAAAGTGATAAAATAAAAATATACTTAC
Organism: Druceiella hillmani; assembly: GCA_039881145.1. NCBI lineage: Eukaryota > Metazoa > Arthropoda > Insecta > Lepidoptera > Hepialidae > Druceiella > Druceiella hillmani. The sequence goes on from JAYKKI010000024.1 coordinate 15,279,485, forward strand.
TACCTCGGCCGTTCGATCTTCCTTTTATTTAGCCGTACGCAGCCTAGCGCAGAGCATAAAATCGAACTATTATATTATATAACCGAAGAAGATCGAACTATCCGGCTGCACTTAGCCTACCGCCGAATATACCGTAAAAAGCTCAAACTTTTCCTCTTCAAAAAATGTTTAACAAGGTGAACCAAAAGAAGTTTTCGCTTCAAAAACTAAAAATTTATCCCTGCGAGAAGATTGTTGATGATCAAAATCACCAAGAGAAAGCCTGTAAAGTGTATATATTTGCTAAAAAGAAAGTATTTTGGGTCAGAAATAAATGATAGTCTCGTGATAAATCGTGATAGATCGTCGTAGAACGATTCGTAGAGGTAAAACTTTTCGTAACAATTATAAAAAAGTTTCATTACTGAAAACCGGAACATAGGCTAACACCGTTGACCTTTGCTAGGAAATATGGACATTGGACCTATTGTCAGTACAAACATGTTATTTTCTAACAATACCAAAATTAATTTTATCTCATCAAATGACCGCCAATACGTAGAGCGGAAACAACAATGTGAAAATTTGTAACTGTTTGTTCTCAAATTGTCACTTGTAAAAATATTAAGACCGCTTTTCATTAACACAAATAACAAAACAAGATGCAGGAAAACATGCTTCTTTTTTCCGAAAAAACTCTCCTTGCTATATGAATGTTTCAATACGATAATGACCCAAAACATATAAAGCAGTTAGTCAAATATTTCCTCACGAAGAAACTGCATCAGTACTCGGTTAACCCTCAAATCGTCCAAAAGAATATAAATTCTGTAATACATCTGTTGTACAAAATCAGGAAAAGAATTGTGACTCAACGCACTGGCACTATAAACCAATATTATGACACAAAAAGCTTAGAACACCTTTTTTACAAAACAGTGTAGTGATTCGAATTTGTCGATATCACGTTGATTATAGATGTTTATATCTAAACATGACCACCACGTTGTATACTAAATTGTACTGTAGTAAATTGAATTTAGTTTATTTTTCAATAAAGACAAGTTTGTGTCTGCACTTAGTTTCTGTTTATCTTCTTTTGTATGTTTTCATACGTTTTCATACGTGTTATTTGTCCATTAGTTAAATATTATATAATAGAAGTTATGTCTCAGTTTCCATGAAGTAAATATTATTAATTTCATACGTGTCATACGTGTGAATTGTCCATTAGTTAAATATTATTGTTATTGTTTTCATACGTGTCATACATGTTAATTGTCAATTAGTTAAATATTACATAATAATAGTTATGTCTCAGTTTCCATAAAGTAAATATTATTGTGGACCATTTTACTAATTTGCTTACTATATTTAGAATGTTAGTATATTTACATATCGGCATTAATGTAAGCATCAAAGTTTTACACAAGTTATGTGAACTAAAAGAAAAACTTTGTTCTTAACCCTAATGTCTCTAATTAGTTGACCACGACTGCATATATTGGCTTCCTTAGTTCTAGTTCGACCAAGAAGATTTTATGAGTCACCGAAGAACAAAATAAAGAAAAATAGATGTTCACGTTGGGCAAATTAATCATTATACTTTTTCATATATTAACAGAGGATTTGTTTGGCATATGAGTTGGCTCAAAACCATGAGCAATCTTGAATACATTTTGCAGTATTATGGTGTTTTGTAATGCTATGCATGTTACTAAAAGAATTTCGCTGATGCAAATGAAAATCAAAAATGCCCCACTCCCCACCCTCCCCTCTTGGGGAAACTAGAAAATTATTTTGTCTTTATGGCAGAGTGATAATAAACATTTTCTTTGATCTAGGTATTGAAGATTTTCATATGGATTCCCACACAGTAGTCAGTATTGATATTTCCCTTTATCGACAAATTTGAACTCGGCATATCCTTGTAATCGATAAAAGGAATTCGATAAATAGAATTGGAAATCTTTCAAAACTTTTCTCAAAATTTAATCGATAATTTTGTTCAGTTTAACCACTGTTTCATTAATTATGTTTTGATTATACCTAACATCTGATACAGGTTAATCGTCAACATTTTCGATTCACTAAGTCTTTAATTATAATTTGTCGTTGACTGTTCCAAAGATCGTTATTCACCAAATCACTATATTAATAATGTTTCAGTGGTCCTGTTTAAAAGTACACAGTGGCTTTCCATGGAGAATGTTTCTAACGGGAATCAACTTTCAGTAACCGTTTTGCTTGTTTTCCTGTTTAGTACGAATTATACGTGTCACTTCGTGAGGAGATTTTGTTCATGTTCTAAATGAAGACTAAAGGAATTGTAGGAACTCCTTCTTTGCGCATCACGATAACATCCATTATATTGTTTCGTGCTGCAATAATAGCGTCCTCTCCAATCGATGGCTGAACATTGCTTCCTTTGTTCGTGTATTTGATAATATTTTGGTCGATTAACCAAATTGTTGACTTGAGCTTTTGATCGTAGTTCATTATGTGACTCTATTACCAACATATTTCACGATCTTTGCTAATTGCCCAGCTGCTTGTCCCATTAGGTCGTGGTAAAGAACTTAAAGAAAGTAGATGTAATACTACATCACGTAGTTTCATTTAATTGTGAATAATGAATTTCTACAAAATTAACGCCAAATATATTCAATATTATTTATTTCTCCATGGAAAGTTACTGTGTACTATTCAACAAGATCACTGAGACACTATCAATATAGTGATTTGGTGACAACAGACTCGCTCGTTCTTTGGAACAGTTAACGAGAAGTTATAACTATATACTTAGGGAATCGATTAACCTATATCAGATAATATAAATTACAATCAAAACATATATAATGAAACAGTGGTCAAATTGAACAAAATTATAGATTAAATTTTGAGAAAAGTTTTAAAAAATTTCGAAATGCTTTTATCTAATTCCTTTCATCGATTTGAAGGATACGCCGAGTTCAAATTTGTCGATAAAAGGAAATAGCTCCTTATGAAAATCGTTACTACCTAGATTAGAGAAAACTTTTATTATCATTCCGCCATAAAGGCAAATTTTTTTTTTAATTTCCCCAAGAGAGGAGAGTGGGGCATTTTTCATTTCTATTCGAAATTCTCTTGGTAACATCTGTAACCTAGTAGCATTACAAAACACCGTAATGCTGCAAAATCTATTCAACATTGCTCATTCATAAGTTTGAGCCAGCCTATATGTCAAACAAGTCCACTGTTAATATATAAAAGGGTAGAATGATTATTTTGCCCAACGTGAACATATCTAAATTTATTTTATGAATGTGCAGTTAAATAAGAACCGCTGCCAAAGATTGACATTTCTCTTTTTTATGAATTATTTGTATCTACATGTTAATTTCGATTTTTTTATATTTTTATGTTTTAAATTATTTAAAATCGTTTGCTATCAGTGCTACTTAATTATTTACAACATATAATAAAAGAATACAACAAAATGCTCTTGTCGCGTTTAATACAAAATAATGGAAGACCTTTTTAACCTAGTCTTATTTTATATATTTAATTTTCTGCTAGGCATAATATCCATCTATTTATAATTTAATATTTATTTGCCATCTACTATAAACCGTTCAATTAAAAATAACATAATTATTTATACCCTTTAATTGTTAACATAATATGATCTTGCTGAAAACAGTGTATACGTCTTAATAGTTCCAGGGAGTGGGCGCGCCTTCTTGCTCGACTCAGTTCGAATATATATATATATATATATATATATATATATATATATATATAAATATAAATTATAATGAAATGAATTTTATGCCGTTTCAGCTTTTTCCGGTCATTGTGTAAATGCAGTGGGCGTAGCGGGGTATATCTCATTGCAGTTATTGCTGATCGGTGCCCAGTCACACTTGCTATTCTACGCACCGCCTCCAGTCGCCAGCGGTATTGCCCTGACACTAGAAATGGTCAGTAACATAGTGTCCTCATTCCGGAAATAAATATTAGCATAGCAATCGAGTGCGCCCTCGTTGCAATTCACAAAAAACTTATTATTATAGCATATAGATACACTTTGTGATCCATTGGATTTAAGTTTAAGTGTAAAGAAGCATGCAAAATGTATTTTACTTAAAAATATGAAACAGCATCCACAGATAATTTTGTTAACATTAAATATTAAGTGTTTAAAAGAGTATAACTTTTATTAGTATAAAACGTTGTTCGTTAAGAATAAGGACCTCTGCATATCAATAACGTTAGTTAGAAAATTAAAGGAAAATGTTTATTTGGAATAATTTCGGATCGTATATATGCTACATGCGCTTGATCGTATCGTCATCTAAATAATCTCAAATAGTCAATAATATTTGGTGCTTTTCTTATTTCGATTCCAATTAAACTGTTATTTTAAAATACATAACCGCCATATTGCGTTTTCAGTTTAGGCATTCGATGAAAATACACGCATTCGTGCGAAGCTGCGTTGGACGCGCGACTAATCCACCGCCAGCCTATTGCTACATCTACTTCCTGTTTGCCCCCACTCTGCTTTACAGAGACGTCTATCCCAGGTTCGTAGTCAAGTTATGCCGCCGTTAGATATCAGCACGTTTTTAGGTTATTATTACAATATTCAACTTAAAACAAACAACCAATTAAATTTTTTTTCATAGGAATTAAATAAAATATAATCCAAAATATTTTATTTACTCTCTAATACAACGCAAATATAATAAAAGCTTTGACCCGCTGCTTTACTTATATGAAAATGGAAAAAATGTGGTAATATTTTCCAAAATATTCTTCTGTAAAAAATTGGATCTTGGCATTGAGTGTGGCTAGTTTGATTAAGAAATAGGATTATGCCCTGCAGAACGTAGGTTGACATGTTGCCTTGATCCATTAGTACAGTGCATACTTACGTTCACTGTCTTACACCGAAAGCAATGATATTTTTAATTCGAAAAAATATTCTTTGATAAATATGCAATGCTGTGTTTTTTCCATGAAACAGGCTGTATGTATGCAAAATTTCATGGAGATTGGTTTAGTAGTTAAGGCATAAAACCACAACAAACAGACAAACAAACTCACTTTCAAAAACAATACAATTGGTATGATATTTTAATTCTAAATCGGATTAAGCACATACTTATAAACAAATCAGAAATTTTACTATAATATTTCTTTATTTACCATACCGCTATATGCACAACTATAGTATTTTCATTAAGTCGATCTCCATTCGTGATTGTACTGAAAATACGAATTAAATTTAATAAATTTATCTATATATGCATCAAACTATGTCTAACCGCACTGTGTATAACTTCAACCATCGGCGCCCGAATTCACGTAGTGGGAATATTTCTCGTTTTACTAGAACAAAAAGTCTATAATATTGTTACAGGGCGAAGAATATTAGGTGGAATAAAGTACTTCATCACCTGATGGAAGTGGGCGGTGTTATATTTTTCACGGCTTCCATCGTTGATGCATTCATCGTTCCGTGTTGGGCGGATTTTGGAAAGGAAGATGTAAGAATGTGTAATTGTTATAAAAATATATTAATGAAAAGATTTTATCAATTAAAAACTTATCAAGTATGAGTCGACGCACTCACTACGTGTACTTATAAATATTTAAGGATGCGTAATATTTCTATTAAACTATTTAAAAATATTTATTTTTAACGATGTATATATGTATATATATATATATATATATATATATGTATATATATATATATATTTATATATATATATATATATATATATATATATATATATATATATATATATACTTGCTGCAAAGTCTTTCGCAAGTGTAAAAACGTGGTGCTCATTTAAAAAAATTATAAAATATAGGATAATAGCTGTAATTTTCCCGTAAAAATATGCTAGTCAAATTTTATCAGAGCTATTTTACCAGGATGTTTAATTGAATAGTTTCGGTAATAACAGAGACAATTGTTTATTATAGCATGGTTTAATTTTCTTTTCTAAATATGTAGTTTAAAATTATGAAAAACCGAAATATTTTCATATTTCTCGTAACAGATCCTCTCAAATGATATACCGCATGAAATGTAAAATTTAAAAAAAATGTGATTCATTTGCTCCTTATCTAGTACATATATATGTATATATTTAAATATATGTTAAATAATGCAAAAATTACGGAGCATAATTTATGAGAAAATCGGCCATGATAAAGGGACAGATAGACAAGTGAGTGATCTTATAAAGTGCGGTATGTCCTTTTGAGGTATGGGATCCTAAAAATAAAATAATATCGCGAACTGTAATGGCGGGTTAATTAGTTGTCAAGCTACGCACTATCGAACAGTGCTAAAGTTATCCATCCTAATTATGGTTACCAAAATCCCTCTAATCTGTTTATCAAGTGGATTCTAAAAATAGTCCAAATTTCAAATAACTATGGATTACGTATTTAATTAACCCTTGACTAGATTAGTGGGGTTTCTCATAGTCAAGGCAGGTCTTGCAATTTATCCGCACTTGTAGCTATGTTGCAAGCGTACATTCCTATATCTACTTGGGATTTTAATTTTTTTTGACGTAAGTATCTTTTTTATTTTATATTATATTTTTACTCAAAGTTTCATAAATATGTTTTGAAGTGAAACTTCTTAGGCGGCGATTCGATTATCGATAAGTGGACGAGAATTGAGAGTAAAATTTTAAGGACGCGTCACGTTTAGACATATTTTGTTACATGAGAGAGAAGAAAGATATCACGTAGAGAGAAAGAGAGCTATATATTCCGACGCCATGGAAGTGGAGAAAAACAGCGACGTGTACACAACGATACTAAGCGATTAAATAAGATAGCGTCGCGCATGTGCGCGTTGTAGATGTGCACCTCAGACCCATACGTTGTGTTATTCATATTTATCATTATGTTTTGTAATTATTTTAATTGAGATTTTTGCATGAAAATTTATATGAAGCTTTTATTATATGTTTACGTGGTTTTTAATGACATTTTATTAATTTTTCTGAACGTACAGTTCAAGTCTTCTTACACAAATTTAGTATAATCCGTGAGTTTACACACAGTATATTATCTCTCTCCCTCTCTCTATCTCTGATGTTTTACCCTTACTATATTCTTACAAATTGAGGTTTAAATCGCCAGAGAAGTTTCACTTCTATTTTTTTTATTTATATAGTTTTTAAAGGGCGCATTTATCCAAAAATTTTGGCGATATTTTTAATAAAATAAAGCTTAAAATAAGCTAAAAGCTAATTAGATATCATAAATTTAGATTTAAACTTGAAACATTCAGAATATGCTTTAAATTAAAATACTTTTGTAAACATGACGAAAACTAAGTTATCTTCCTTGAACATAATGTGTAGTACCTTGTCTGCAGATATTTTGTCCCTATTTTATGATCACGAAACAGTCGATTCGTAAATCCTCCATGGGATTTTCACTTGCTACAAACTCAAAAATCAATAAATCTCTTAAGCACGAGCATAATTCGCACTATCAGGTTCCGTACATATTTAGGCACTTATAAATATTTAAAGGTACATAGTTTTTCTATGAAACTATTTACAAATATGCATTTTTCATAACATAAAAATATTGTCTGCCTCGTGCTTGACAGGCGTATAAGCATGTAACATGTTTAAAAAATTATACAACTAGAATCATCGCTACAGTTATCCTACTACTTTTGTGTGGGCTCCTGAAACCTTATTTTTCATAATTTTAATATATGTGGTCACGAAAATAGGGGGGAGGGGTATATTTTTGAATTATTTTAGTAAACTTCTGAAGATATAATACATAAAATTAACCCTTTCAAACGATATCCCACATAATAAGTGGAATTAAAATAAAACATTCCTAGTATTTGATTTAACTCCCTTAACATTAAAATTAGCTGCTGACGTTGGTAGGAGTCAATATGCTTTATTACTATGCAAAATTGCTCGTTTGTATGTCAAGCGGTTCCTGAGAAAAACGGCTATGATCGACAGACGGACAGACATATGAGTGATCGTATAATGGTTTTGCTATTCCTATTGAGATATGGAACCTTAGAAAAAATTCCCTTGCATGGTTGGTTGCACGTGCACAATTTGCGCATGCATAGTTTGCAAGATTGCGACGCCCGACAGTTAGGAATGTTGAACAGTATAAACACAAACTTTCATCCTTCATCTTTACAATGAAACAAAAATCGTTGCTAAGTTGGGCGCGATTGCCTCCCCATCTTGCAATGATTTTGAAGACTTTCCACGTCAAAAATGTTAACTATTATATATTTCAAAAACAAAACGTATAAACGTGAATAACATAACGCTATAAACGGATATGTAAGAATGCGATTTGATATGTTGGTTCGCGACATAATAGGTGGTTGCAGTAGAGAAGATCATGCGGCATATCTTCAGTCACATGGTACTGGGCGTGATCATACTTGTATCTGTCTTCTATTGCATGCTACACTCCTGGCAGAACGCTGCAGCCGAGCTCTTGACTTTTGCGGATCGCCGTTTTTATGAGGTCAGTAATATAACGATTCAGTCACCTACTGCTATGATCATTGGATCTATATGTATTGAAGAAAATATTTCATTTCTATTCAAAGCATTTACTTGAAATAAATCACTTTTACGAAAGTTTATTTTCGAAATTATATTTTCGGGATAATATTTTTATTTATGTTAAATTTTTTAAACACTTTTAAGCCCTCTAAATGGATGGAACTACTTTTTATATAGTAATATTTTGTCTTATAAATAGCATTTCTTTTTAATAGAATGATATCACGCAGAAGCTCTTAAATTATTATTATTATTTGGAATCTGCCGCTGCTTTTATTTTCTACTCCATGCAAGTATGGGTAGACTATTCTCCAAATATCTTGATGAACTGCTTACTAAACCAGTATAACAAATGTGAGTTGTGTATATATTTACACGTTACAGGAATGGTGGATGTCGTCCCGTTTCAGCGACTATTACCGCAGATGGAACAGTCCCGTGTACGAGTGGCTTCATGTGCACATTTACCGCGAGGTGATGCCGCGCGCTGGCCGCGCCGCTGGTCTGCTCACCGTTTTCTCCGTGTCGGCAATCGCGCATGAGATTGCTCTTTCTCTTTCATTCGGCTTCTTCTACCCCGTGCTGCTGATTATGTTTGGTGTGCTTGGTTTGCTCTTCATACCGCTCACCTCTGAGCTCGGCCGTCGCTTCCCGCGTCTATTTAATATGTTGATGTGGATGGGATTATTCATAGGTGAAGGTACGTTAACGTGCGACCCTTACATTACGCGTTGGTATAAATAGATATTTTAACACAATTACTATTAATGTTTACATCCATTTTAGTTAATATTAGCATAAAATGGTGGATCTCTAAGAGACCTTCAGTCTTTAGTTTGTCAATACCGTAAAATTTAACTATAAATATAATATAATATAAAAAAAAAAATAACTTAACTGTTATTTGGGATGTTAATTGAAAAAATGTAACTTTTTTTGATTTTTAATGTTTAAAAGATTATAAACACCTACTTCATTGCAGGGTAATAATTCATCATATTCAATAATGTAAATTGCAATGACTGTATATTATTTTTCTCTTTTTACAAATTAAAATATGCCCTACATTAAAAAAATAGTCAACCCAATTTGTCTCCACAACGTCGACCAAGAAAGAAGAAACAGAGCCAAGAAAGTATCGTCAACTCGATTGAGCACGGCGACTAGAGAGGAGAAAGGAGAGTAACAATACCTTACAATAGCTTTTGTGTTGCAGGTTTACTCTGGATACTGTACTCTATGGAATACTTCTCGAGGATGAACTGCCCACAAACGGAGAACGACAGCTGGTTCATTCCCAAGTCATGGTCTTGTACCTCCATAAAAGTGAAACCGGACTGGTCTTTCAAGAATCCTTTCACGTAAAAAATATGTATATATTTATTGTTTTAAGTACTTAAGTATGAAACTTCTGAATTCGGACGGAAAGTTTGGTTTATAATAATCTCAAAGCAGAAGCTGTACAATTAATCAAAATACGTACCTGAATTACAGATATAGTTATGGTGCCATAATGGTAGCTTGTTAATGTCTGCAGATGAGTAGCCTGCAGAGCGAGTGCTAATAAAATTGCGAAAGGCCTTTTCTGCAACTAGTTAGGCATCAAATATTTTTTCTTGTACGAAGTGACCCAAGGCCTGAAAAAGGTAGTCAGGACAAGGTCCGAAGAATACAGTGGATGACAGAGCGCTTCTAAGTCCAGCTTCTGGTCAGTCAGTCTGAGCAACTTTATATGTACGACATGTGGTCGAGCATTGGCCTGAAAGAGAATATTAATACTAGATCGGGATTCGGCTATTTAATCGCAAACCCATTGCTCATTTCATCTAATTGGTCACAGACAATATTTTGTAACCGATTGAATGGATATCAAAAAGCTGCAGTGGATAATACCAGCACTGGATCACCAAATACACACCATTAGCTTCCTTAGGTTAGAATTCGGTTTCGGAGTATGTTTTTGCATTTAATCTAGCCATTTTACCGCATTTCATTTTTAGGGACATCGTGAATCAAACTTGGTATTTGAACATTTTAGGGACATCGTGAATCAAACTTGGTATTTGAACGTTTCATACTTAAATGACTTATTAGTATTTGGTAAAAATTGTTAGTAGAATTCTGTGAGTTTTGTAGATGTGGTGTTAACACATTATTCTCATATTATATCTTAGTGAATCAAATTTGATATTTGAAGTTTATGGACGTTTCATACTTAAATGACTCATTAGTATTTGGTAAAAATTATTAGCAGAATTCAGTGAGTTTGTTAGATGTGGTCTTAACACATTATCCTCATATTATATCTTAGTGAATCAAATTTGGTATTTGAGGTTTATGGACGTTTTATACTTAAGTGACTTATTAGTATTTGGTAAAAATTGTTAGTAGAATTCAGTGAGTTTCTTAGATGTGGTCTTAACACATTATCCTCATATTATATCTTAGTGAATCAAATTTGGCATTTTAGGTTTATGGACGTTTCATACTTAAATGATTTAGTAGTATTTGATAAATTTTTTTAGTAGAATTCAGAGTTTCCTAGATGTGTTGTTAACACATTATTCTCATATTATATCTGGAGGATAAAATAAAAGTAAAAAAAGGAAAAGTTAAAGTAAATAAATGCTGGTGTAATTGTAAATATATAGGTCGTTCATCAATGTTATTTTATTTAACAATTTAAAAAATAAGACATATTTACTGCACGCATAATATCTCAATACAAAAAAATGCTTGAGCTCCACCCACATAAAATCTCGGAAGAAGTGAAACTTCTTTAACGGTTCATGCTAATTAATAATTTATAATTATCATTTATATTTGGAAGTACGTCCTTTTTTCTTTTTATTCTGGTTGTAGCCATATTTTCTATAGTTTATACAATGTCTTTTATTATAAATATTTTCTATAGTTTATAAAAAGTCATACTCACTTATAATTTTAGTATTATTATTAAATTATGTTTGATAAAAAATTATATATAACTTTTATAAATGATTAAAGACGCTAAAATCGGTGGCAATCTGCCGATTCATCGACATATTAGCGTTTTAATAAACTTTTTGGTATTCCCGACTGCCATGTTGTCAGGGCTCGGTCGGAATGTGAACGCCGACCATATGTTTGGCGTTCATTTTCTCTAGCGTTATCATTTGAATTTATTTTTTTTATACTTATAGTTGTCGCTAAAGAAGTTTCACTTCAAAAATATTGAAATAGTATTATTCTTTTACGGTATACAATGTTTATTTAATTATAATATGTATCATTAAGAATCTATATATAAAGTAAAATAAGTAACATTAAGAGGGAACCTTGTCAATTTAACTTATTTTTTAAATTAAAGAGAATTAAAATATTGAATAAATTTGGCGTTAATTTTGTAGAAATTTATTATTGACAATTAAATGAAACTACGTGATCTAGTATTATTTTTACTTTCTTTAAGTTCTTAACCGCGACCTAGGTTTCGTTGTATTACAACATCTTCAGGTGGGTTATTAGCAAAGGTTCTTATTACAACATCTTCAGGTGGGTTATTAGAAAGATCTTTGCTAATAGTCCACCTAAAGATGTTGTAATACAACGAAACCTAGGTCGTGATAAAGAAATTAGAGAAAGTAGAAATTATACTACATCACGTAGTTTCATTTAATTGTCAAGAATTAAAATAAATTTTATTCTTATAATAATTGGTGCATATTTGGATTTAGTGAAAACTTAGAAGTAACGCATTAAATGTAAGGTTAATTAAGAAAAAAGTACACTTGTCAATTAAGTACATCTTGCATCAAATGTCAAATTACCATATCTCCTGTTTAGTTGTTCGATTGCAATGAAATATAGCCTATATATTACCCCCAGGTACAACATAGTCTACCAGTGAAAATTTCATCTGACTTCCTTGATTTGTTCTTGCATGATGCGTGAAGAAATAAACAAATTCACGGAAAAACCATGGAACAGACAAAAATATCAAAAACAATTTTATTGTTGTCTACTTTTATTTTCCTAAATCATTTTTTCATATATCTAAAGAAAATAATAAAGTACTTAAGTTGATCACCATGTTTTTTCTAAAAATTGCACCCAAATGAAATTAGCAGTTTTTACGTGAAAAGTGCACAAATAAACATGTAAACAGACAAAAATTCAAAAAATGATCTTAATGCTTTCTATTACTTATCCTATTCCCCTCCCCCCATTTTTTTTGTAAATATTTTCAAAGCAACAAGACACAGCAAAGCAAAAGTTACAGTACCATTACATATATTATTTAGTTTACATTTATCCGTATACCAGTCCATAATACAGTTTAAGATCGCAAAAAACTTAAAAACTTTATTTCCACTGCTTTATTTATAATCGTTTCTATTATTTGATTGTAGCGATATTATTAAAAAAAATAAAGAAATAAAAATACTTATGTGTTTTAGTCTCACATTCAGTTGCTCTAAAAATGCATCCTCAAAATAATTGTCTCAATGTTGTTTTACGTTATTCAAACAATGCTTAGTTAACATTTAATCCAAGGAAGATCACGAACCAATTACTTTCGAGTCATATTAGTCGTTCTCAGTTATTTCACGTGTAATGGTTAACTTAATTTTTATTTTTTTTTTGGATTTTACTACTTAACAGTCGATTTCCATATATAGCATTCGGTATGACTTTTTATGAGCAGTAAAATCAGAAATTCAGACCATACGAAGTTCAGATTGTTAAAAAGAGTGTAACGTTAGGTGACCTCTCCAGCAACATTTCTACGTATATGTAGTTTCAGATATCAATATGTTTATTTGGCATTTTCATATGACGTAGCGGCAAGAATAAAGTATGACACACATAGGCTCGTATTAATGGACAAAACATAAAACCAGATTAAATCGCGATTACGTAAGTCTGGATTAATATGAATTATCGTATTATATCTCCCACAGTTCAATAGATGCGTATTGAACTAGTCGAGTTTGAAAAATCAAATATTACCTGATCGGAGACTTTTACCTGCCCAGTTGACATATCGAATTACTTATTGATAGTTGTAAGCACAGATCATATACTAAAGTTGTAAGCGTCATTTCTTTTGGCTGAAAGTATTGCCTTTAACAAATTATAAAATGAATACAAGAAAAAGAAACTACACAGAAACAGAGAAAAGGATATTATTACAGATATTGGTCCCTTACAAAGATATAATTGAAAATAAACGCACCGACGGAGCAAACGTAAAGATGAAAAACAAAAACGCTTGGGACGCTATTGCCGAGAAATACAATGCTAATGATATTATTAACGAAACGGTGAATACAGTCAAATGTACACGTTTATAATGAAAATAGAATACAGAATTAATTTGTTTGCACGAATGTAATTTTTTTTATATTTATACAATGTTACCCATTTTATACATTCCAAGACAATCTTTCTTAAGGAGTAAACTCCAGTCACGCATCGGAACTGACACGCACAATTTTGTTTATTATCCTTTTTGTATTTATTGTTTGGCATATCTTGGACAAATAATTCCATAGAGTAAAAATATTCTATGCAAAATAAGTTTAATTGCTATATAACTGAAGGTAGAGAGTGTATGTTTTGGAACACTCTCCCACACCTAACTTAACCTGAGCTTAACTAATACAGTCTAACCTAACCTTCATACTTCTGTAAACAGTTTTCGCCTCTTTCGTGTATAACCTGTAATATAAAGGATATATATCCTGATAGAAATAAGAAGTTATCTCACGAATGTGAGCCGCACTGAATGTGATCTAATATAAAAAAACAATTAGGAGCGTAATCTTATATTCTACCATACTAGAAAATAGTTATATAACTAATCTTTATTACATCATCTGACGTTACTTAACTTAGCAATATGTACGTTTTCAAAAAATGTATATGTTTCCGTAATTTAATGATCGATTTAAAAATATATTTGTGACTTGTATCTGAATAGAGTAATTAGTAACGTAATTAAAATGTTAACAAATATTTTACGACATATTTCTAAATAAGTTAATGAAAATGACAAAATAAGTAATTGGAAAATGTGGTAAAAATGTTAGAATAAAATCTTGGTTATTTTATACAACATTACGAAAATATATTTTCCTCAGTTCGTAAACTATAAAATAAAACAAATGTATATACAAAAGTACAATTATTTTATTTCTGTTGCGAAATATATAAGTGCAAATATTTACTTGTACATTTCAGTACAAACTTCATTTTACAGTACCATTACTAATTCAAAAAATAAATCGAACTTTTCGTAAACTTAAAACAAAAACAAACTAAAATTTACTTTGAATTTCAATATATAATTACATAGATACCTTCTACTATAATCTACATTAACATTTAGTTTTTTATCAATTTCTATTATATTATCAAACTCAACATAAAATGAACAGTTAATTACATTTTAAGACTTTCATAAAAACATGGTTCCATTCCTAAACTACAATCATTAATTAAATTCAATTATGTTAAATTTTCTGTTAGATTAAAATCTAATAAATATTAACTGTTTGGGTAATTCTTTCTCTTAATGGCATTACTATCATAGAGGAAATCAATACCAGTCCCGGAAAGATTCTGTGATATAATGAAGCATAATTACTACTCGGTTGTAATGACTTGCATGGACCTTGATGATCGTCGACACATAGACTAACCAAAGGTATCTTACAACAATTGAAATTGAATGGATTTTCTTTTCGATTACCATTGAATATAGCATTTTCAATCAAATTTATAATGAAATCTTTTGGAATTTATCCGAGAAGAAACGTTATCGAGTTTCTTGCTTTGAGTACCTTAGGTATGGTGAGTACTTTAACCTCCACTCGAGTGATTGGATATTTAAGGTTTGTAGTAGAAAATGCCTTTTAATGAGCAAAAGAGGACTAGGATCTAAATATGATTTTCGTATCATTATTATAGCATCTGTTATATGAGCTTTAGATGTGAGTTTATTTACACCCGCCGTCAAGTTCAACACATATTTAGATCGTATTAGTTGAATTCAAATTTCTGCACCATTAATTAAGAATTTTTCCTGATTGAAGATGATCGATCATTTCAATCTCAGTAATTTCTTTATCAATGATGGTTTTTTTTTAAATCCTTTATAAGAAAATCCTTTATACGAAAGTATCGTTCGAATGATTCATATAATCACTGTACAAAATAATATCTACATGGTAGAAGAGAATTATTTGCAACAGAACTATAATTGAGCAATAATATTCGGCATCATTACCCGTTCTAGGTAAAAAACATTCATTTCAACGGTGTTTTATTATATTTGTCAGCATATTTACATTCTTCAAGGCTCACAGTTGTTTTCTTTTAGCATAGTATAAACACTTGTGATCTGTTTTGGATTTTTTTCAATTGTTTTGTACTTTAAGTGTTTAATGAGTTGATGGATATAATTTTAACACTTGATGATGGATTGATACAATGTTCCAAAATGCTGTTCTTTTCTTTATACATTATTTTTATAATTCGGCGCTGTCCTGTTTATTTGTGTTTTGAAGTGTGTGTAGTTTGTAAAAAGAGAGAACCAATCGATACCACGATTATTTTTCCTCGTCCACAGAGATTCGTATGTCATTATCTCTTAAGTTGATTAAAGGCATGAGGTGGTTTTGAAAAAAAATGAAATGAGTGTCAGTAAAATTTAGGCGCGGTTGAAGTAAAACTTTTTTGACGGTTGTGGCAGATATTATGGAGTCGACTTTGTAGTTAATTTGCAAAGTAACAACTAACAATAGCAAGTATTTTGAATCAGCATGGATTGACGACTATCCTTCAAAGAATTATACTGTTCATATCCAAAACGCATATCCAGACCCTCGAGCTGGTCGATGGTGAAGTTATTTTGCAAAGTATTTACTATCAGTAGCAAATACCTTAAATCACGGTTGATTCAATACCATCCATTAACGAGTCACATTACTCATCTCCAAAACTCATTATCAGACCCTGACCTGATCGACAGTATAGTTATTTTGCAAACTAACAACTATCAATAGAAAATAACATGAATCATAGTTGATTTACTACCATCCATTAAGTAGTTCCATTTTTCACTTTGAGATCTCATCATCAGATCAGCACCATGTTTGTAAGGGACTACCTTGCTAGTATACACTTTCGTGCAAAATAATTACCAGTATTAACACATCTACTCACGAAATTCTATAGTCATTGGATACTTTCAAATACCGGAAACTGCGTAAGCAAACTATAGACTTTACTGAACGTTTTTTCCGTCCGAAAAAAATCTGAGTTGCTCTCAAGTCGCGCCTAAAAAAGTTTTACTTAAAAATTTATGTAATAAGGGATAATTACTTGCGTCTTGCATACACAATTCTTTAAATTGTATATGCAAGACGTTAACGACTAATTCCTTAAACTAATTCCTAAGACTAATTCCTAAGACTAATTCCTTAGTATTTCCTCGGAAACCTTGTATATCGTACTGTAAAGACATCTTGAAAATAACAATTTATGTGGTGATTATTATCCATCTAATTTTATTTATATATAATATTTATTACGTCACCAAAAAATATTAAATTAATTACCATTTCGATATTTAAAATAAAATTAATATAAAAAAATACATTTTTTCTTAAAATGTAATGATCCGACATGACGTATTGTTTAAACAAATTTATAAACATCATCTTATACTATCTGTTGATACATATTTTATTAATTTTCATGTATTTTATGAAAAGAAATTACATCTTCATTTATGTATGTGAGCTTCTTAAATATTAATATGTTATCTTAATCTAACCGGAACTATCATTATGAAATATGATTAAATTACTGGCTATCAAACATAACCTACTTTCACTTTACACAATTTATTTAAATACATTTATATAATATTCTTTAATATATTTTTGTTATAAACATTTCATTATAAATATTAATATTTTCTTTCAAAATAATAACTATTATATTTCAAACCTTCATTTACTTGCTTAATAGCAGGACCCGTGGATTCGGTAAATCTAATTTTAATCACAATTAAATGAAACTACGTGATATAGTATTATTTCTACTTTCTTTAAGTTCTGTACCACGACCTAGATTTCGTTATATTATAACCTCTTCAGGTAGGCTATTAGCAAAGATTGGTCGTGGATAGGTCGTGGTAAAGAACTTAAAGAAAGTTGAAATAATACTATATCACGTAGTTTCATTTAATTGTGAATAATTAATTTCTACAAAATTAACGCCAAATTTATTCAATATCTAATTTTAATATAAACTTCGTCAAAAAGGTTAATAAACTTTGTAACTTATTTACCTAATTTAATGTATACAATTGATACATATGGCTAACTTATGGCTACGAGAGCAATCTCTTACAGTCAACCAGAACACCAGTCTGGCCCAGCTCGACGCTCGGCCGGGAATAGAACCCAGGTCCCCGTGGTGCACCGCGCCATTTATGCAGTACTTCATGGTGGCGATATAGGTTCACCGTATGCACCATATATTCCCCATGTGCGACATATGTACCATATATATGATATATGTTCACCGTGTGCGACATATGCACCATATAACTTTCAAAAAAGTTACTTGGTGCTATGATGAGCTTGGTGCAACCTTTTAACGATTTTAATTATATACATTATTATCCCGATTTATTAACTTAACTTGATGAATTTTCATCAGAACTTAGTAAAATACAACGGATGACTCAATCGAATAATAGACGACCTGATGCAACAAACTGATGAAAGAATGCTTACTATGTTCGTAAATGTTGGTCTTCATCGAAACTTAAGTAGTTGCAAAGAGATATTTCCTTAAACGTTGTATATTTTTAAAATCCAAGAAATATGGGGCGCACCAAATTTTTCCAGGAAATAAAATAATTGATGCCTACAGGAATGCTTACCAGATCAAGATGCCTACAGGAATGCTTACCAGATCAAGATGCCTACAGGAATGCTTACCAGATCAAGATGCCTATAGGAACGCTTACCAGATCAAGATGCCTACAGGAATGCTTACCAGATCAAGATGCCTACAGGAATGCTTACCAGATCAAGATGCCTACAGGAATACTTACCAGATCAAGATGCCTACAGGAATGCTTACCAGATCAAGATGCTTACAGGAATGAAGTTAGTAATGCATATGGATAATTCATGATGGATCTTAAACAAAATAAACCCCACTGCCGTCGTTTCATGATATCATTTTTACCCTCAGAGGAGTTTTGTTATGTATATTTATTAAAATATGGATTAAATTTGAAGGGTTCGCAGAAACGTTACTTATCCATAAAGAACGTCTGCACGAGTGATAACCAATAGTCGGTTTTTGAAAGTAATATGTTATTTAAAATCACGACATAGGAATATATTATTGATAGCCGCTGGTCACAAAGCAATAAATTGTATATGCGAAAGTGTTCATAATGTTTCGAAGGGTATGCTACCAATTAATGACATTATGTATTACAAAAGATAGCTAAAAACGAGACAGTGGAAGAAAAAAGAAAATTATCATTCTAAACAGTGATGCTTTCTTGATCTTTCTTGACTTTTCTTGACTTACGAAGTAATGTTTTTCCATCTCTTCTTAAATAAAATACAAAATAAATGATTTTAACTGGATCAGAAGTAATCGATAGATTACAAAAAATTCATTTCAATACAATGAACTATATAGTTTACGCTGAGTTTGATAATATCATAGCGATTGATAAAAGCAGTATTGGTAATATGGATTATAGTAGTAAGTATCTATGTTGTTTTATATTAAAACTCAAAATACATTTTAGATTGTTTATATTTTATGTTTATGAAATATTCGATACATTGTTTTTTAAATATACATGAATTATATATTAAACAATATTAGTTCGAAAAATCTTAGATATTTACACTTGTATATATATATATATATATATATATATATATACCAGTAATAAAAATATCATTTCTGGAATTATCCATGATATACATGTTTAACGTCTTATTGCGTACTAGAGGGTAGGTAGATATAGGTAGCAAAAAGTAATCAGAGCGTTTTAGACTATTTGATATTTTCACAGATGAATCGCTCCGTTTCTCACTCGACGTCACCGACGACATGTTAGGTAAAAAGGACATTATAACTTTGTTTTCAAGCATATTTCTATTTACTAAAATATATATTTAACTTATATCACTGCAGTAAATAAGACAGAGAAATAACATTAGAATACAATAATATAGTATATAAATGAAGAACATAGTATAAAAAATTGTATAATTCTAAAATGTTGAAATCATGAAATGTATTTTCAAATAATTGTAATCGATCACCCATCGATCAAAAGTTAATGTCAAATCGACCAACAGGACAGTTTATTTAATTTGACTGCTTCACTCTGAATAGATGATGTTTTTATACATAGAATTATTTGTCGCAGTTAATATCATTAGTTATTTAATATCACGTTACGTCAATAAAGAAAAAAAACTATATTTGTCTCGTCCCATAATTTGACTATCTTATTATTTATATAGAGAAACTGAAATATTTTTTAAATGTTACTAAGGTTATAAAACAAAATACTTACGTTCATATAGAAGAACGTTGCTTAAAATCTGAAAGAATATAAATGTGTAATACAACGTGAAAATCGTTTGATGTGGTAAATTATTCTCTTTTTTTTACATCAAAACCCCTGTATTTTTACAGACCATAGCTTTGAAACTTTCTAGGTGAAATATATTGGTAGAAAAAGTCATAATAATTACAATGATAAACTTAGAAATATGCAATCAACTTAATGATTGCATTACATTTGATAATTTTAGAACGTTTTCTATTTATAGTTTGTTTTATTATCTAAAATTATCTTTGTAACTTATTATCTTTTATTATCTTTGTAAATTATTATCTTTTATTATCTTTGTAAAATTATCTTTAATAAATAAACTTAGGAAACTGAAATATGAAGGATTCAAGGTGTATGTGACTATAAACCAGTTTGGGTAATCAGCAATATTTGAATGTTAATGTTTATAATCTGAAGTTGGTCAATAATTTTGCCCATCTCGGCCTCATGAAAGAAATTGCTGGACAGAACATGCTTGCAATTGCTGGGGAAGAGATCGCTAAAGTTATTCTTCTTCGAGATGTCATGCTGCTGGTGTAGTTTTTTTTTAATACAGGTATGTTTCATGCTTCAGTAGTTTAAATAATTGTTATTACTAAACTTAGCAATTTCATGGTAAATTCTAAATCACAACCTAGAATACTCCATCATGATATACCAAGACTCCCATAAGAAACTTGGAAGATATATAATTTTGAAAAAGAATAGCGCAGAGTGCATGAGCAGGATCAGAAAATTACTGAAAGTTCAATTTTTGCTCACGTTTGCAAGAAGCAGTCTGCGACCAGTTATACTCCTCTTGTTAAAAAATTGTTATGGTAGTAGTAAATGACGCTAGTAAATACCAATATAATCAGTTAGACTGGATGAGACGGCCATGTTTTATTAAATTTATAAAAACACATTTATTTAAGTATTCTGCCCACTTCACAGTATGTATCCATTTACCACGCTTCACTTATTGTTGGCATACATTAGAAAGAAACTATAAGCCAAACAAAAAAAAATATGTGCGTTATTATGTACGTGTGTTAGAAGTTATAGGTCTCTCGCAAAATACAAGAATAACTTATATAGTACGTAAATAATTAATAAAAATGAAATAAAGGATCGAAGCGTAATTATAAATACACTTGGTAAAATCTAAATTCAATCAAATAATTAAATTTTAAAAATTCAAATTTATTTGACACATGAGTGGTCTACCTATTATACCTTATTACCACTTATCTGTCAAATAAATTTTAAATTTAAATAAAGATTTATATTTAGAATTAATTTGACAGATGAATGATCCACCGTTTTATTTTTCTACGGGCTTTTAATTGTAAGCTAATCATCTGCCAGGCCGTTTCCAATTAATGCGCCTAAATTTTATAACTTTCTCGTAATCACGATCAAATTATTATTCCTCTAGAGTAAATAATTTGATCTTTTTATCTAGAATTACAATCATCATAATTTGTTATAATATAATGTTATTATCATTATTATTATTTATTATATTAATTAAAATTAATTTAATTGTGTTCAAAATTTAAAAGAACGAATACTCAGCGTTCAATTTAAAATAAACACATAATTAATTTTAAAATGTACTAAAACATTCTAAATTGTGTTTTTTGCACTGTTTTTTAAAATTGATTAAATTACATTTTTTTTACTGCCATTATTTTATTCCCTATATAAAAAGGCTCAAATTTATATTTTTTCTCAGTGCACCAAAATAATACGCCCAAAAAAAAGTTTAATCAAAAAAGAATATAAAGAGTGGAAATATCACATGCAAGGTATTGCATATAACTTCAATACATAATTCATTTTGGAGACATAAGTAACTCGTATGGAATTTAATCATCCTCAAAAACACGAGTAATTGTAGTCAATTTCCTGATTATAATAAATAAATCCCAAATGAACTTTGGCTACAAAAGTGTTTTTTTTGTTTTCCATTTAATATCAATATGAAAAGTTATCACACGTCACTCTCTTTCTGCTAGAAAGGATGCAAGGAATTCGCGAGACCCTCGAGTAAAATGCAAAATTTAACGGACCCGTAATAAAACTCTTGAGCTAAGATGAAATTCGCCGCCCGTTCCGCATCCGTGAAGTCGGCAGGCAGGAAACTCCCCAAAACTGGCAAAGCATCCGTTGAACAGGTTCTGTAAGTATTGTTCAGCGCCAGCAGCGGCGCACGCTGCGATCTCAGCAACACTCGTCTAACTTGCTGGACCTCGACACACCACGGAGCCTACACCGATGGCGCATAGGCCAATATTGCCGTATACATCAGTTTGAAGGTAGTGTTATTTAGCCCCAGCCGTCACCGGCTACCGTCCATGGCGTGGAAGGTAACTCTAGCACTCTCCCGGATGTACCACGCCTGTGGTAGAAAGTTCCGCCGCGCATCGAGAACCATGCTCAAGTAAGTAACTTGATTCCGTACACCGATCCTAGCTCCAGTTATAACCACAGACGGCTCCCTTGCCAGCCTGCCCTTGAAGAGCACAGCCTCGAACATTTGCGGGGCAAAGCAAAGCTTGGTCTTAATGCCCCAGTCATATAGCTTGGTGAGGGAGTCCGTCGCCCGGTTCTCCATCTCTCGTCGGCTCACTGCTCCGACCAACAGCGGATTGTAATTCGCATACGCGATGATACCGCATCCTTGAAGGGGTATTACGATATACCACCGTACAACACGTTCCACAAAATTGGTCCAAGGACCGAGCCTTGTGGGTAGCCTCTGGTCAACGTTTTCCTGACTTCTATATTAGCATCCTGCAAATAGGCAACACTGTCGCAAAAGTAATCGAAAATAATCCGGCGAAGGTCTGCTGACACTCCCTGGGGCTTTAACGCGGACAAAATGGCTGGCCACCAAGCAAACGCGCCGGAGATGTCCAAAAAGATACCTAATACGTATTTGTTTGGACAAGCGTCAACCCAAGACAAGGCAAGAAATCGTGTCAGAAGTGGACACTCCGGAACGGAAATCGAATTGCCTATCAAATCCCGGGGAATTAAATAGTTGCGCCAATAAACGCGCCGCCAGTACATTTTTGAGCAACTTCCCGAAGACCGGAAGGAGCGTAACGGGTCTGTAAAATTTTGGATCTCCAGGCGATTTCCCATTACTTTTTGATATGACTTTAAGCCTCCCCATTTTCCAAACCTTCGGAAAGTGGCCCGTAAGAAGACAGCGGTTAAAGATTGCAAGTACCTCATCTGCCGCATTTTCCTATATGACTTTAATTAACGATTCTGTCAATGCCTGGAGCCTTTTTCGAGTCGAGGTTTCCCACGAAGACGTTCAATTCTGAATGTATGAACTCCGGATTAGAGCTACTGTCTAGAGCTTTACTAGCTAAATTCCTGATGTTTCTCTATTTGACTGTGTTGAGATCAGGGTCATCATCAGGGAAAAGAGATGTCAGAAGGTACTCGAGGGTCTCGCGAATATTCCCGTTGTAACTCCCATCGGTTCTCTTTAGAGCGTTAAAAACAAAGGGTTTCAAGGGGCTCCGTATACTTCTGTATACGGCATCTGACGGTACGGCACCACCCATTTCCCACTCATCAAGACTAGTATATCGAGCCCAAACTCGATGATATACTCCAGATGACTAGTAGATGTACTCCTCACCATTGAAGATTTCTATTACCATTTTCAAATTCTGCCATCGCACATTGGCCACCATCTGTGACTTTCATATGAATTAAAATATGGTCTGAAATTTTTAAAAAAGTACTTGTATTCTCATCCGTTGAGGAGTTCCTCGGGATATCTCCGGAATCAGGAAACAGGGTCCTGGATATGTTTATATATGGGAGCTATACAAAACCAAACAAAAAAAAGAAAACATTTCTTTCCAAACAAAAACAAACCATAAAAATAAATCACTACTTCTTTTTATGTTTGATAAAACAAATATAGTGTTCCTTTTTTCTGAGAAAAATACGTCATTATCTTTCAACTCAAAAACATGGTGAAACACGAATTTAATACTTTACTGTATTAAATTTCAAAATTTTCTTAGCTTTGGGATTTAAGAAATATAACAATATATATATATATATAATATGAATAAAACTACAACAGTAATTGAAAATAAATTTATAATCACGCTTAGAAACTAGTGTCATCCTCTTATTAAATCAACTTTAACGACGTACATTAATCAGTAAAATTTACACCCACCATTGCTTTGGAATAAAAGAGTAACTTTGTATGATTCAATATTAAGAAATATAAATAACAAAAGAAGAAATTTCGTAGAGCATATTAAGAAATTTTTCAAAAACCGTAAGTCAAATAGAAAAACTCAATGTTATACTTATGATTTTCGTTTTCTTTAAATTAATGATTACAATTTTCGATAATATCTAGACATTTTCAAAATAGTATGTCCATAATAAATGCGGCTTGCCAGAAGCCAATAGCATTTTCAGCGTATTCAGTGATATTTCCAATTTAATTATTAATTTTAAAAAATATGAACAAAAACTTTCTTCAAATTACCTCTTACACATTTATTCTAAGACTATTTTTCTTAAATGTAATCCAATTTGAATGCAACTGATATTTTGAATCTGAAATGCAACTGATATTTTGAAAGTTATAATTCTTTAAAAACAATTTTAAAAAAATTAATCGTTATATTTTTATACAAATAATAAAAAATGTATACATTTCGCTCCATAAAAACAATACCACATCTACAAAATTCACTGAACTAAAACCGCCATTTTTTTCACATGAATGGGTTTTTGAATGACCAATCAGATTTCACTTTTATTGAGGGACAAGACCATGACTTGGGAATGAACCAGCTATCGTTCTCCGTATGTGGGCAATTCACCCTGGCGTAGTATTCCATAGAGTATAGTGTCCACATAATACCTGAAACACAAAAGCTATTGTAAGGTGCTTCAATTGTCTTTTTGCCTTCTCCAGCTGCTACGTTAAAGCAATTTGAGATGCAGATGAGATGAAATGACTTTTCTTTTTTACATATGAACGAATATATTTTCTGTAAACAATTTGCAGCCTTTGTATACCGAAATGTTAATGTCGATGGATTTTTATATTATAACCAATTATAAGAAATAATTGGTTACAATATAAAAATCCATTAATCACACAATATTATTTATAAATATCAAACAGTAAAAGAATTGGTATTGTGGCAACTCATAACATAAGTCAAAATTTGATTTTCTTATTTCAAACTTTTACAGTAATAGTAAACCAGCGATCTCTCTGAGAGATCTGCCATTTTGTACTAGTTTTAGTAACACTTTAGTAATTAAGGTACACGAGGCAATTAACGCCCAACTAACGTAAAATGATTTTTTTTCCATAGTTCCTATTTAAATGAAACTAATAATGCGATAAAAAGATTAAACATAGTTTTCGGAACCTAAAGATGCAAATTGTGAGATGTTATGATGATAAAGATTTATGATTTCCATGCTAATAACGTGTTTTTAAAAACATTGTTTTGAGCATTATTAAAAATGCTCTGTGTATTACTGCCCATTGGCTAAAAAATGCTGGACACATAAAATATATTCTTAGGAGTTATGTATCTAATAAAATATAGCAGTTACCTGTAAGGTTCTCTATTGGAAATAAAAGGAATATAGCAAACCGACATTTAGCAAAAAAAACTATCTTAGTTTTTAATAACCACAAAGTAATTTCAAACTTCTGGTTATAATCATTTTTAGCAAAATTTTTAGCCTAAATATAAGCATTCATATAAAATAATAATAAAAACTTTTTTTTATAAAAAAATTAGATTATGCCTGATCTCACATTGGGCATGATTAAACGACAAAGGGCAATGGATCCCTGAGGTAGTGGCACAATAAGATACATTGATAACAACAGCTACATATGAGTCTTTTAATAGCTACTTAATATGAGATCTGGCAATGCAATGCTCAGAACTTTAAACTATAATTTTTTTTTTTTTAATAATAACATTTTATTAATTTGGCATTTAAGAATTGGTGTTAAACTCACAATCTGAGCAAAAAAATTGTATCATCTTTTGTAAGACCTACACGCCACGTCTTACGATTGCTGCATTGTCGCATAGCCAACTTTTCATGTTCACAGCACGCGTGGCGGTACCATTCTTCTATAAATACTATTAGAGTTGAGGATCACTACTTATATAATTAAGTACGGTTTTCCCATGGTTTAAAAACATTTACATGTAAGTCAATAGTGTCCACTTAGGATAATAGCGCCCATCGGTCATTTGACAGGGCGTTATTATCCGAGTGGGCGTAATAATAAAATATAGAATATCGTTAACTATATTATAACACAAATATAAATTTATAAGTACAAGAAATATAACATTAAAACTAAAAGATTAAAATTTTGTCGGAGTAATTTTTATAACAGCGACGTTTGTGACCGAGGACCTTAAAGCACAGCACGTCACTAGCAAGACGGCGACTCGATAGACTTGCATTCACGCTAGGCGTTTTCCTATTGATGTACCCTTATTTGTGCGTGAACCGTGTGTGGCTCACTCGAATAAAAGTACGTTTTCTATAGTTTGGGGGTTATTTAACATATGGCGTTAATTGTCATACCTACTTTATGTTTAAATATTAATTTATATTAACGAAAAATGTAAGTATCGCATGTGAACATACCGTGGCCTACAAAAAAGTTTATCCATATCAAGATATTGAACAGTTGCGGGAAGCGACGGCCGAGTGCAAAAGTGAGCGGCACGAAGATCATACCGAGCACACCAAACATGGTCAGCTGCACGGGGTAGAAGAAGCCGAATGTGAGGGAAATAACCAGTTCGTGCGCGATCGCCGACACGGAGAAAACGGCGAGCAGACCAGCGGCGTAGCCTGCGCGCGGTGCCACCTCGCTGTAAATGTGCACGTGCAGCCACTCGTGCACGGAAGGGTTCCATTTGCGGTAATAGTCACCATAGCAGGATGACAGCCACCATTCCTGTTGCAAATAAATATATATATCCAATTCCTTTTTTCCTATACTACTTAGTGAGGAATTTATTGAGATCTTTGAAGAATTCCCTCATTCAATGGAACATAATACATAAACAATTGTGGTTCCGATGTAAATACAAGATCAATTGAAGAGCATCTCCACCTGTCCGTTTAGAAGACATAAATGTATTTAAAAACACTAAAAACGCAAAGAAAAACAGTATCCATAATTTTGTTCATTACACTCTTGTATTAGTCATACCATAACGGTATAACATATAAACACGGTATGACTAGGTAAATGAAAACATAGAATATAAAAAGAAAAAGATTATCATCAAAATATGTTATTGTGTTCACTGCTATGGTTTTGTCAAAGTGATTTATTTCAAATACAAATTTCGAATATTCCCCAAAACGTCTTGATCCAATGGCCAACTAAATACAGTAGATGACTGAATTATTATGTTACTGACCTCGTAGAAACGTCGATCCGCAAAAGTCAAGAGTTCGGCTGCAGCGTTGAGCCAGGCGTGTAGTATACAATAGAAGCTGCAATAAAATGAGAGCATGCCCAGAATCATGTGGCTGAATATATGCCGCACGAACGTCTCTGCAGCAAACACCTGTTGCCAGACAACACATCAAAGAACATCCTTACAAATTCATTTATTGCGTAAAGTAATTTGAACGTTTTATTTTTTTAGCGTATTTGACTGAAACGTTTTTAAAATTGATGCCAAATAGAGAGGTAATCGCACACAAATTAGTGACAATTTCTGTCGAAGTAATTTTAAACTTTAGTATAACCTTTATGAATAGAGACGCCATCTTGGTTTCGTTTTAAAGAGGAAGGATGAAAGTTTGTCTCAATACTGCTCCAACATTCATGGCGGTCGGACGTCGCGAACTGCGCAAACGCAGAGAATCCAGACCAACCGAGCAAGGGAGACTTGTGTAGATTTTACATTTAATAGTATTCATTTAATAATATAAATTTAAATTGTGTATGAATTAACGATAAAACAAAAATGTATTTAATTTCAATACACGATTGACAATAAGTGCGGTAGTATCAGTGTAATTCCAATGTTTTTTTTTCATTTTGATATCAGTGAAATACAGTAAAACGCCTCTATTTTCCTTTTGAAATGATAAAATTGCACGATGTGTAATATATGTTTATAATAATTATAAAATCTAACATCTTCTTTTCCAAAATCCGCCCAACACGGGATGATGAATGTATCGACGATGAAAGACATGCAGAATATAATGCCGCCCACTTCCATCAAATGATAAAATACTTTCTTCCATCTAATTTTGTTTGTCCTGTAACAATATTAAAGATTTTTTTATTCTAGTAAACGACACAACAGACATCCATACTTTCTTTTCTCGCGCGCCAATGAGTTGAGTTCATTTTATTAGAAATTTATATATTCAATATAATCATAAATGGAGGCTGATTTAATGGAAATACAACAGGTTAATAATATTGCTGGGCGCTTAGTAGTATGGTTAATAAAAGAAGGTCTCATAAATTTGTTTTATTCTGGTAAAAGAAAAAACAGATATCCCTAATATATGAGTCAATGCGTTGAGTCCATTTTATTAGAAATTTATATAATCAATATAATCATAAATGGAAGCTGATTTAATGGAAATACAACAGGTTAATAATATTGCTGTGCGCTTAGTGGTATGGTTAATAAAAGAAGACTTCATAAATTTGTTTCATTCTGATAAAAGAAAAACAGAAATCCCTAATATGTAAGTCAATGCGTTGAGTCCATTTTATTAGAAATTTATATAATCAATATAATCATAAATGAAGGCTGATTTAATGGAAATATTACAGGTTAATAACATTGCTGTGCGTTTAGTGGTAGGTTTAATAAAAGAAGGTCTCATAAAGTCGAAGGTTTTAGTTAACAAATATGTGCTTAATACATTTTGACATAAAAATATCATACTTGTTAGTATTGCACTTGAAAACGAATTTGTTCTTTGAGTTACACTTCTTTAGGCGCTTTATGGAAAAAATAATGAGAGTGAAATTTTACGAAAATCGACAGTGTGAACTTGGCCACGATGCGCGCGCACGATGGACCAGAAATCGGCAGGAAGAAGTTGCTCACTAAACATATATTTTCACGCATATAGTGACTGATACTATATTCATGGTAGTTATTGAAGTATCTATTAATACACAATACGCGTTATATATTCAAACAAGTCTAAGTAGTATCCATGTTTTTAAATAGTTTACTTTTTAATTGAAATTTAATAGTGGTCTATGTAATAAAAAACATTTATTATATTCATAATAATATTCGTGAGAGAAATAGAACTTTTAAGCTTTTAAAATATATTTAAGTGCGTACATACATATGTAAGTACCCGCAAATTATTTTATTGTTTTTATGCCTTAACTAATAAACCAGTCTATGTAGACTATACTCATTAGCATATAGAGTACACATACGGTTACATATTTATCAATATTTTTTTTGTAATTAAAAAATCATGCCTTTACAGCGTTTACATATGTACGTAATTACACAGGATGGCAACATTTCAGCTTACGGCTGCCTTCTGCAGAGCATAAACCTATTTCTTCGAATCTTTGCATCTAAAACCACTTAGCTATTTCCACTGCTAAGATCAAAGTTTTTTAGAAGAACGCTCTTTTTAATTATGTTATCATTCTTAGAATTCCGTGTTTCATTACACTTTACATCGTTGTCCTTCTGTCACACTATTTTTCTCAGGAATGCATAGAACATGTATCAAGTTAAAATTAATATTAAATACTTAATTCTACAGTGCCTTGAAGCAGTAAAAAAATCAAGATTCTAAGTCAACGCAATCGAGAAGAACACTAAGAATACACCACATATTTTGACACTTGCAAATAAAACTGATATGGTACTTCCCGTTGACCTAAAATCATGCATTTTGGCAAGAGGTGAGGTCTCACAGTACCAGTAAAGGAAAAATCCGAAAATCGTTAATTTGTAGTTATATCACAAATAAAGTACATATTTATGAGCACATTTAAAAAAAAAATTTTTTTTAAATGTGGGCCTATGAAAGATTTAGTAAGCAAAACATTTTCGTTCCAAAAAATTAAAATTTTGTAAATTGTTTAATGGGAATATTATTTACCATAAAATATTTATAAATGTCTAAATATATACGAAACACTCGTAATGCGAGTAACATTCGAGCTTGGCAGGTTTTTTTGCTCTTTCTCCACAAGTGAACCCGTGGATCAAAGCTAGTAAAATTATATTCACTTTTATGTCCGACAACAAGTAAGTTATTTTGGATGACATTTCTTTATTCCGATGAAAAAATGATTTTTTATAAAAATTATTATAAAAAACTATTTAAATATTATTCATTCTGAATTCATTATTGTATTAATAAATCATTTATGTGCTGACATCTGACGGCGAAATTATTTGACTACTAACCTTGGATAGACGTCTCTGTAGATCAGAGTGGGGGCAAACAGGAAGTATATATAGCAAGAGGCTGGCGGTGGATTAGTTGCGCGTCCAACGCAGCTTCGCACGAACGCGTGCATTTTCATCGAATGCCTAAACTGGAAACGAAATATGGTGATTGTGTAACTTCACTGAATGATTGAAATAGTAATGTTGAAATAATATAAATATTATTGATTACTTGAACTAATTTCGACAACATATGTATAAGCGAAAACTATTCCTGATTAAATTAGCGTAATATGCATCCTCAATGAAAATAAGTCCTTGTTTTTCTATCTAATAACCTTTTATACAGAGGTGCTCATTGAATTAAACGTAACATATGAAAGAAGTCGTAGACTCGCATTCGGTGGGGATTGGCATATTTACAGCAATAGATAAAATAAACAAAAGATAGACTCACAACCAATTTATATTTAGAGATCATTTTTAGTATGATATGACTATTATGAGTTAAATTCAGTAAAATATAGAAAAAGTAAAATGCGCATTTGTAAGCCAAGGTATACATATGAGAAAAGTTAGGTTATGTTGTAAGGATGAGCTATTTTGTGAATTGGATGCTTTTCACGAGCGCCATGTTAGAGACCATTTCTAGTATGATGTGACTATTTTATAGACCATTTTTAGAGTGTACAGACTATTTCTAGTGTAATGGCGCTATTTTATAGACTATTTTATAGTGTCCAAAGACCATTTTTAGTGTGATGGCGCTATATTACAGACCATTTCTAGTAAGATCCTGTAGCTTTTCATATTTTTTGGATAGAGCAGTTTTAACTTTTCCTCGTGCTATCTCTTCTAGATTGCAGACATGTTTTTCAAGATTTCTTGCGGGAATTTTTCGTTCATTAGGTTGTTATAAGACCGTTTCTAGTATGATGGTGTTATGTTACAGACCATTTCCAGTGAAATGGCGTTATGTTAGAAACCATTTCTAGTAAGATGGTGTTAAATTACAGACCATTTCCATTGAGATGGCGATACCGGTAGCGATCGGGAGTGGCTCATGGAGCAGCGAATGCGTCGGTACACCAATCACCACTAACTGCAACACGATGTATCCTGTCACGGCCACCGCGTTTACACAACAACTGGCAAGAGCTGCAATGGCATAACATTCGTTATATTTTACGGTTTATTTATTTTTCAAAACGAGGGCAAAATAGAGGTAAACTAGAAGGTGCGCTCCCCCGTAATGTCAGTGACCTCATCTGAGCTGAATTTCAATTTAAATACAATTAAAAAGTACTTTCAACTTGACCACATACTTAATCAAATATTTAATATTTTACACATTTCTTTAATTTTTTAGTTAATATTTTATAGCAGATGGTAAATAAATATTAAATTATATGGTATTGGATTGGTTAATAAGTGATGAGCTATCGTTAATGTTATAATTTTTATTATTGACACAATAATCACCAATAATTTGGTATATGTCCCCAATGCACTGGAAGGAAGTGGATAGCATCTGGGTAATTTATTTTTCATTTCAAGCTACCTGCTTGAAACGAAAAAAATGACCTATAAATCGTCATAGTCATCATAAAGTTTTTTCTTGCATAAAAAAAAAGTATTTACTCTTTACAATTTTTAATTAAAATGTTTATCCACAATTAAATGAAACTACGTGATGTAGTATTATTTCTACTTTCTTTAATTTCTTTACCACGACCTAGGTTTCGTTGTATTACAACATCTTCAGGTGGGATATTAGCAAAGATAACGATCAAGATACGATCAAACGAGAAAGATACGATCTTTGCTAATAGCCCACCTGAAGATGTTGTAATACAACGAAACCTAGGTCGTGGTGAAGAACTTAAAGAAAGTAGAAATAATGCTACATCACGTAGTTTCATTTAATTGTGAATAATGAATTTCTACAAAATTAACGCCAAATATATTCAATATTTAAAATGTTTATGTTTTTACACAATTATGTTTATGTTTCTAATTAGATAGCCGGTTGGAAAATGCAGCTACTATCGACCCAAGTGATTTATTTTCATATTAATTATTTAAAGAGATAGTTATATTTTCCAATAACTATAAACTGCCAGCCAGGGTACTTGATAACATAAATCATTACATATTAAAACACAATGATATCAAATTCAGTTGTCAAATACAGGGACTTGAACAATAAAATGCCCAGAGTTTTATTTGTCCCTAGCTAACCACGAAAAAGTGTGTGTTGACTTTTGTATGTATTTGACTTTTCTATGTATTTTATTTGTATTTGCTTTGATACAGTTACATGATTTGCTTTCAATGGCGCGCGAACATGCAGCCCACAACCTGAAGCCTGGGTAGATGGCGAAAGCTGTTGCAAACTGCAGCAGCCACAAATACACTGCGTTACTTTTTTCACTCCAGAAGCAGATTTTTATCCGGTGAAGGCCTACGTTTATTCTGTAATAAATAAATATTAATTTATTCTGTAATAATAAGTAAATAAAAATAATGCAATAATGTGTGAACGGAAAAGTCAGCAACGGATAGAAACTTATTTCTTATATATATATATATATATATATATATATATATATATATATATATATATATATATAATAAATAAAAATAAAAATAAAAAAGTTTACAAAATCGATTTTTTTACACAAATGTGGATATTATGTACGCAGTAAATTAATTAATATATATAATGTAATTTAAATATGCGTTATTTATATGTTTGCATAAACCCCTCCACAGGTAAAGGCCTCCTCCAAAGCTTATTTCTGATAGACCTATTATGTCGTGCTTGATTTCTTGTAATGCTTCGTTTAGTTCAGTTAGGCGTTCATGTGTTGCTAGGGATCTGATATTGTATGTAAATATGTAGAATTTGTTCAGAGGGTTAAGTTGAATCTTTGGAGGGTTTTGGTCGTAATCTTGGACCAGCCGTCTTGGAAGATGTTGTTTATGTATTGCTGGTATCTTTTCCTTGCTTTCATTGTGGGAGGGGAGCGGTAATTGCTAAATTTTCTTGTTTTGATTGCTCTGTTTACTCAGCAAATTGTTAGAGTTTTTCGTGGTGAGGAAATTAAGCAAGCCCGGCTTCAAAACACTTTCAGATATGCTTGACGATCTTCGTATTGATTTATGGCTTATTTTTTTTGTTCACTTGTATATTTTTTAATCTTGGATGGGGGGGGGGGAGTACTTTCAGGTGACGAAGAGAGCATTCTTACTATTTTGTGGTATTTAATTATTGCAGTATTTCCTTTTTCTTTTTCTTCGAGTACTTGTTTTTGCAGTTCCCTCCTTTTTTCCAGGACATAGGGTGGATAGTCTTCTTTTAAATAGTATGGGGTGTCTTTCAGTGACCTTCTTTGTTTGTAGATGTCTATTTTTAATCCTAAGGTTGAAAAAGTCACAACAATTAGTCGAGGTTTTTCTCCTTTCTTTCCCATTCTTTTTGTGTCTTGCATATCTATACAATCCAGCTTAATAGAGAGGTAACGTTCAGTAAAATTGATTAAAGTTTTTTCCAAGTTTGGGTATGAAGTTTCTGTTTCCTCCAAACCAAAGAAGACAATGTTTATAGTTCTAGCTTGTTTTTCCAAGATATATAGTCTTTTTTCTTGATTGTCCATTTTTGGCTTTTAGGACATCAAGTTTTTCTTCCCACAAATTAAACTTTTCATCTAATATTTTATTTATGTTTTGAGTTATTTGGTCTATCACCTTTTCTTCATTTTTTCGGATAGTTATTTTTTGTCATCGAGTTCCTTTTGAATATTTCGAAGGGCACTCAAAATTTCTTCCATTTTTACTTTTTTGTTGACTAGCGACCAATCGTATTTCTGTTTTTGTACCGATAGTCACGTCCTTTGGTGTTTACTAGTATTGTTTGACGAAGCGTGAAAGATAAGAAGTCTCGATGCCTGTGCGATAGCCGAGTTGTTGTATGATAACGTTTGAAACATAAATTGCGTTGCAATTTATGTTATACCTATACACACATATATATATATATATATATATATATATATATATATATATATATATATATACATATATACATGCATACATACATACATAATATAAATGAAGGAAACTTCGCCACTGAAACCACTTGTGTCATTAATCGTGTGTAATACCCTTAAACTGTTATTTTTTTAAATTAGTCGCCTAGTTTATAAAATTATTGAAGTTCAAACTTTGTATGAAATTATAATTATATGTAAATAAACAGCCTATAAACACCCTAAATGTCAATTTGGCAACGTGGCACGCCAATCGTAAACTGTCAAGTGTCAAAATTAAATGTCATTCATCCGTTAGAAAACACGCGTACATAGTAATTAAATTATAAATTATTTTCTTTCTAAAATGAATTAGGACATTTTTTTCCATATTTATGGAGAAGTACCACTGTACTACCTGATATTATTGGAGAAGTACCACCTGATATCGCTGGAATGATGGACCTATTCTCTTGGCCTAGACTCGTAATTGCATTGATAATAACTAGACTTACTCGGTTGTCGCCGTTTCGTATAGGGTTCGGCGTACATTCTGAGGGATTCGCTAATATTATAATGTCATTCGGCATATACTAATTAACCATAATGTGACGTCATTTTGCATATACCAATAGTTGACAATTCACTAGCATTGAAAACAACATATTCGTAATTCCATAACTTAAAATCGGAAATACCTTAAGTCTGCGTGCCGGTGACTCTTAGACTAACATAAGTATGCGCGCGTTAGAGGCAATTTCGATGTCTGTAGGGACGTTATAACCGCAGAAAATGTCTGCCGTTCTAAATATCGGCTTAGAATATTATTATTAACAACATATCTAACTTTTAACTTCGTTAAACCAATACCTTAGATAATTTATTTTTTTGGACTTTCAATAGTGTCAGCCACGAAGTTAGCACCACCACAGCTGTCTCCCATTGTTATTTCTTGATAATAAAAAAAAAATGAGCCGTCACGGAACGCCTGGCAGATGTGAAAGATCGTGTTAGTACAAGTAATATGCATAAAAGACAAGATTATGACAGGAACTAAATACAGCATAATGAAAAAATAAAGTATTACGAATTTCTTACTAAAATTGTGACTTTATTTAATAAACATTTATTTACAATTAATACAAAAATAATAAAGCACAGGTTATGTGTACCGTAGTAAACAACAACGTCCAACTGAGTGAGGAGGGGGTCGAGTAGTCGGTTGCGCATGGTGACACGTCGCCATACTGTGCACTCTACTATATATAGACTATATATATACCTTAGTATAGCGTGGCGACCCGTCGCCACGGCAAGCGTCGCCACGCCAACGATCCGGTTTATACCTGCGCCTATAGATGTTTGACATTAACAATGTAAAATTTTCAAAATATCCAATTGGCACCGTGTTACCATGACTTAAAATCGTTCAAATTTTTACATCTTTCACACCTCTCCGACTCCATAGGAACCACCGCCGAGCTTAGTGAGTCCCTATCTTATATACGGCAGGTATGAGAGAGTCAATAAAGAAAATATAGGGTTTGTTTAAAGTCTGCGCACCGTTGACTCTTAGACTATGTCAAAAGTGAACGCCGCCTATGGCTTCACAATTCAATGACGATTATCTTTAAGTAAAATTATGATTTCCCAACTTGTTCTCAGTTTTGTTTTTTTTCGACGCAATCCGATTTTAGTTTTTTATAGCTTCGTTTTTATTGATAACATTTCCGAACACAGGTTAAGTCTCAAATGGCTAAAGATCCGCAATAGATGCCAACTGCCCGTAAACACGCTTCTCTTTAACAAATTACAAAATCTTAAGAGTTCGCATTACCTGAGTAGTACCCCTGAGTAGACAGACTTTTAAAACAACCGATTTTAAAAGTCTGTCTACTCACGTCTTGAGTTAAACTTTAAAAACTTACTTACCCTAGTTATGTCTAAATATACTTCTACCCCTTACGAAAAATTCCTTAAGGTCTAAGTAGCAAAATTTTTGAATCAGAATCAGGATACAGCTATCCTGACACCAGTAAAATATTCTCGATAAATGTCTTCAAGAATCGAGCAAGAATTCTTCTTTTCCTAAACCCTAATCTTTATGCTTTCTGATTTTTTTTCTTCTTTCATTCTACCTCATGTCAATACGTACGTTACAATTTTTTGATTGTTTTAAGTCCACCGTTATTATTTTAAACATACTTTACAGTCGACCAGGCGAACACTTTTTTCTAAATTCATTTTGATGTCTGAATGGAAGAGATTACTAGGACAGCAGCAAGTATATCAAGCATGTTTTATATTAAAATTTCTAAATAAATAAATCATATTTTTATCCATTTTCACTCTTATAACATATTAGCTTCGAAACACAAAATCACGAACAAAAGCTAAATTATAAAAAGCTTTTTACTAAGTGTATTAATAGAATTTCAGGTAAAAAATGTTTTGAAAATATTGTTTTTAAAATGTACTTACTTGCCAAATAGAACAAAGTCGTGAAGTAGCGTGTTGATAAACAAAATGAACAGTATGGCGATGAATATGTTGTAGACGGCGCGGATGTGTGGCGATTCGGCCATGAGCGTTGTTAGGGGTGACTCGCGCTCTATGAAAACCTTCTCACCTCGTATTGCCTTAGCGTTGCTTTTCTCAGCTTCCGCCGATGCGCCATTTGACAGCACCTGACCATTTGAAACAGTTTTCCTTCGCCATATCTCCGAATTCGATTCTGTCATTTTCTGAACACAAATGTGAAGGGATTTTTAAAGTCAATCACGGAGATTTTATGTTAATAAATAATAGAGGAACAATCTCATTTTTACATTATCCATCTGTATAAAACAATTATAAAAGTCCTCACTATAAAAGTCCTCAAGCCTTGTTTACGATTTCTCAATTTGATATTACTAATGAGTCCGTTAACTTACAATAATATGGCACGTATTTTTAGTGCCTTGTTTACGATTTCTCAATTTGATATTACTAATGAGTCCGTTAACTTACAATAATATGGCACGTATTTTAAGTGCCTTGTTTACGATTTCTCAATTTGATATTACTAATGAGTCCGTTAACTTACAATAATATGGCACGTATTTTTAGTGCCTTGTTTATGATTTCTCAATTTGATTTTACTAATGAGTCCGTTAACTTACAATAATATGGCACGTATTTTTAATCATGATAACCAGAATTCAGTTTTTCGGGACGATTCATATTTTTTTTAAATATATCATAACTTGAACAAGGTAATATGGTAAATTGTAATGCGATATCCTGTCATATTTTCTCTATGTGACACTGTAGTTGGCTGTAAACATATTTTTTGCTAATTTGGTGAAAATGTTTATGATATCACAAGAAAAAGTTTAGTGATAAAATATTAAAACAAAGTAAATATGAATCCTTTTTTTTAAGTTTTAGCCATATTTCTCGATTAACTAATAACATATCATCAATATATGCACAGACACATACTACATTTAAAGTTTTCAATAAATTCAACAACGGTAGAATTTAAAACAAATTTAAAAAACATAGTGCTTACTCAAGCACCTATACCTCCCACATTATTCCACACTTCACCTTTGCTCGCAATCATTTCATCAGTGTATGTTAGGATGGAAAACTTTATTGCGCGTTTTAAAATATAAGTAACGCCATCTGTTGATTTACATATATATACTGGCAGCTACTTTTAACTTCATGAAGGTTTCTTACAAGAAAGATTCCAACCTGCGTTCATTCCTTACTTTTTATTCAACTTGAATATTGATCAGGACTGTCAAAATTTAAAAGCAGATACTTAATAAATAATACAGATAAATCAAATTGAACTACCTATGATTTTGATATTTTCAGCTTTTATAATTTTTTCTGTTTGCATATACAATTACTAAAACGTAACTAATTTTAAAAAACTTTTGTCTGATTGTATGTTTCTAACGCGAAAACTGCCCAAGCTATTGCCATGAACTTTAGATAGTGAAGTTGTAACCAAATTAGGTTATGTTTCATCGTGATATCTCACACGATTTTGAAGTTGCGATGATGTTGGTGTTGGATTCAGTGAAGCATATCATGATCATCACACTCCTACTTTTTGAGGGTATGCTACCTACACGTACGCTTTGCATAGTCTATACTGTGTACCTAATGCAGATGAAATATCCATCAAATACAGTGGATTCTATAAATATTTCTGCATGAAACCATATACTTTATTTTTTGATCAGTACCTAATATGTTTTTAGACGATTTTTATATTTTCAATTATATTTTATGGGACGCCACCGACGGCACAAAGCAACGTTGCGTGTTTGAAATTACATACATCGTGTTTTATATTACCAACCACTTCAAACTATTCTTGCGACTAAACTACTGCATTTTGTTAATTGATTTTTGGTGTACGATTGAAGGAACACCATAGGTATACGAGGATTCATTTAATGTCCAACGGTCAAATCCACGTTGTATATATACACACATATGTATACATATACTTTATAACGATTTTTTAAAATAACCTCTCCGCACAAATTAAAAAGTACACGTGAACGACGGTCAATCCAACGGTCAAATCCACGTTGTATATACACACACATATGTATTCATATACTTTATAACGATTTTTTAAAATAACTTCTCCAAACGATTTAAAAAGTACACGTGAACGAAGTCGTGGCGGTGGTGCTAAATAACGATTATTTTTTTAGTTTTCTAACTATATAAGAGTACGTAATGACCATATTATTTTAGCACTGATGAGTACGTAATGGCCATACTACTTTAGCACTGATGAGTACGTAATGACCATACTACTTTAGCACTGATGAGTACGTAATGACCATACTACTTTAGCACTGATTAGTACGTAATGACCATACTACTTTAGCACTGATGAGTACGTAATGACCATACTACTTTAGCACTGATTAGTACGTAATGACCATACTACTTTAGCACTGATGAGTACGTAATGACCATACTACTTTAGCATTGATGAGTACGTAAAGACCATACTACTTTAGCACTGATGAGTACGTAATGACCATACTACTTTAGCACTGATGAGTATTTAAAAAATTGGGGTCAAAAGGTAGCACTTACGATATTTATAATTATTTTATTTATAAGTATTTTAATAATCATTGAAACCGGATTACATTTATTTCGAAGCAAAGGCGGGCAGACCTATAAATTTATATTTATTTTATATCTGAGAGAGTTTCTTCTTCAGTTTACCAAGCAAATAAATCATTTTACTTATTTTTTAAATCGCCATGGTTTTGAATTTCCTTACGTGGGAAGTCTTTTCACTGCGTCCCTCAAATAAAAGTATTGCAACGTAAGGTCCGGCGGTCTTGCTGCCGCGGTACACACGCTCTACGGTCTATTCGTTTATCATCATTTTGGTTCAAAATCAGAAGTTTTATTGTAAGATGAAATTCATGATTGATCGTTTGCAAGAAACGTTCCTCCAATATCCATACTTATATGAGACAGATTATTACTTTTTCTCTCTATTTCCAACCAATTTCCTCTTGGCTATGCTAGGTTTCCATTCCATGTAACTCAGAAAATACGTTGGGCTTATGGAATTTATCTTCCAGGTATTAAAAGGAAAAAGTCTGTTCCCTGCGTTATTGAGTAAACTTTCATTCTTCGTACCTGACAATTTCCTGCGCAAATACAATCATCATCTCTTTACCATACTCTTGTATAAATAATTAACCAGAGGGAACACAAGTTCTCCCGTCAGTTGGCTGATATGTTAGGGGCGACTTTTATAAATGTGTTGGCACCACAAAAACGTGTTTGTCAATTAAAGTGTTTAAGTGTATTAATTAATTACATATCAAAAAATACGATATAACATTGGCGGCGAGCGTGAAACAAACTATAATTCATAAATTCAAATGTTCCGATGGATACCAAATATCATAAAGTGACATTAAAAAAAGTGACTTACTTGTTAACTTCCAAGTAAAAAGTATTGGTTTGGATCAATGGATTTAATCGAATAACAAATAAAAGAAGGAAGAAAAGCTTGGATACATGAGAAAACTAAAATATAATTAATAGAAATTGCCAATAAACTAGCACAGAAAATTATTTTCTTGGAAACGCTTTCTATTGAAGAGATTAGAAAATATTTACGTGAATAGGTAGACAGATTAATAACAAAATACTGCTTACATGACGGCATCATAACTGCAATCACTGGCTTGGAAGCATTTACCGGTAAAAATTGGAATGTATATCACCAACAATTCGAATATATCATGTTATGGAACGACTTAGCCGAAGAAATAGGTACCGTTACTTATTACAAATCTGAGTATAAATGTTTATTATTTGTTGACAATATTGTGTAAACCGAACTAGCCAATAAACGAAACATATGACGAATATGTTAAAAACTTAGAAAATACTACCATCCCATAAAAAACAACGCGCTACAGCAAGGAGAATTCCGAAAAGGATGTCAGAAACCAAATGAATCGATAGAACAATACTTAATTGGACTAAAAAAATTGTCCAAAAACTGCAATTTCAAGAACTTACATGAAAAAATAAAGGAAAGACTGTTGAATGGTACTTATTGTGGTTCTGTAAACTTTAATTATTCAAACAAGCTGACCAATCATTGGAAATGTTAAATTCACGTTGCTCCTGTCCTTTTCTGAAGAAAAAACTTCAATGAAAATAAAAACAGCGCTTGTCATTCAAGCACACCAATAAATAAACAAAATATATCATGTTTCTGTTGTGGGAGATATGGACAATGTTCACTTCGAGAAAATATCTTTGCTGATCGCCCATTTGAATACGTTGTCATAAAACGAAACCTAAGTCCAAGTAAAGAATTTAAATAAAGTAGAAATAATACTACATCACGTAGTTTCATTTAATTTTGAAAACTTAAATACCAGCTATAAGTCTGTTTTAGTAAATAATCAAAGATTATTCTAAAGGACGGACTGCCA
Organism: Druceiella hillmani; assembly: GCA_039881145.1. NCBI lineage: Eukaryota > Metazoa > Arthropoda > Insecta > Lepidoptera > Hepialidae > Druceiella > Druceiella hillmani. Next base: position 15,321,188 of record JAYKKI010000024.1, read on the forward strand.
GAAATAATAGGCAAAGATTGGCGATTTCTGTCGCATTTATGGCTTCCAAAATTTGAACAAAATGTTTGTGAAAAAATTTCTAAAGATAAATGAATAAACAACATAAAAAGGGAATATTCCTCCTTATTTGAACCAGGTATGGAGGATTTTAAGGGAAAGCCAATCCATTTATTTATTGAACAAGGTGTAAAACCAATATTCAAGCCTATGAGAAAGTTAAATTTGTATTAAAAGATAAAATGAAACAAGAAATTAAAAGATTAGTTGCAAATAAACAGAATGAATCAGTAGAGTACTCAGAGTGGGGTACTCCATTGGTACCGGTTTAAGCCAGATGGAATAATTCGATTGTGTGGTGACTTTCGAATCATAAAAATAAGTATTTGCATATTGATCATCATCTGTTAACTGCAATAAATAATATATTTATGCAAATGCAGGGCAATATATATTTTTGTCAATTGCACTTGCAGGAGGCATATTTACAGGCCCTTTTAACAAAGAATCTCAGAAACTATATTACTGAAGAAGGAATCTATAAATATTTATATTTACATTTTGGTGTCAGTACAAGCCCTAGTTAATTCTAAAGACTAATTACACAAAAAATAAAAGGACTAGACATAATAGTGTACATCGATGTATATGGAAAAACATTATCACAGAAAAATGACAAATTAATATAGGTACTGTAAAGACTCAAAGAGTTAGTTAAAATTGAAAAAATATTAATTTTTTAAAGAAACACTGGATATTTTTTATTTTGAGGTAAACAAAATTTGTGCCAAAATTATAAAAAGTAAAATTGAACCTTTATTGTTACGATATTGATACGTTGCCACGTCCAAATCATGTGAAAATGCTTAAATCATTTCTAGGAAAAGTCATTTATTATAACCGGTTTTTAAAAAAAACATAGCAGTAATATTAACGCAATTGTATGATTGTTTGTAGAAGGTGAAGTTTAACTGGACAGAAGCATACGATAAATCATTTCGAAAAAAAAAATCCTTCATAATACAACCACCTTATCTCATTTTGATCAAAACTCTACAATTACATTAACTTGTAATATAGTAAATACTGGAGCTGCCGCAGTAAAATCTGTAAAAGACAGTAATACTGTCATAAAACCAGAAGCATTTGCAAGCAAAAAATTGAATTATATCCAAATAACATATTATACATTGGCAAAAGAGGCGTATACAATAATTTTTGAGTGAGTAAATTTTTCGAGTTTTTATTTCGTCACAAACATATTTTTCAAACTTATAACGAGGCATTGATAAAAATAACAGGACCAAAATATGGCTTACCAAAAATGGCAGTGATGTGATTACGATATTGGTCAATTTTTCAAATGGGTATATTCAAAAATAACTCAGCAGATATTTATTACATGTCCGTGACCATTTATTGTCAAAACAAGTTGAGAAACACTGAAATGTTAGATAAAAGCTTTGAATGTATGTTAAACACATTAAATTGGTAAAGGATTCAAAATGAAACTAAAAAGATAGAGTATTATGTAATGTTTTAAGATATTGTAAAGACGGTTAGCCAGTAAAAAATGATCTAGGTGAAAACTATGAACCATATTTTAAAAATAAAATTAAATCAGCGTGGAAAAAGAATGTCTATAATGGGGGTATAGAATTATAATACTTATGAATATTAGAAACAATTTAATGTGTGAGTTACGCGCTAGCCATTTAGGTTTAACACACGTGAAAGAATTATCGAGATCATATTTTTGGTGGCCAGGTATAGATAGCGAAATAGAAAATATAACAAAAAACTATATTAACTGTTTGCAATATCATAAAAATGCAGAAAAAACTCAACAGTATGACCTCAACCACCAACAGTTTGGCACAGATTATGTGCAGGTTTTTTTCATAGTAGTTTATACTCAAAAATGTTTTTAGTAATAGGGGATGCTTATTCCAGATAGCCCGAAGCATTTGTTATGAGTAATATAACAGGTCAAAAAACAATTGAAATATTTAAAAGTATTTTTGTTCGTTATTGGTATCATTTAGATTTGTTCACTGAAAATAGACCCACATGGGCTACTGAGGAATTTAAGAGTTTTTGTAAAATAGTGAGAATCAAGTAGACGTTCACCCTGCCGTATGCCAGGTCAGTTTTAATTTATTAAACACTTATGCAATAAGATTTAGACCGCCATAGCCATATTTGGGAATTTATCCTAAAAAAATATATAATACGAGTATATTTTTGTTTGAAGGTTGATGAACGGAGAAAGTGTTTTTAGAAACTAATTTAAAATGTAACTAGGGATATTAAAATACCTCAGAGGGGTGGACCACGAAAGAATTTTCTTGCAAGCCTGATAATTAGTAGAAGTAATTAATTTCGAAGATTTTCTTTTAGAAATATAATTACACTAATAAATATTTCTAAATTTTGTTAATCACATTAGTCTAAGATAATTTTTACTTCAAATTTAAGCTATATGCATGAATGATAATGTTGATTCAATCGAAGTATATTTATTTATTTATTGGAAGTCTTATGTGCAAAATTTATAATTTATAAAATTACTTAAAGTATTAGACACGGGGGGGAGTATCATAAGAATAAACGGCTATAAAGGCATTGTAAACAAGAACAAATAGGTCACAAGACAGATATCGATTCGAGTAAACATTGCTCTAACTAGTGATCAGTCGTATACTGCCGAGCAATTCCATAAACGTATGACTAATGCGGTCAATGAAGTAGAAAAAAATATCAAGACTGGGCGCATTTCTATTACTGTAAGCACGTTGCAATATGTGAGCGCACATAATACAAGCGAACGTTACAGAATATTCGTGCTCTAGGCAGCTAAAGTAAACATGACATTATCCTCTTACATAACAGCCAGGAGAATACAGCGCTGCTAATCACGATATGGAACACTTATCGACATAATTATTCAGTAATTTAAAGAAATGCATAACAATTATCGTCTAAGTTGAAAATGAATTACATTTAACTGTGGCCACTATCAAATCTGAAGTGAAGTAATAACAACAAGACTCGTATATTTCGTAATATAAAAAACATTTTAATTTTTTTTTGTATTTTCTCTATGATAAGAATATTAATACGGTGATCTAGTAAGTGCATTCGTTTAAAGAATGCATAAGAATTAGAAATTGATTTACTTACCTGCCGTATGGCTTGATACCCAGCAACAAACAGCCTAACTGAACGTTTTGTAGTAATTCAAGTCACATGGGATAAAAATAGTAGAAAGTGGGAAAAAACCTGAAAGTAGGAAGGGAGTTTAGATGTCGTTTCCCATTATTGCTATCAAATCCAGTAACAATATTTCAAAATCTACCTTAATTTGAACAAGTAAAATTAACAATAAATAGTAAGGAGCATTATAAAATATTTTCAGTAGGAGAAAAAGTGATGGAGAAAGACTCAAAAAAAAAAATAAAAAGAGTTGGTCCTTAGTAAAAATTATTAAAATGTTAATACCAGATGTAACCTATATGGTAGAAGTGGATAGACTCTAGTGGAAACAATATGTCAACCAATTTATTGAATATGGCGAAAATTTAAAATGGGATTAATTACTATAAGGTTTCATTTAATAACATATATAATAGCTATTTAGAGGTTTTAATTCTGTTTTTCTTTTGTAAAACGAGGGAGTTTTGTATAAATAATTAACCAGAGAGCAGCACAAGTTCTCCCGCCAGTTGGCTGACATGTTAGGTGAGATATTTTTATATGAGTTGACACAATAAAAACGCGTTTGTCAATTAAAGTGTTTAAGTGTATTAAATAAGTACATAAAAAAAATACGATATAACACATAGCATCCCATAGAACCGAATTATATTGAAACTCTCCAGTTTCTCGCGGTATTCAACGCCTCGACCACTTGATAGCGGTCGCAGTAGAGTGTGATTTGTTTATGATAAATGAAAGTAAATATATCGAAATATGTCGTTGTTATCACTAGTAGTTCTTGTGTATTTTGTTTTCATGTTTAAAACATATCTTTTTTGTTAAACAATATTTACTTAAGGTTACGAATAGGTTACATGTATTGTAAACGCTAACAGATGTCTTTAATAATCAAATCGGTTCTGCCATTTCTGATGATAGTGTGCACAACGAACACAAATTAAAGATTGACGTATCTTTTTTATTTGTAAACCGATTGAAATGAAACAAACCTAAACGTTAGCCCAAGCTAATCTAAATACATCACTGAAAACAACATCCAAATCATTTCAGCCATTGCTGAGATTAAAGTGCACAACGAAGGTGCACGCTAATCTCAGCAACGGCTCAAACAGACAAACAAACAAACATTTTAAAAACTCTTGTTCCAAGTTTAGTAGCGTGTCTCTAGAAGGCAGAACTTAGTTCTATTAAAAAATATTCAATGTACAGACTCAGTTTTTACGATTTTATTATATATTAATACAAAGTTATTAAAAAGAAAATACATCATAAGCTCAAACAATGCTCAACATGCAAACACACGAATAAGCACAATAATATCCAATGTAGGGGTTGAGTCATTTAAGAGATTGTGTCAGACACACAAACATACAAACATACTTTTTCTCTTTACAACATAAGTATTAAAATGACAAGCTAATGTCATGCATTAGTAATATATGTATATCAAATTGCTATACACATAAACTGTTATTAAGGTGATGTCAATATTTGACTTCGCCTCTCTGTTTGTCCAACTACAGGCGATATCTGTTCATGGGGCCATGGATTGTAATCTGAGCCATATTCGGATCGAATCGGAAAACACAACTGATTTATTCAAATTTTAATCGGTCTTATGGTATTTGTGAAAAGAGTTTTTTCTAGTGAGTTCCAGTGATTGCGGGAAAAAACCGTCCCTTCTAGTTTCGTGTTATTCGATTCTGCAAATATAAATACTCCAAGTTTATGTAGTTTTGTACCTAATACAGTGTACGTTTTTTGGAAATAAACTGTCGAATATAGCAGGCAGTCACGCAAGAGTTAAATTATGCAAAATCAATTAATAATATAAGCACTCAGGGAGTCCAAACAGTAAATATGTAAATGTTATTATGGAAGAAGCCAATGTAGTAAAGAAAGTATATATATATATATATATATATATATATATATATATGGCAAACGAGTAAAAAAATAAAGACTGGATTTCAACAAAATCCATGAATTGTGTCATCAGATTTAAAGTCAATTGCATATTTAAATGCTATTGTGGAAGAAGTCAATGTAGTAAAGAAAGTATATATATATATATATATATATATATATATATATATATATATATATATATATACATATATGGCAGACGAGTAAAAATAAGGACTGGATTTCAACAAAATCCATGATTTGTGTTATCAGATTTAAAGTAATTGCATATTTAAATGTTATTGTGGAAGAAGTCAATGTAGTAAAGACAGTATATATATATATATATTTATATATATATATGGCAGACGAGTAAAAATAAGGACTGTATTTCAACAAAATCCATGATTTGTGTTATCAGATTTAAGATCAATCATTGGCAAGACAGTATCGTATCTTAGCTGTCTTGACTGCTAACTGTCCGCACGGTGTCGCTAAACCTTAGGCTTTTTCACCATCATTCTTTGGCATTTACCTTTAATTAAGTGATGCTAATAAATCGGCGGTCTTTTAGTAATTAATTTACTGTACTATTTACTTTGGAAATTTATTAAAATTTATCAAATATGGATAATAATTGTTTTATGTTTATAACCGCAAACGTAAGTGGTTAAAATCTCCGACTAATTAAGTATGTACGTTTGGGATCATATAAGTGACGGGTTAAAACTGTATTGCTTTCATATCGATGAAATAACAGGGACAGAGTTTTAGTTTGGTTCGAGGAACAGAAGCAAGTACACTTCAGGATTTTGACCATGCTGCATTCATGGTGCTTGCTAAAATCTTGATTGATAGCAGTATGACAGGTTTTATAGGGAATACAAGTTAATTATAAATAAACGGTATTTTAACGCCATACATTGAAATAAAAAGGGTCCTTATGTCACATTATAATAATACATAGTTGTGTAAATTCTTCTTGGAATTAAATCTGCCCAATCTGATTTTATTATTAGTTCCATAAATTAAAGTTTTTGTAATAATTTACATAGAAGTGGTGGGTTCTATTCTTCACTAATTTATGTATTAAAAACATTTTAAAAATCACTGAAAATACCAATTCTCTCATTCTATTTTTACAAGATGATGCCCAAGTCATTAGTATGAAATAATCTACCTGGACCACAAAGTAGTGATTCCTCAAACATCAGATGATCAAATTCTAAGTATAAAGAATAACATCGAGGGATGATAACTAAAGAATTTTGATGTAGCTCCAATAGACATACAAAGCTTTGCTTGGAAGATATACAATTTTTCTAAACCAAACTTAGAAGGTTTTTTCAATCAACTTTATTAAATCTCAGTACTACATTTTTTTCATGTGAGTTTAAAACTGGATTAATTATATCAACAATTGCTGGTTGTAGACTTTTGCTATACCGAGTGATTAGTAAATTGAAAGTACTGAGCCAAGTTACTCTAAATAAATTTGAATAATTACAAATGTTTGCAGGATAGATCGGACATAGAGTATGCACTATGTTGTAAAGATAGACAGCCACATTTTTAATTTTTTAAATAAGGTTCTTGTTACTTTGTAATTTTGTTTTTTGGTCATTTTATATGTGGTGATTTAAATAGTTTCCTATGATATCATATGAAAATACAGTTTCTAATATAAATTTTAGGTTACTGTTAGTTTTATGGAAAATTTATTGTTTTTTACTGCTACAATTCAGTTTACTTTATCAGATAGAAAATTTCGTTATATCATAGTCATTTCGAGATCTCAAAAATAAGTCAGAAGTTCTTGAGAATACATTCAAAAGAATACATTCAGAATAACACATTCAGAAGAACACATACAGGTCAGAAGAATACACTCTTTAAAATGTAGTATTGCATTCATATTTTGAGTCAAGAAAAAAAGAAGTGTGGCCAACTTTGGCTATCGTACTTGGAATCGAAGTAGAAGTAATGTTTCCTTAATATTGACTAGCTGCTAGATATAATTTCAGTTTTTTTAGAAGAATTCATGTGTCCCTAACAAAGCTATAACGTAGGGTTGTTCCACCAGTAACATCCCGGCAGAAATATTTCAGCTTCTTTTTTACCTTACTTATTTCTTATATATTTAAGTTTGCAAATATCCCCATTCAGAGTTTTGTTTGCACAGACTAGTAGTTTCATAATCACTAAGCTCTGTGAACTAATGTTTTTAGTCGAGTTGCTGTACCGTTTGTTCTTGGACGAGGTATGTTTAAGACTGCTGTAATATCCTCATCAACATTGATCATCACTCTTGGTTCAGTAATACAACTATGCCAGATATAATATTTATGAGGCTTTGTCGGTGTATTCTTTTCTCAAACCGAACACAACATTTGTAATTTTGATAGAAGTCACGAAGAGTCATGGAGAGGTCGGATTGAACTATTTTAAAAGAAGGAAACTAGATGCAAGTTAATGGATTATATTTAATTACATACGTCACAATTATGACTTATTTATTGGATATTATTTGTTGAAACGCGGCACAGTTAGCGTATGGTAAAAGCAGTAAATTTGCAGGAGCACTAAAAATTAGGAAAATTTTTTGTTAAAACGTTTGTGTGACAACCATTCTTTCAACCAATTACACATTTAGCTATAGATGATGGGAGCATAAGTCAAGCAATTTGAAATCAAATCACAGTAATTTGAAACATACACAAACCTTGATATTAAACCAAAAAGTTAGTTAAGAAATACAACTTAAACATTTGTACATTACTTTCATTTTTAAAGATTTGTAAGGAGAATTCATCTCACAAAATCCGTCAATGTCTATACTCTTCAGATACGTAGTCTGAAAATAGGGTAATTTATTTTATTTTCATTTAAAAGTAAAAGCAGAAATATTTTTAAATGCATAGAATGAAAGAAGAATCTCAGAAAAAATGTGTGATCAAAATTTTTCAATGGATAGATTTACGTCCTTGATTAATTTGACTCTGTAAAAAACTATGTGAAAGAATTGAAATTTATATATGAATTATAAAATTCCATACTTAGCTTCTTGAAATTTCCTTTGTCCGCAAAGCCGTTTAAGGATACTGCCCCTAACGAACAACTTATATAGACTATTTGAAAATTAAATTGAGCACATCACTTTGTACCTGTACCAAAGTACATTGAAAAAACCATAATTATAATTACATACATTCACATTCATTATGTAGAAAGTATGTAAACCGTTTACAATTTCCGTGTGTGAAAATGATTTTTAGCAAAACAATGTATTAGCATATGTTTATACAGAATATAAATTATTCAACCCATTCAAATTAATGTTTTTTTAAAGTATAAATTGGTTTCACATAATTAATTTTTCTCTTCAATATGAAACGCAAGTGTCCAGTACCTGCTGGAAAGGTAGATCTGCTTTTCTATTTTTTTTAGAGCAGTTATCATACATAGCATAAAATATATACAGAACAATTGGTGTCCATTTTTAAAAGCCAGCCTTGTCAGCTATAAGCTAATATAATATTCTTTACCTTATACTTTGCCAATAAAAGTGCAATCTTTGCTAATAACCTCATATAATAACAACAATTGTATTTATTACCCTCACTAAAATACTGGTATATCGTGTAACTCTCGGAAATATAATAAAACCTACACCGCTCCCCTACAATAAACTCACTAATATAAGCAGTGGGAAAACCCACACAAACCCGGCCTCCACTATTGTACTTGAAACATATAAACGCTGTTGGATGTTCCTAAGAGTTAATCTTTGCTAATGGCCCACCTGAAGATGTTGTAATACAATGAAACCTAGGTCGTCGTAAAGAAATTAAAGAAAGTAGAAATAATACTACATCACGTAGTTTCATTTAATTGTGAATAATGAATTTCTGCAAAATTAACGCCAAATATATTCAATAAATAAAAGTTCTGTTTTGGCCAATGATTTTTTAATTTTAATTGTACAGGATCTGAGTCCAATACTTATTATTTTGAAATTGAAAAAATATACTGAAGCGTAAAATAAGAAAAATATAAATTTTTAAAAGTAATTAAACATTAAAACGTGGAATAAAATGTGTAAATGTGAAATAATTTCGACATTAAAATGGATGAAAAAACATTTTATTGGACTATTAACTATGGATGATAAGGACCGTAAATGAATTACAAACTTTTAGCAAAAGAGAAAAATTATTTAACACTTATCTTTTATATAGATGTCTTTGATTTCTGTGGCTACTTAAATACGACATTTCCTTAAAAAACTAGCATACGAATATGAAATACACAATCGCATCACAATCTTGTTAAATTAAGTTCATAATGTAGTGTGAGACCATGAAAGCTGGAATGACCTTCACAAAACTCCACCCAATATGGCCGTCGCAGAATTTGATACGGAGGGAGAAACTCAAAATATTCCAGTCTAACATCAAAACCGTACTTTTATATAGGTGCGAGAAGGCATTAATAGGCTTAACGAGGCAACTCTATGTCTTAGTCAATCGCTGCCAAAGATGTATTTTTCAAGTATCTTATCCTGAAAAAATATCTAACGAAAACTTGCTAGAACGATGTAAGGAAAATAAAAAACCAAATAAAACACCACAAATGGAACCGAATTAGCCATATGCTCAGAAGAGAACCTATCAGTATGCCCAAACAAGCTGGTTGGAATATAACCCTCAAGGAAAGAGGAAAAGAGACCGTCTGAAACAGACCTGGTGGTGGACTTTGTAATATAATTTATTAGGCTCAGAAACAATCAGCACAACAATACGCTGTGGATGCCTTTTGCTTCACTAAGGTGACACAGGATATGACGAAAGAGAAAGAATAAGATCTAACTGCAAATATACTTATCAACTCTATGGCATTTTGAGAGAGACAAAGAGAGGAAAGGAAGTCAAAAACCGACTAGCTTAACTGATTGATGACGTTTGTAAGTATCATTATTATTTTTCGCTATTTCGTTGAAAATAAATTAATGTTTTACTTGTATATTTTACCACCTTAGCAAAATATGGAGGAAGGAAACATTTTAAAAATATTAAGTCTGGTAAATGCACACATCATTTATTTTTAATACAAATAAGCAAGCTACCACAAAAATATTTACATAATTTCTTTATTGAATATATTTGGCGTTAATTTTGTAGAAATTCATTATTCATAATTAAATGAAACTACGTGATGTATTATTTCTACTTTCTTTAAGTTCTTTACCACGACATAGGTTTCGTTGTATTACAACATCTTAATATATATATATATATATATATATATATATATATATATATATATATATATACATATTTATATTTATTACAAATAAATACAAAAGGTAATAAACTTAATATCCTAGAAATATTAGAAATAAACAGACATAAAAAAGACACCAAGGTTAATATATTAAATGAACAACTAAATATAATATCATCACCTGTACCTAATATCTTCTAGACATAATATAATTAGACAACATTGAGACTACAGTACTCTTCAAATTGTTTCAGCCCAAATACACATATAAATATAAGTATATAAAAAATAGAAATTGAAGGAAATTAATAAATAAATTAAAAAAGATATATATATATATATATATTTATATATATATATATATATATATATATATATAAATATATGAATAAATAAAACCGGAGATATGTTGAATTAGTGGTATAACCTTGTTCCAACTTTCAGATACCCTTGCTTTTGTATAAATATATTACCGAGAATAACTTCCATTTAATTTTATTACATACACCAGAATATTTGCATTGTACAACCTCATATAATAACAACAATTGTTTTTATTACCCTCACTAAAATACTGGTATATCGTATAACTCTCGGAAATATAATAAAACCTACACCGCTCCCCTACAATAAACTCACTAATATAAGCAGTGGGAAAACCCACATAAATCCGGCTTCCGCTATTGTACTTGAAACATATAAACGCTGTTGGATGTTCCTAAGAGTTAATCTTTGCTAATAGCCCACCTGAAAATGTTGTAATACAACGAAACCTAGGTTGTGTTAAAGAACTTAAAGAAAGTAGAAATAATACTACATCACGTAGTTTCATTTAATTGTGAAAAATTTCTTTAAAGAACGCTATACAAAATAAAAAACAATGAGAGTGTTTTTCCGTATCAAAATAAAAAGTTTTGGTAAAAAAAATTACTAATTGTCAATAGAAAATTTTATAGATTTTTAAATGTAAAATTATTTGCAACTTTTTCTATCTTAATTTATCAAAAGTCTTTGATAAATAATTTATGTAGGCTTTATACAGTATTTATGTTAATAGTTATAAAGCTTGATACAAAAGTGGGTAAATGATGAAAGCAAAAATCGATACTAAATGGTGAAAGTTTAATTACGTACTTGGGTCATCTAACTTACTTGTCAGTTGAGGTTTTAAAACACATGTTATCATTAGCAAATGAACATTTATTTATCGAGTGCCAACTTTCATGAGCTTTTCCCAGTTTTATAATTATAAACGCAACATAGTTTTGTTTTTTTTAGATCACAGTTAATTACTCACTTTTCCTTTGCGTAATATATGATTCAAATGTGTGAGTTCGTTTTATATCAGCTCAAAATTCTAGTAATATATTTATATGGAAGATTATTTGTTTTATGAGTTCAATCAAGTTATCTTCGTCACCTTGATATTCAGTTCGGCCTACTGTAAATGACTATCATATGTATCTTCCTTATATTCTTTTTAACACATTGTATATTTAGTTTAAAAACATATTTTGACAGTTTTGGCACTTAGTGTTTTCAGTATTGTTTTTGTAATATTTTTTGGTTGCTTTGGAATTATTTTTTAAATAATTTTAACTTTTTTCCGATACAAACAATAGTGTAAACAAGAGATATCGTCAAAGATGTCAACAAGACACCCTCACAAAAATATGACGTTAGCATTGAATATTGCTATACAAAATACAAATACAATTATGGCGTGTCTAATAATATGAATTATGGTTTATTTGAGAAAATACAATATGGTTATGGTACATATTGTATGGTGAAAATTTATTACGTCAGTATTCCCTATCTTTGTTACGGCAATATTGATAAAGCCTTACCGTCAGTTGAGTAAACAGATCAGTTCAGTGCCATAGTTGTAAATGGGTGATGTTTTGAATGTTTTATATTATTTGTTAGTGAAATTGGTGTGTTTTATAACGCTGTTAATAAAAGATTGTAAGAATCACCATACACGGTATACCAAAGAGTAATATATATATATATATATATATATATATATATATATATATATATATATATATATCTATAATGTCAATGACATTGTTCCACTTCTATGATCAATATTTAGTTATCTCTGCTACTTACACTCTGAACATTTTCTTTATTTCAGTGTTATTGACTGAATAAAACAAAATGAATAAGTATCATTGAGATACAATTACTTTTGATACAATACTATTTTCCATAGTGATGTGACCATTCCCCTCCCCATTCCCCATTCTTCATTTTCATTCCATTCCTATCCTCCTTCTGTGTAAAGAAACTCACATTTACACCTACTACCAACACCCTACTACAAGCACCAACCACAACTATCATTTATCCCATTTACTAGCGGACGGTCTTCTTTGATCTTTTCTTCTGCAGGATGCTTAATCTTTGCATTAATGTTGATATAGTAAATCTCAAGAAGGAGATAAGACACGAAAAAAATTATTGATAATAATTGTTTTCAAAAATTTTTATTTTTATTTGTCCTTAAAACTTTCATTTTTAATTCTTAAAAAACTTTTATTTTGTATTTAAAATCCTGTAGAAAATAATTTGCTATGCTAATTTTCTGTTTCGGCTTGCTATCCAGACAGCAAAATCTACAATAGCTTCACTTACTGCAGTCACTGAAAGCATTATATTAGTGCTAGATATGCCATGGAAAACTTCTGGTCTATTTTACAGAGTCATTGCATGATATTGAAAAATAATTGGGGTTATAGAAAGTGGGGGAGTCTATTAAATATTAAATTAATAATAAAATGACTGATTTATTTCTTTCCACATTAAAAAAGCTTACCTCTTTTCTTCCATAAGTTTAATTATAACATTTCTCAAAGATTCTTTGTCGATAGTCAAGAAGTTAATCCCTGACACCTAGGTTAGCCATGTGTCTAATGTTGCGATGTTGATCAATAGCTTCAGGAATTCCAATGATCGATATTTGATTAACAATGGCTTCGTCTAAAAAAAGTTGGCCTCCTTGTGTTATAAAAGCCTTCACATTTTTGTGTGCTAAAAAATTATCGTGACTGTGAAAATCAAAAAACCCTTTTATATTAATAGCATTTATAATACAAATTGTACGGTTACTTCCAAAGAGCATTTCGTACTGATTTGACTGCTACAACCAGCCCTTAAAATAACCGTTAAATACAAAGTTTGAATCCCATCTTAACATTTTCAATGTGAAATTGATTCTAATTATTAGTATCATGATGAAAATATAACTTCTACATCCATTTGAAACAATGTAAAACTTTTGTAATAAAATCTGTTTTTACATCTTAGTTTGCATCTTCAAATCTTGGCTTTTAGGTTTGTACTATTGATATGTATGTAAAATCGAAAGTATGTACGCCCACTTCTATATTTATTCCTGCCGGTCATTCTAATATCAGTACTTTTTGTTGAGATTATTCATGACAATTTCTGTTGTTAGTCAACATCAAATATTAGGTCTACTAAAAAGATTTTTCTTGTAATTTCATCTTAAGTTTCAATATGTATTAATATAATTTTTTTAAACATATGGTTGACTCTTTGTACCAATGTATTTTTATATATGTGTATTTTATATTTATGGAGACATTGTTTCATAATCCCATATCCATTGTAAAATATGTTTATTAATAAAGTTCTTTACAGCATTGTATTCTGTATGCATTTCCAAGAAATTGGAAGGGTTTTGATGAAGATATAGTCTCGTAATGATAAGCTACGCTCCGGCTGACCGTATCCGTATGACAATATTACTAGGACAAAACCATATTTACTAACCCTGGAGATCGTGGGAAAGCACAACTCAACACAATAAATCAACCAAATTGATAAACTTGAATTTATATTAATATTCCAGAGGGGTATCCCAAGAGTATATCGAATCAACTTACATGGTCAAGTCATCATATGCGCATCTCGTTGCTTAGAACAAATACAATTTATGTAGCAGATAAATATACGAGGTTAGTTCAATAAAATTTGAATATAGATATGAAGGAAAAAAAATCAATTTAAATAGTACAATTTTTTTATTTTCTAATGTAATTGCATTGTTTAATTGACATGTCATTACATTGATTTCAGCTTGCTCTAAGCACAATAAATTTTAAAAGAAATTTTTATTTGCAAGTATGATTTTATTTTTAGACAAAGATTTACAAATAGTCTTTTTTTCGTGAATTTAGGATTTAATTTTAAATTTATGTTACAAATTTCTATTAATCAGATAACGAAGGTTTAACCAGAGAAAATGGTGTCTGGTAATTTAATTGTGTAAATGAGATTTTGTGGATTTCACAATAAGCTCCATATAGCTTGGAGTACACATTGATGTGCATGTTATACTGGGACCAAAGCTTACACGCACATGGTTTACGACTTTGACAGACATCCGAATCTGACAAGCCAATAGAGTTCTTTAATCAACGTTTTCTTCAATCTGCCTTTAGTCATTTTCCTATTTTTGAGAATGTGAATCATTCGTTAGATGTTGGATAGGTGGAATGTATTCATTCTAAATAGTTATAGAAACTTTATTAAATTTTTTTGAAACAGATATAAATTCCTTTGAAAGCAACTCTCGATTGGCGTTGGAAATTGATACAATTCTGACTTTATCAACTTTATGGAAATTTTTCAGAATCAAACACACATCATCATTTATTAAATGTTCGTTACGTTTGAATTTTTCATGAATTTTTACTAGAAAGTTGATGATAACTGCACATGATAATGAGATGCAGCTAGCATTAGACCTTCTTCATCTTAGCCTAACTCATAGTATTATTTCGGTAACCTAGTTATTCTCCGTAATAGTAGGTGGTCTGTATTTCAATATCAAAACTTTTTATTTAAAATAATTTCTGAACTTGAAATGCGAGCAAACTTGTCACACTGAAAATATTGTTAATAAAATCTATTTGTTCTCATCAATTCTTCTGCAAACTTTTGATAAATCTCCAAGCTTTAATCATTTGTATGCCCTTGTCACATGTTTTTGATGGCTACTGCTTTGAGTGAGTAGCACCACTCAAACATAAATAGTCAGTTATAATGAAACAAACATCTAGATATATGTATGATATAAAATTTATATATGGTAGGAAAGATAATGAAAAAACTAATCAAATGGTAATACATTCGTCTGCATAGTATAGAAGTTTTTGCTACTTCGATTTTTTGTAAATTGTGTATGATTATATGTTGTTTTAAAAGTTTTGTACGAGATTATGAAATGAATGCTATTATCCATTGTATCCATTATATGTCGTTTTTGTATTTATTGGTATGTTTTTGTAACAAACAAATATTTTATCCTACCACTGATAAAATGTGTGACAAGGACGTGATGATATCACTTCCATTTACAAAAGATATTACGAAAGATAAAGATATTAATAATATTATTGCATTGTAATATTATTTTGCAATATTATTTTCATTAATCATAATTTCAAGGTACAAGCTGATGAAGTGTGAAAAATTTTTCAATAATCTTAAAAATTGACCGAGTTATAAAAGTTTAAATTTAACCTTTAGAGAAGGACGGTAATACTGTATTGTGAGGTAATTTTTAATGTTGCACATTATATTCTACGAGAGGAAAAGAGACAGGGATACACCCAACTCTATCCGTATCTTCAAATTTAGAAGCCTACAACTGGCTTAATTTTCGATAAATTTTTGAATTTTTTCGAGACTGGTTTTTAATTAACTTATATTTCATAATATTCTATGAAAAATATTAAACTTTAGAATGAGTCAACTACCGTATTGTGCGTACTTGAATAAAATATTCGTTATGGAGATGGGAAAGTAATTTATTAATTATTCTAGATAATAATTTTTAATCTTATTTATATTCATTTGACATAATCAAAATTTTGACACCATTTTCAACAGAATTATATCCGATTCTGTTTTGTTATTTCTTCATTTTTTTATATGATATACATTCTTTATTATTGTTCGAAAGATCGTTCTATGGGTTTTAGTGGTATATAATATTTTTGGTACATTTCCATTAATGAATAAGCGAACTCCTTATGGCACGTCCTCTTTCAAGCTTGAAATTCCTTACCATATTTTTGAACATGAAGATTACGAGATAACCTTTGTCTTTAACAGAGTTTATTCTTTTATACTTTCAGTAACAACCTCGGATACAAGGATTTCAGAACAGGATCATGCTTTGATTACAAGACAATCAAATTTTAAAAAGTTCCAATGAATACAGAACCTCATTTTGTCATAATAATACAAAATGCAGAAAGTTTCAAAATTGTCTTGCAACCCTTGTCATCTGTTAATGTGATGCTCTCAGGACTCATTGTATTTCTGATCTCGTTAGACAGTTAGGGAATTGGTTTATCAGGATTAGGAAAGATTATATATTGTTTTTGTGATGCTGCAATAGCAGTTACTTGCGCAAGTAGTTTCTCTTGATAAAAGTTGAATACATTATGTGTTAGTTCTATAAAATTGTCACAGAGTGACAATTTTATAGAACTAACACATAATGTATTCAAATTTTATCAAATCGTTACTTTGAATATGTGAAATAATGCAACAAGCTCTTCAGGTCAACTTTTTGTTTACATTCATTTCTGAGTCTGATATCATCGAAATGTTTGCGTGCAGTTTGCAATATTTTACATGTAGCCAAAGCTATCTTGGGACCCATGCATAGCAAGGGACTGAGGGCCAAAGATTCCTTAATCCGTTATTTACGGTGATTAGGTTCCTTAAAATGATTGTGAATAACAAAACCGTGAATAGCAAGACTCCCAACCAATGAAAAATTGAGATTTAGTGAAGTTTAAAATAATAAGAAAATTGCATGATTTTAGTGTATTAAATTATTTATTTTTATAGATTTTTGGCGTAAATTGGTAAATGAATTTTGGTCAATGGACCGGAAAAATGGACAGGGAAAATGGTTTGGATGCCTGATTAATTCCATGACACCTTTTAATTGTTGACAGCTATAATCCTTCAATAGCTTCTTTTTGGTTGACAAGGCAATTTAAAAGCAATACTACTATGTACCTTTTCTGCTTTTGGCTCACCTACATGCGATCTGCATCATTTATTTCTTATAGTGCATTCATATGTGCTATAGGAAATAAATATATGTACTTGCATGCTTATGTGGATCCATGGGTAAGCATTTATATATTTTACATGGTTAATGACTTATGAGTATATGGGTGACCATGCATGTAATATATTATCATGGTGCACTATTAATAGAAAACCGTCAATACTACACCATGTATAGTAAATACGTGAAAAACAATATTTTCCAAAATGTGAAAATTGCGTCTTAATTACAATTCATTCATCATCCACATGCAACTAAACAACTTCTCTTTATTTGAAGTTTTTAAAAAAATAGAGTTAAAATATGACTTAAACACCAATAGAATGTTAATATATGTGTGTTTCTCAACTAATAAATGTCATTGTGGTAACCACTCAGATATTAAACCATTTTCAGGTTTCCTGGAAGGATCTCAGCTTCCCATTTACAAATAACATTGTATGGTAACTGGGCGAATATGTTGATGAAGATACAATATCTGCTGATAGAGTAGCTGACCGTGTGTCGGTACCTGAACTCATATAAATCACTCATTTTGTTGAATTGTCCAGATGTGAATTCAGCTCCTGGAAGAATACGTGTGAAGCGCTAAATTAGCTCAAAATTAACAATATTTTATAACTACAACAAATATTTTAGTGAATGCATTTTTTCTCCAAATTAATATCTATATATGTTTTTTTCATTTATTTCCATTTCTGCCTTTCAACAATTGTTACAATCCGCACTAATGTTATAAATGTATAAGTGTGTATTTGTTTACTACTCTGTCACGTTTAAATCGCATAACCAATCTTAATGAAATGAACAATCTTAATGAATTGATACAGGGATACCTTGCATTCTGGAGATGAACATAGACTACTTTTGATTGCAGGAAAATAACTTTACTCTACGGGTAAATAGAAAATATAATGCCACATTAAACTGTTAAAACTGATTTTAATGAAATTTGGTAGGGATTTTTTTGAATCAGGAGTAAAATACAAGGCATTTTTATTCCAGAAAACACATTGGAATCTTTATATTCTGGAAAATTGTAGGAAACTTTCTAGATAAATTATCTCTTCAGCATATAGTAGATGTGGTATAAACTAATCAAGAGATTATTTTAAATTATTTTATTGTTGTAATAAACTATTTATACCCAAATGTTGCTTACAAAAATACGCTTTCAGCCCCTTTTTTATCCAATTCTAAGTGTAAGGTGCATTTTAGTAGTATTTTTCTAATGATTGTGTTGTACGAATAATAAAGAAAGAAACATCTGTCTACCTATTTTCGACGAAATTTGTCGGGATCTGACGATGGAACTTCAGCCTGTCATCACCAAAAGAATCTTTGTAATGAATAAGAGTACACTAAGTAAATTTGTGCTTACCAGGTTGGTCTCATTGAGACCTTTTTTGAAATCGTGTCGGGAAATTTCAAATATCTCTGTGAGCACCACAAGTAACTCTGCAAGCCCTCAAGAAACAGCTAGAATTGTTCATATGGCTATATTCTACACTCTGAAACCATTAAATATATTATAAAAGAGTATATCGTGACTATCATGATCACCCACAATTCTATTTTTCCAAATGTGAAGCATTATAGAACAAAAAACTATTTAATTTTGAATTCTTTGAATATTATTGGATACCTACTTAATATAAAAGTACATTTTACGATCACTTACGACACTTTCACGATGACATCTTACAATTTACGACACTTTCTTATAAGTGAGCGGTACGAATTGCACGAAAGTACTAATTTTGCAAAAACGATGATGTTACTATTTATAGAAAAATCTATTTATATATCGTCACTAACCGTCTTCTAACGATTTAAGTAAATTATAGTTGAATGAGGTCTTTAGCAAATGACCTAAAAATACACCTTTTTGAAATAAAACTTCTTTACACACGCTCGACTTGGGGAGTAAGCTGGTAAATGCGTGACGAGAGCGTTACAAAAAGTGTGATCGGGCGAGGCGAACGGAAGTTGAGAGAGAGATATAAGTTGGTGAAGACAGAAAGAGAAATAGTTACGTTTCGTATATTACTGTAGGGACTAGAGAGAGAGGTGCAGCATTTTCTTTCTCTCTTTCTCTCATAGAGAGAAAGAGAGAAAGAAAATGCTTTCTCTCAGAGAGCACACATTTTCTTTCTCTCTTTCTCTCATAGCCAGTTATGTTTCGTATATCTGAGACACAGTGCAAGCCTATTGTCTGTATCACACTGTAGGAGCAAGAGCGAGCAGTGCGCGAACACATTTTCTTTCGCTCTTCCTCTCATAGCCAGTGCATGAAATATATATATATATATATATATATATATATGAGAGTTTGCTAGCGTTATGCGAACCGTGATTTTTTGATTATTTTGTGATTTCATTTTGTTCTTGAACAATTTTATAAATTATTGTTTTGTTCAATACATTAAATATTCTACGTTTAAAGTGAAGGAAATTGTAAATTTATTTTAAAGTTCATATTTTGTGAATTTGAAGTTTTACTTCAGTCGTGTAGTCTAAAGCACACTCGTTTTTTTTCCAATAATAAGGGTATGTCACTTAGTTAATTACATTATGTTTAACTATTTATGACAACTAATTCATTGTTGTCTACTGCAACCATTCAGTGTATTTTTTGTTCAATAAAAAACAATTAAAATAAAATATCAGTTCTTGACTTGGTAGGCCTAGATACTCTTGGCAAAAAAAAACTATGCTTAATAACTGGAAATCCTGACGTGATGGGATTTTTGTAGTATTTTCCCCGTAATCATTGGCCCAAATCTATCAAAATCAGTCACCAAATCTGAAAGGGGAAAACCATTGTAGACCTGTATGGGACCTTTATGTCTTCCAATAGTTTTGTTTACCTTACTTTTAGGTTAATACATTTGTTGATATCATATTTAGGTCTTTATCTGTTTAAAGCATCCACTCAATTTTCTTATTTTCCTGGTTTAATTTTCCTGATAATTTCCTTTATTCCTGATGTATTACTTCCTTCTTTAAATTACAGAATAAATGAATCTTGACTTGCAAAATTGATTTACGAAATGTTTTCATGTAGTCTTAACTGTTCTACATCGTATCCTATTTTCGTTTTTTTTTCTTATTCCATGGTCGACTCCCTTCGACTTACTTCAATGTTTCTGATGAATTAGCTTTAATAATTCTTTTTTCAAAAAAACTTTTTTTTTATTTCGACTATATTTTGCAGTTCTTATGTAATTCTCCATTTAAATTAATTTAGTCTTCGAGGTAGAAACATAAATCAATTTATAATTAGCTTAAGCTTGTACCTCAGAACCCACTGCCCATAAACAATTTATAAAATTGTTTTTGTGAACGGGTTCCTAAGGTCAAAAATTAAAAAGTTTAACCTTAAGAAACCCGTGCTGATATATATATATATGGGTGTGTGTGTATATATATATATATATATATATATATATATATATATATATATATATATATATACATATGTAAATGTATTTTTTAATTTTATTCCTCGTAACTGGTACTATGCAGAGTAAAGCACATATTTTATAGTGTTAATTTTTAATTTTCTTTATACAAAGTTATCTAAACAATTATTATAGTCGTGCCTCACGGTTTCACACGCTGGAAATTCGTAATAAAAAATTTTTTTTTCTCTCACATAGTACGCTAGGTACCACAAATCCATCCAGCAGATTTTATATGATTGTCGCACAAAATAACAAACAGAAAAAAATTATAAAAATGTTTTTTTGGCTTCGGTTATTATTCTAAACTCTAAGTCAATTAGTTTTTTTAATTATTTTCCATATACAGCATTTATTCTGTTACAATTTTATTATATGTATAGATCTGAAAAGAGATAGATAAATCGATGAAAAGCATGTTGAAGTGTGAGGGAAAAGGAAGACAAAGATCAAGCGGTAGATGTATACTAGCTCTAATAGCAGTTTAGTACCATGTAAAGTTCACGCGGAATATTATTTTTCAATTTATTTAATGTGTTTTTTGTGTTATTGCAGTTTATTGTTATTTGAATTTATAAAATATCGTATTAATTAGAATTTAAGATAAATAAATAATCTAATAATGAGAAAATTTTTTTGAACTTACACAGTAACATGGAATTTTTTTTTTAATTATGTCACCAAATTAAACCATTGTAGTCACGACACTTCTTTAAACATGCACTGAAATTATATACGAGGAGTCAGTTTACGTTTCACAGCAAGTCAGTTCGTTAACATTGTCCTTTTACCTTGGAATGTTTACTTTCAATTCATCAATATATTTCGAATCTATGTCACCCACTTTAATTTTAAGGTAATCTAAGGATTGATGTCCATTCGGGAGATCACATTTTTGGGGAAAAGTTGATAAACGATATTTTTAGACGTAAAGTCTGTCATTTCATCCTATTGGCATCAAGTTTGCCTACTCTGAAAAATTCTGCGACGTTGGTATGGAAAAATCCTCAATCATTGCTGTATACCTCTCCGAAGTAGCTGGAGCTGTACGGCCCCTTGCATGTTCAAAAATTAAGAGTCAGTAATGCTACACGTCTACAGAAAATCTCAAACGAACATCTTTGAGGGACGCGAAGGCTTTTAAAAATTATGTTTTGGGCTTGTTGCGCCCCCTGTAGCGCCAGTGCTGCCGATTTATATTTTCTTTCATATAGGAGTATTCTTCGTCAGAAAATAAGATGTTTCTGATGGTTGAAAATTTATTAAATATTTCGTTACCCTATTTGAATTATTGGAAAAAATCATAGTCTTAATTCTTGGACCAAATCAATTTTGTAACTTTATTAAATCTCTAGTAAAACCTTATTTAATACTCGTGATTTTCTGGACAAACTTAACACTCCTGACGACTTATGTTAGGATTCTCATGAATATTACAATATGTCAAAGTTTTCTTTTTTCACGATGTCCTTGGTCAGCTCGACCGCTGCTTACCATAAGTGATTTCATGGCTTGCGAATTTTTAACGGTTTGAAAAGATGGAGTTTCATTTAAGCTGTGGAAATGAAAATTTTCTCGAAATTTACACTGCATAATAATTGGGGTGTCATAGTTACGATAAAATCTTGTACACGAAAGATGAGCGTCGCTCCGATGAAACTATCCATGGTGACTGAATTTCCGAGAATAAATCCATAACTCGGTCACACTTGAAACTTCCCAAGAGCCGGATTTCAGGGTGTCGTACCTCAAAAGAAAGAAAGCAATCATTACAAGATCACTTTGTCGTCGGTCTGTCGGTATGTCAAGGCCATTTTTATCAGGAACGCGTGAAGGTATCAAGAAATTATGAAATACTTAAGGTCTATGGTCCCTTAGAGCTGTGATAAAATGAAGCTTCTAAATCAAAGAAATCAAGAAGAATTCTAAAAATATGGCCATGTATGCCGCGTATTTTGATATTCCAAATAAATCAAACCTATAAAGTGTTTTCCACTGACCTAGAATCATAAAATTTGGTAAGCAGTAAGGTGTTACAGCAGAAGTAAGGAAAAAATCGAAAAATTGTTAATTTGTAATTATATCACATAAAAATATTTTTTTTTTAATATGGGCCTTTGAAAGATAGAGTAGGCGAAATATTTTATTTCTAAAAATAAATAAAACTTTATAAATAGTTAAATAGGGACATTATGTGCCATTAAATGTTTATAAAAGCCTAAATGTCTATGGAACCCTCTTAGTGCGAGTTCCACTCGTGCTTGAGAGGTTTCATTTATTTAAATTCTTAATTACCATTTTTAAAGACTTACAGGTCACTTTTATACCATTATCGAAATCTAAATCAGACTTAACTAAATAAAACCACACGTAGATATACGTATGTGCGTATAGCGATAGCTTGGGTTATGAGATGTATTTTTTTAAACAAATATATTATTTTTATCGAGAATTATGTTTACCACTTTCCTTTTTGTGAATATTATCGAAGTAGAACTGCTTTGGAAGTCTGTGATTAATATTTTGAGATAAGATGGTTTAGAAAATTCTAGAGATCTATACAGTTTAAGTCGAGTGCGGGTACTGGATATTTTGGCAAATATATTAAATGAAACTAAACTTGTAAGTTATATTCAAGTCACTGATTTCAAAATTAAATCAAGTTTCCTGTCATACATGTACGATGATAATTGGGTATTTGACTAATTTTTTTTTATTTCATTAATCCTAATTTCAAGGTACAAGCTGATAAAGAGTGAAAAAAAATTTTAATAATGTTAAAAATTTATCGAGTTATAAAAGTTTAAATTTAACCTTTAGATAAGGACGGCAATACTATGTTGTGAGGTCATTTTTAATATTGCACATTATATTCTACAAGAAGAAAAGAGACAGGGATATACCCAACTCTAAAAGTATCTTCAAATTTAGAAGCTTACAACTGGCTTATTTCTCAATTAATTTTTCAATTTTTTTCAAGACTTATTTAACACCATACAATGTACAAGATATTCGTTTTTCTTTAAAGTATTGAAAACTTTAAAAATTTTCGGAATATCCAGAGATTTTCAAAATAGTACTACTACAAAAAAGTCTTTAATAGATGCGCCTTGTCAGAAGCTTAAAGCATTTTCACCTTATTCAGTCAGATATCCCTATCGATTTCTTAATTAAAGAAAATGTGAAACCAAACTTTCTTCACATTTCGTTTTACATGTTTTCCAAGTTTTATTTTGTTATGTATTGTTTAATTTGCTTCTGATAGACGAACGATGAACGATTTTTTTAACGATGTTTTTATAGCATAGGTACTACAATTTCTTAATCATAATTTTAGTTTAATAAAAAATGTTTATACTTTACGTCTCACAGAAATAGTACCAAATTTACAAAACTATATCAACAATTTTTATCAAATACCACTATAAGTATATAAATATTTTTTCACGTAAATCGGTTTTTGAAAGACCCATCAGTTCACTTTTATGGAGGGCAAGACCATGACTTGGGAATAAACCAGCTATCGTTCTCCGTATGTGGGCAATTCACCCTCGCGTAGTATTCCATAGAATATAGTGTCCACAAAATACCTGAAACACAAAAGCTATTGTAAGATGTTTCAGTTGTCTTTTCGCCTTCTCTAGCTGCTACGTTGAAGCAATTTGAGAAGCGTCGTTGACTCTAAGTGGAGGGTCGATATTGTGGGATTAAATTTTGGTGATCCTTCTTTTATAGAGCGCGGTTCAATTTCCATGAACCAACATATTTTTGTAGACTGTTTACAGTCGTTGCATGTCCAATTGTTAAATAGGATTATTTGTTATATTATAATCGATTATTAATTTTTAAATTTTTAAGCGGAAAATAAAAAAAACTTGGAATTTTGCCAACTAATAATGCAAGCACAACATTGGATTTTTCATTTTCATTTCAAACTTTTACAGTAACAGCAAAGACCAAAGGTCTGTGAGAGAGCTGATATTTTGTACTAATTTTAGTAACACTTAATTAAAGTTTAATGATAATTACGTTCAAATCTTAATTTACATTAACGTGAAATGTAAGTGTAGCATGTAAACATACCGTTGCCCATAAAGAATTCCATCCACATCAAGATATTGAACAGTTGCGGGAAGCGACGGCCGAGCACAGAGGTGAGCGGCACGAAGAGCATACCGATCACACCAAACATGATCAGCATCACGGGGTAGAAAAAGCCGAATGCGAGGGAATTGACGATCTCGTGCGCGATCGCGGACACAGAGAAAACGGCGAGCAGACCAGCGGTGCGGCCTGCGCGCGGTACCACCTCGCAGTATATGTGCACGTGCAGCCACTCGTGCACGGGAAGGTTCCATGCGCGGTAATAGTCACCATAGCGGGACGACAGCCACCATTCCTATTACGTGTAAATAAATATCCAATTCCTTTTTTGTTGTACTATTTTAGTGAGGTATTTATTGAGATGCTTGGAGAATTCTATCATAGATCATTAAATAGAACATAATACATAAACAATTGCAGTTCCGGTGTAAAGACAAGATCAATTGAATAACACCACCATCCGTCAGTTTAGAAGATATAAACGAATTTAAAATTATTAAAAATGTAAACGAAAATACCATCCAAAATTTTGTTCATTGCACCCTTGTATTAATCATACCATAACGGTATGACACATAAACATGGTATGACTAGGTAAATGAAAACATAAAATATAAAGAGAAAAATTTATCTTCAAAATATGTTATTATGTTCAGTGCTATGCTTTTGTCAAAGTGATTTATTTCAAATGCAGATTTGGAATATACTCCTCAAAACATCGTGATCCAACGGTCAAATAAATACAATAGATGACTGCATAATTATAATACTGACCTCGTAGAAAAGTCGATCTGCAAAAGTCAGGAGTTCTGCTGCAGCGTTGAGCCAGGCGTGTAGTATGCAATAGAAGCCGCAAACAAATAAGAGCATGCCCAGAACCATGTGGCTGAAGATGTGCCGCACGATTATCTCTGCCACAAATACCTGTCGTTAAATAACACATCAAACTGCATTCGTACATAGTCATATTTCTCCATTGCGTCAAGTAATTAAAATTTGTACATTTTATTTTAATAATCACAAATAATCGTTTTTTTATTGAAGCCTTTCCGAAATTGATGCTGAATGGAGAGGCAATCGCACCCAAATCAGTGACAACTTCTGTCGAAGTAATTTCAAACTTCAATATGGCCTCTCTAAAATAGAGCCCCCATCTTAGTTGACAAAACAATAATTTATCTAATTTCAATAAACCATTGACAAAAAGTGCGGCAGTATTCCCTGACCCAGCAGTTCCAGTTTTTTTTTTTCATTTTGATATCATTGAAATACCGTGAAACTCATTTAATCTTCTTTTTAATTTTTTAATCGATAAAGTAGCATGATCAGAAATATATTTATATAATAATTATAAAATCTTACATCTTCCTTTCCGAAATCCATCCAACATGGAATGACGAATGTATCAACGATGAAAGCCATGAAAAATATAATACCACCCACTTCCATTAAGTGATAAAGCACTTTCTTCCATCTAATATTGTTTGTCCTGTAACAATATTAAATATTTTTTTATTCTAGTAACAGGAACAACGGACATCTCTACTGTGGGTTTTCTGGCGCTAATGAGTTTAGTACATTTTAGTAGAAATTTAAATAATCAATATCTGATAAATTGAGACTGATTTAATGGAAATATTAGAGGCTAATAATATTTCTGTGTGCTTAGTGGTATGATTAATAAAAGAAGATCTCATAAAGTCGAAGGTTTTAGTTGACAAGTACGTGCTTAATACATTTTGACATAAAAATATCATACATTAGTATTGCACTTGAGAACTAATTTGTTTATTTATTGAAGTTACATTTCTTTAGGGCTATTACAAAAAAAATTATGAGAGTGAAATTTTACGATGCAACAAAAATCGACAATATGAAGATGGCCACGATGCGCGCGCACGATGCAATGTAAATCGGCAGGAAGAAGTTGCTCACTTAACATATATTTTCAAGCGTGTAGTTACTGGTACTATATTCATGGTGGTTATTGAAGTATGTGCAAATACACAACACATGTTTTATATTCAAACAATTCTTAATTATATCTGTGTTTTCAAATAGTTTATTTAATTGAAATTGAATAGTGGTCCATGTAATAAAGAACATTTATTGCAAGAGTGCAATGAGGTGGTTAATTGTAGCGGAAGGAAACTGGATTTGGTGCTGTGTTCATTTATTGATGTCGAGGCATATATGGGTGTACTACCAGCACTTGAGGGAGTGGTACGTCCTGATCCGTACCATCCTTAGCTCGAGGTGGGCATAAATCCATCCTCTCGTGTAGCACTGCCAGAGCATCGAGTGGAATTTTCGTAAGGCTGATTTTTTAAAATTGCTTTTATAAGGCTGATTTTTTAAATTTACAACTTTGTCGTGGGCAACGTTTACAAAGCTAAAAACCCTATCCAAGTTGTAAATTTTTATACATCTTAATAAACGATGTTTTAACTGACGGCATTTCTAATGAAAAGCTGATCAATGTAAACCATCGGCATCATTATCCAATCTGATTTAACACTAATCTTATCCGCGGCATTTAGTAAAATTCCATTGCCATAAACTATTTAAAAAGTATGGTATCAGTTATGATTGTGATATGTTTAGGTTTTGGCGCAAACAAGTAAAGTGTCACATTTAGACCCTTGCATAGCGCGTACATTCGGAATGTTGAAGCTAACATTAAGTCTGACGCAAAAACATTTTGGACATGTGTGAAATGTAAGCGCTCGGACAGCAGTTTCCCGCAACTACGAGTATAGTATAAAATGGTGTCTTGTACTTAGGAGAAGCCACTGCGAACGACTTTGCTCAGTAGTTTAATTCAGTTTTTTTGGATAATATACCGACGCTCGACTTTGCAATGGCAGCACGAGCTGCTATCAATAAGAGCATATCTCCTTTGCATATTGGTGTGGTGGGTATAGCGGAAGTCAAACTTGCGTTGGAACAGCTCCAATCTAAGTATATTTCCTATTCTGATGGTTTACATCCATACGTTATCCAGGCCTTTTCTGACATATTCGTCAAATCACTTATATTTATAATAAATCTTTTATTACATTCTGAAATTTATCAATATTCCCGTGTTCTAGGTCTGAAGTAAAAAATTAACGGCCTATAGCTGTCTCATCTTCATTTTTACATTACTGTATTTATATGCATATCCAATCCCAGATAACGGAGTGCCAGCTCTGTTACCGTCCAAAGCGTTCCACCGTCACTAATCTCACTGATCTTGTGGATTATGGTGCTGGGGAATTAGATCAAGGTCGTCAGTTGATGTAGACTATTTTGATTTCAAAAAGGCATTTGACCAAGTCGACAATGATATTCTACTAGTCAAATTATTGGAAGCAGATATGTCTCCTGCTCCAATAAAATTTTTTGTCAATTGCTTTCTGGTTCATAAACAATACGTCCGACTTGGAAATTTTGAATCTTGGTCTTATGTTATTCAATCTGAAGTCAGTAAAGGCAGTAACTTAGGTACACTTCTGTTTCTGATTATGATAAACGACTTGCCTACAGTTGACAGTACTGCTCGCAGAAGGCAACGAGCAGTGCTGTCAACTTACCGATGATTTAAAACTCTTCCTAGTCAATGCGACAGTGATCTATTCCAACAAGATATAGACTGAGTATTCCAATGGAATGTGAGCAACAAGCTATGTTTTAATGTAAGCAAATGTACTATGATGACATAATCCCACTGACGTGTCCCACTGGTGCGTAATTATGAGCTGGGCAGAGCCGGAGGGTTTCAACTATGGGGAATCTTAGTGTGATTAAGGTCAATCATCTTACATTTCACAGACATATCGTGGAAGTCTGTCAAAAAGCCTACAAGGTACTAGGTTTTGTCACGTGAAATTTCCACGATTTTTAAGATACCGAATGTATCATTTAAGTCTTTAGTCCGTAGTATACTTGAAACGAACGCAGTCATCTGGTCTCCGTATGAAGGTACTTATATCCTTATACTGGTGAAAATATTAAAAAAGTTTAATTAGTTTTTGTATTATAAAATGCATGGGTATTATCCTTACTTACTTCCCTCAGATTACACAATGGGCA
The DNA here is from genome assembly GCA_039881145.1 of Druceiella hillmani. NCBI lineage: Eukaryota > Metazoa > Arthropoda > Insecta > Lepidoptera > Hepialidae > Druceiella > Druceiella hillmani. Next base: position 15,350,363 of record JAYKKI010000024.1, read on the forward strand.
TGGTCGGATGTAATTCCATCAACTCCCAAGGGAAATGCTATTGATCATGCATTTTTTAAAATTATTAAATCATTTTGTTGATAATCCCCTCGATCCTGAGTTTTGTGGCCCTTCATGCCCTTGGCTGTTACATGAGGGGACGATGTCATTGTTTATTTTATATGCCTAGAGCGCGCATGGATATTCTATAGCGTTCGCCTGTCTTTCGGGAACTCACATAACTCAACGCAATGTTGCGAGATGCACCCAATCTAGATATTTTTTTGCTCAATTGACCGTCTCAGAAATGGGGTCTTAGAGTTGCTTAGTAGTTCACGACTGATTGCTGGATTATATTTATCCAAATTACTATGTATTTTTTTATAATCACTATGTATTGTAATTACTATGTTTTTTAATTGCATGGAATTACTCTGTGAGTGTACTACCCTATTCGTCATTATTTTATACTATTTGTCATATGTTCTTCCACATGCCAAGCGATTTGGGTAAAACTGTAAGTTGGACAAGAAATAAATAAATACATTATATTCACAATAACATTCGTGAGAGAAATAGTGCTTATAAGCTTTTCAAAATATATTTTAAGTGTAAGTTCTCTAAGTTAGGTTAAGTTTGGGCATATATTTATTTGCATGATCAATTATTTACTACTCGGTATGAGAAAATGAATTTTAAATTTCAAAATTTAATTAATTGATTGAATTTAGATTTTACCAACTGTATTTATAATCACGCTCCAGTACCTTTTTTTATTTTATTTCCATTAATTATTTGCGTGCTAAATAAATGTATTCTTGTGTTATACGAAAGAAGCATAATTTTTAAAGTGATTTCACACGCACAATAATTTAATCTGTTTTCATGCTTCAACTAATAAACCGATCTGCATGTAGGCTATACTCATTAGCATATAAGGTACACTTAAGATATACAATTTATTAATAATTGTTTTTTTTTGTAATTAAAACCCCTATCTTTAGAGCGTGTTCATAATTATGACGAATGATAACACACGACAACAAGTAATCGGCCAACGGCTGCTTTCTGCAGAGCATAAACCTATTTGTTCGAATCTTTGCATCTGAAACCACTTAACTATTTTCACTGCCAATATCCAATTTTTTTAATTATATTACCATTTTTAAGATTCCGTATCTCAAAATGAAAAAGTAAACCCTTATGTACTTCTTTGTCCATCTGGGGCACTTTTTCTCTCAGGAACGCCTAGAGGTATAAAGTTGAAATAAATAACAAACACTTAAATCTACAGTGCCTTAAAGCTGCAAAATCAAGCTTCTAAGTCAACGCAATCAAGGAGAACCCTACAAATACGACCATTTATACCGCATATTTTAACACTAGCAAATAACTCAAAACTTATAGGGTACTTCCCGTTGACCTAGAATCATGAATTTTGACAAAAAGAAAGGTCTACAGCACCAGTAAAGGAAAAATCCAATTATTAATTTCTAGTGAATATTTTTTTCAAGTATGCGCCTGTGAAATATTAAGTGAGCAATACATATTCGTTCCAAAAAATAAAAATTTTTTAAATAATTTTATAGGAATACTATGTACCATTAAATATTTATATAAATATGTACGGAGCCCCCATACTGCGAGTTCCACTAGAGCTTGACAGGTTTTTTGCGCTTTCCAGACAAAATCCGTGGAGCTGTGGTCCGTGGACCGAAGCCAAAAAAATGATATGGACTTTTATAACCGACAGTGTGTAGAATATTTTGCATGACATTTTTTATTCCGATGAAAAAAATATTATTTATAAAAATTATTATAAAAAACTATTTAACTATTATTTATTCAAAATTCAGTGTCGTGATAATAAATCATTTATGTGCTGACATCTGACGGCGAAGTTATTTGACTACAAACCTGGGGTAGATGTCTCTGTAGATCAGAGTGGGGGCAAACAGGAAGTATATATAGCAAGATGCTGGGGGCGGGTTAGTCGCGCGTCCAACGCAGCTTCGCACGAACGCATGTACTTTCATCGAATGCCTAAACTGTAAACGAAATAATCTATATAATATTGATTACTTTAACTAATTTCGACAACATATGTATAAGCGAAAATTATTCCCGATTAAATTAGCGTAATATGCATCCTCAATGAAAATAAGTTCTTGTTTGACTATCTAATAACTTTTTATACAGAGGTGAATTGTTGAATTAAATGTAATATATGGAAGAATTCATAGACTCGCACACTGTGGCGATTGGCAAATTTATAGCAATAGATAGACTAAACAAAAGATAGACTCGAAACCTATTTATAGCAATATTTTTTTATCTGTAATATCTAATATTCACAAAGTTTTTTACCAGTATCTGGTTAAATATTTTAGGTAAAATGTTAGTCTAGAGTTAATCAATACTCTAGACCTCTCTCATATACTCTAGAGTTAAATCAAGTAAAATATTGAAAAAGTAAAATGCGCACTTGTATGCCAAGGAATTAACATGAGAAAAGTTAGTTTATGCTGTTAGGATGAGCTTTTTTGTGAATTAGACGCTGTCCACGAGCGTTATGTCACAAACTATTTCTAGTATGATGGCGCTATTTTATAGACCAGTTTTAGTGTGTACAGGCCGTGTCTAGTGCGATGCCGCTATTGTATATACTATTTTTAGTGTGTACAGACCATTTCCAGTGTAATGGCTTTATGTTACAGACCATTTCTAGTGAGACGGCGTTATGTTACAGACCATTTCTGGTGTGATGGCGCTATATTACAGACCATTTCTAGTGAGATGGCGTTATGTTATAGAGCATTTTTAGTGTGATTGTATTACATTATAGATCATTTTTAATGAAAGGGCATTATGTTACAGACTATTTCTAATTTGATGGCGTTGATGGTTTTTAGTGCAATGGTGTTATATTACAGATCATTTCTAATGACATGGCTTTATGTTACAGACCATTTCGAGTAATATGGCATTATGCTATAGACCATTTATAGTAAAATGGTATCAAGTTACAGACCATTTCTAGTGAGATGGCGATACCGGAGGCGATTGGGAGTGGTGCATGGAGCAGCGAATATGTCGGTACACCGATCAGCACTAACAGCAACACGACGTATCCTGTCATGGCTACCGCGTTTACACAACAACTGGCAAAAGCTGCAATGACATAACATTCGTTATATTTTAAGGTTTTTTATTTTTCAAAACGGGGTTAAAATATGGGTGCACGAGTGGGCGCGCGCCCCTTTCATATCAGTGGTCTCGTCGGAGCTGAATCGCAGTTTAAATATATTTAAAAAGTGTTTTCAGCTTGAACACATATTCGAACAAATATTTAATATTTTGCACATTTCTTTAATTTTTTAATTAATGTTTTATAGCAGATGGTAAATAAATATTAAATTGTATTGTATTGGATTGGCTAATAAGTGATGACTGGTCATTAATGTTATAATGTTTCTTATATAATTTTTATTATTGATCCAATAATCACCAATAATTTAGTACATGTCTCCAACGCCCAGTGCGTGGAGTGGATTGCATCTGGGTAAAATTCAGGTGGCTTGAAATGAAACAAATCTACCCATAAACTGTTGCAGGTTATCATCAAAGTTTTTTCGCGTAAGGCGATGGTGAGCGATCTAAATAGACAATAATCAGTGGGTACAAGGTCTGGGGAATATGGCGGGCGGGGAATCTGTATCCAACCAAACTTCAAAACTTTAAGGCGAGTCTCTTTGGCTTGTAAGAACCAGGCTGCGGCTATGGCTGGTTCGGACTCATCTGGTACCCATACATCGTATTTCAATCTTTTCCCTAAGCGGTACAAATTATCTTCTATAGTTCCGTTGGAGCACACAAGTTGAGTTGCTAGCCAGCTGTCTTCTTCAATTAACAATTTTAACTTGTCGCTATCCAATTTCACCGGTCAACCTGGGCATGGTTGATCACTCAGGGAACAATCGCTGCTCCAAAAGCTCTAGTTGGCATATGTTACGCGTAGCTTCGGCAGCATTTTGACCAGATTGGTACTCGTAAACAGTGTCTCACACGCATCTTAATATCTTCCATATTTTATGCGTGTTAGCAGTCCAGCGTTTTAGTTACTACTAAATCAGTGAGAGTATGCTGCGCTCTTTACATATCTTCGATCATGGGAACGTCTAGAAAATTCCCATATTTTCGGGATAATTTTCTAAAAAAACGCTTATTACTTATTAGCTAACCCAATATATTCCGAAAAAATAAATAAAAAATTAACGCATTGGTAAATAGGTCTTCTATTATTTTTAATTATACTCAACGAGAGCGTTCTGTTGCATTTTGTTTATTATTTTTATTATTATTTAAATAAACAAGATTGATCTGGTAAATACAAATTTTAAAATTTTTTTAAATCAGTGGGAAAAGGCAATAACCGTCAATGATATCTGTTACTTCTACATTTTCAAATTAATGTCAAAAATATTGTTTGTATTTATTATAACTCACGAGAATTACAAAAATTTTGGAAAATTTCATTTTTCATATCATTATTAAAAACTCTAGTCATTATTGAATAAATCGGATATGGCTTATTTAATAATATACTCTAAACAATAGGTACAATCAAGAAGGTCATCAAAAACAAACCGCCGAAAATGCCTAAGAAAATGTATTGTTTTGGAGAGGAAGTGTTGGTTTTGTTTTCAAGAGAAGTGTATATGTTACGAATCGTTGAGTATCTTAAAAATTCAAAGGCATCTTAAAAACTGTAAACTTGATACAGCTAGAAAATTTACTGATTTTCTTGAAACATTGCAATGTATTGAGATAAAGTACAATCAGAATTCAAAAAGTTAGGCACAAAAACATAGATCACTAAATATAAAAGAAAATCACTTGAAAATGCAGAACATGAACCCAAAATCAACACACAGCATTTCCGCAAATATAGGAAACGTAATGCCCACAGATTAACTCGGTACATCCTCCCGAAAGAGCCTCTACGGCCTATGTCAACATATCATCATAGTCAGTGTAAACGTACGGAATCTACAAGCATCTGTAACAGATCTGCAGATAGAAGAGTTACCATCGAACGCGGACATTACCGTTTGCACTGCGACTTGGTTACTGGACACAGAATAAATCCAATATACTATGCACGATCGCTGTTTCCACGAAAGTAACAGTGATAATTGAAAATTTTAGATGATCTGCTATTTTCCGGTTTAATTTATTTTTCTCAACGTAGATGGTTGAGAAAAATAAATAATTGCTTATCGCATTGCCGCCTCACGTCTCTTACGCCAAGTGAAATATAGCACTCATCTGTGTGTGTGGGTGGGGATGTACTTGTGAATGTCAAAGAGGAGAGAAGCGTAGTGAATGTCAGAGGAATGTCAGAAGCGAGTGTGAACGTCGGAGAGAAGACAAGTGCCGACTAGGCGCTGACACTAATCTCCCCTAGGGTGGGAGTATCGTTGAAAAGTTTTTCAAAAATATTAGGGGTTTGTGCAGTTATCAGTTTATAAAATATTAAGTACAAAACTGTTCATTACGAAATGGTAATTTTTTTAGTTACTCCAACACGAACATATTTTAAAAATTACAGTGGAAATGTGCACATTAACAATATGACATTGAGAATAGCAACAACATTACAATTATTTCGCGAAGAAAAAGTATTTAATTTTTACAATTTTGGATTAAAATGTTTGTGTTCTAACACATATACAGTGTAAACTCAATATAGCGATACTGAAGGGATTTTATATTTTATGGCGTTATTGATAGTTGCCATTAAATGGAGAGACAAACAATACTGATTGTATTACATATTTTACTATTATAATATGATTTACTAATAAAGTATAAAATTTACAAACAACAAACATTAATATTGACACAAATAACAACGCTTATTGCGTATAATCTGTTATCTTCGCCCGACATTTTTCGCTGCACCAGTAATTTAATTGTATTTGCATATGTATTTTATTCATATTTTGGGATATTGCGGGGTCAACTTGGTGACACAAAAAGTATTTTTCTAATAATTTCGCTGCATTACGTACTTGCTTAATGCTTAGTGGAGGCTCAGGATCACCCGTCTCACCTTCTTCATCCACTGGTTCCTCAGTTTTTCCCACGAATCCAGAATTTCTTCATCTGTAAGTGAAGCTATTGTAGCCAGACTGTCGTCTACTTTCATGTAGGTTTGTAGATTTTTAGTGAAATTTTGTGGCATATTTTTCTGTTGAAACCACTCAGTTAATGGAACGTCATCTTCACTTTCAAACTCTGGTCCCATTTCTACCTCATCACTTACAGAACCGGTACAAAGTTCAGCATGAGGGCAAGAGTGTTGTATAATTGTTGCTGTCACTTCTTCCCAGGCTTCGTTTAAACAATTTACTGCATATGGTGCATGAAGTTAATATAAGTTTTACCCTCAGATTCGACCAACTCCATCAATAGTTTCCTTCTATAGTGACCCTAGAGACTTTTAATCATGCTTTGATCCATTAGTTGTAAGATACTAGTCATGTCTGGTGGAAAAAAGGCCAACTATATGGTTTGAAGGTTATTTATAAGGTGAGCAGGGCAGTTGTCGACAAGAAGCAAGATTTTTCGTCCCATTTAATTCTGTATCCCAAAAAGTTAACTTTTAATTCAGGCAGATTTATTAGCTCTGCATCTAATACAGAGATCATAGATTTATTCGTCCTAAATTCTCCATAAAATGCCAAAAACCCAGAAAAGATTTTAACAATAAATTTCGCGACTCAGGAAAAGAATAATGAAAACAATCATTTTATGAAGCCCTCTGCCGTTAAGTAAAACTGAACAGATACAAGAAACATAATCGAATTTAATTAAAATTATCAAGGAAAGAGTTGCATCTCTACCAAGAAAATCTGCCATACAAAAACAAATATTAAATATTATTCCAGATATTGCAGATATTGCAATCCTTGTAGACCATTATACCCGCCACTAAAAACCAGGAAAAATAAAACAGAACATGGAAAGAGAAAATTGTCCTATTTATATAAGAAAATCGAAAGAAATATTAAAAAGTAAAAATAAGCTATTGTCGAAGAAGAATTGAAAAATTATCTCAGTGAAGAGAGAACAAAGATCCTTAAAAACAGCTATAATATGGATCCCCCCATTGAAAATAGCTACAGCCAGTACTTCTACCCGGAGAGAAGAGCTCGTGGGTGTTGCTTCAGAAGACCCGAGAGGTTTATTTTAATTTTAATTATTTATAGATATAGCTATTTTTTCTCAAAAACTGTAAACCGCCAACCAGGGTATTTAATAACGAAAATCATTACGTAATGAAACACAATGATATCTAATTCGGTTGTCAAATACAGGGACTTGAACAAAAGAGTTCTATTTGCCACTAGCTAACGACGAAAAAGTGTGTGTTGACTTCGTATGGAAAAGTATGTATTAGAGGAGATGTAATATATTTACATGATTTGCTTCCAATGGCGCGCGAACATGCGGCCCATAACCTGAAGCCAGGGTAGACGGCGAGGGCTGTTGCAAACTGCAGCAGCCACAAATATACTGCGTTACTTTCTTCGCTCCAGAAGCAGATTTTTATCCGTTGAAGTCCCACGTTTATTCTGTAATCATGTAATTTAATACGTTAATGATAAATAAAAGTGATATAATGATATCTGAATGGAGAACATATATATATATATATATATATATATATATATGTGTGTATGTGTGTGTGTGTGTGCGTGTGTGTGTGTGCGTGTGTGTGTGTGTGTGTAGTAGATTTGAGATTGTTCCTCTATATTATGAGGAAATCATCCCTTCTTCTTGCTCATAGACAAAGCTTGTATTAATTACCCAGATCGTAGTATTTTAGTAGAATAAATTCTAATGCTTATTCTATCACTCTGTCGTTTAGGCTACCACTATGTCGCTTAAGCTACTGTTCCGTCACTTAAGCTAACGTTATATCTCTTAAGCTATCGTTATGTTTCTTAAGTTACCGCTCTGTCGCTTAAACTACCGTTCTTTGGCTTAAGCTATCAAGCAGTTGTATGCGCTGCTGTCTTGCAGACGTCCGTTCTGTCGTTTCAGTGACCAAGCTATAGTATAAGCGATTGTCCTCTTGCGACCGCTCGTTGCGTTTACTACTACTTAATCATGCAAACTACCAGTTGCTCAAGCGACAGTAACTAGTGTGCAGTCAGCCTAAAGATCTTATAGTACAGTATTAACGTGTTGATGCAAAAGCGTTCCCCGTGAGAAAGAATTCCGACAAACAGGCATTGCAATATGCTTAAGTAAATAGTTTCTAACTTACCTGATAACTCATTTATTTAAGCACATTAAAAAAAACAAATATATTCCTAAACAAATTTACAGAATCATACATTACGTGCGATATAATAAAGTCATATACGCGGTACAAGTAATTTTCGACCAATCAGTCTGCCCAAACAAGTTTTTTTAGTTAGGATAGCGTACAACGTAGAATAGGGATTAGATAGATAACAAGCTGTCGATAAGGAGCAAGAACGAGGACGGTTTCGTGAAGGTTTCTCTACTACTGACAGTATTTAAACAGCAGAGCAAATACTGAAAAACATAGAGAATATAGAGGCCAAACTACCTGACGTTCATAGATTATAGAAAGGCTTTTGGCTCCATTTATCACATTTCTTTCTGAAATGCCTTGGACCAAAAGAAGAAATTGACCAAAAATCATAATAGCAGAAATAAACTTGGGAAAACTGAATCAATAGTAAACACAAAGAGAGATGTGACAAAATGGGACCCAACCTTCCCGAAACTTTTCGTTATCGTATTATATGAAGTATTTAATAAAATGAAAGAGAAAAGAACTGGAATGAAAATATGAGATAGATAACTGAATCACCTACGTTTTGTGGATGATATTATTCTATGTTCTGAATTAAGTTTTCGACTTGAAAATATGATTCACTATTTATGGCTAGTGAAAAATTGAGCGGTAAATTAAAATCATAAAGACTAAACCGATGGCGAACAATCTGCTAAAAGATTTAACGACAGGGGACATGAAAAATGTTTATTTATTCATCTGTTTCAATATATCTAATTGGTACATATGGCGCATTTATTGCTACGAGAGCAATCTCTTACAGCCAACCAAAACACCAGTCCAGCCCCATTCGAATAATGTTGATACTTACATAGGTATATCTTGGACAGTAACTCCAATTTAATGACTATTATAATACAAAGGAAATAAAATGCAGTATTAACATGTCGTAGAATAAACACTGGTCCCTATTCAAAATTGTTAACAGCAAGAAGATTAAATAATAATTTAACCTTTAAAAGGAAGTAATAGGCAACAGCTTTATTCCATGCTTTAAGCATGGATCAAGGAGTATATAAAATTGTGGCAATCAGCTATGAACAGAACTATGATAAAGTTAAGAAAAATAGGAAGAATCTATAATAGCACAAATAGAGACAAAACTAAATTAATACATTTTCCGTAAAAATGCTTAAAACTAAATCGAAGCAGGCAAGTAACATAGGATGATTGGTGATCCAAGCATGTCACAATGTGGAATGGTAACGATAGAATTCAAGTGAAAGGCGAATTGTGTACCAAGTAGTTAAAAGACATAAAACCATTGCTAGAACCGAGCGGATTAAGGTCTAAAGGAAATATAAAAACTTAAGGGCGCTTTTACTCTCATGAAGAGTTCTCATAATAAATATTACAGCGTGTAAAGAAGTTTAAGCACTGCGCTTGATGATTACTTGCAACAAGCTAGGTACTTGAAGCGATTTTCTGTAAAAATTTAAATGCTATTTTTTGGAATCGAAACTTTGACGTAGATTTTCTAGACAGGATTCACAATTATCATTTAATTCCTTAAGGAAGTTGTCATGTAAAACGCGTTGCCGACGAAATCTCTGAATTTTTTATATATCATTTAAACTGTAAATATATGTCTATATATCTAACTATAAAACTTTAAAATTTAAGAATTATTTCCTTTTTAGTTTGGGTAAAAATCGCTCTCAAAAATGGTATAATTAACATTGCAGGAAAAGTAGAAATTTTGCTACAATTTGAATATTATTTAAAGAAGGGGTCGTGCGATTTTGCCTAAAAAACTAAGTCAATGTAAAATTATGTTATATTATACTTAAAACAATATTTACCGTTTAGTTTTGGTAAAAATCGCTCCCAAAAATTGTACAGTTAACACTATAGGAAAAGTAATAATTCCACCACATTTTTAATTTTAAAAAATACTTTGGGAGGTTTGTATTAAAAACTGAATTAATGTAAAATATTGTTACATAAAAAATTTATAAAAAAATTAATCTTCAATAAAACATTTGAAAACAAGTTTTAGACCTTATTATCGCCCGACAACTACCTTAACATTTTTTACTCAGCTGTACATTTGTATACAAGTGGGTAAGACCATAAACATAAGTACGAGCATGACTGTAAATATATAATAACAAGCAACATGTCAGCTTACCACTGCAGAGCTACCAGTGCAAATCACAGGCTATTTCTAATATATACCATTTCTTAGGCCAAATTACTTGGCCATATCCAGTGTTATTATTGACAAGGACGTTTTTTCACAAAACGGTTTTTTCCAAATTTCCAAGGTAGGGTTATGAATTTAATAGTCTATGTATACATCTATACATGGATGTTAGATCGTATCCCAAAACCTGCTGAACCGATTTTACCAAACGAGGTATCGATAGGTCGTAGGCAGTGTTCACTTTTGACACATGTACTAGAAAAAATATTGTAATCTCAAAACTGAACACCGCCCATGGCTTCTTAACACAATGACAATCGTCTTTCAGTGTAATTATAATTATCTGACTTCAGTTGTTGAAAATTCGCAATAGACGCCAACTGCCCATGCACACGCTTCTCTTTAATATATTACAAAATCGTCAGAGTCAACATTATCTGATGGGCAGTTTTAAAAGTCTGTCTACTCACAGCGTTGGCTAAGCCCCTACTCCTTACGAAAAATTCCTTACGGTTCAAACAGCAAAATATTGGATTGATCCTGGCAGCAGTAAAATATTTTTTATGAATGTGTTCTAATCGTTTTGCTTTCTTATTTTTTCCTTTCTCCATTCTGACTTTTCTAAATTTGTATATTCCAATCTTTTTTATCTTTTTTAAGTACACTGTTATTATTTCAGATCGTAACAACCTTTACAACCTACCAAGCTAACAATTTTTCTAAACTCATCTTTATGACTAACTGGAAGAGATTGCTAGTACAGCAAAAAGTCTGTTACAAGTGTTTTATATTAGAATTGCCAAATAAATAAATAAATATTTATATCCATTTTCCGTTTCATAACATATCAGCTTTGATCAACAAAATCGCGAATCAAAGCTAATATGTTATAAAATCCTTTTTACTGAGAATTTTGATGGAATTTTAGGTGAAAAATATTTTTAAAATATTGTGTTCAATGTATACTTACCTGCGAAAGGAAACAAAGTCGTGAAGCAGCGTGTTGATAAGCAAAAGGAACAGTACGGCGATGAATATATTGTAGACGGTGCGGATGTGTGGTGATTCGGCTAGAAGAGTTGTTAGAGGTGACTCGCGCGCCATGAAAACCTTCTCGCCTTTTACTGCAAGTCTCGCCTTAGCGTTTCTTTGCTCAGCTAGCGCCGATGCGTCATTTGATTCCGCGCGATCTTTTGCAACAATTTTCCTTTGTCGTTTCTTCGAATTCGATTCAGTCATTTTCTGAACACAAACGATTGGTTTAAAGTCAATACTTGAAAAACTAAACTTATAGCTTATTAAGTAAGCCTTTATTTCTTTAAAATGTTTAACGTTAAGTAATTGAAAAATTATGTTAATTTCATTGTATAGTCAAGAGGTTGCAAGGCTTTTTACTTAACTTTTTGGCGTTTTTCGTGGCTCGAGACATAAAAGTGGTTGAAAAAAATGGCTTATACTCTTCAATGTTTTGTCAGATGAAAAGCTAAATTTGTAGTTAGAACTTTGTTTTTTCCAAATACATTCAGCTCTTATTTGTTATGCTAATTATAGAATATTCATGGCGTTTATTTTTAATTAAATTAGTTTTTTATAAAAACTATGATGTCATGGTAGTAACGTAATAATAGAACATTATAATATAAACAATAAAATTAAGATAAAAAAACTTATACTTCACGAAATTTTTAGTTCGCGTCTGTGGCCTGTTAGTAAATCAAAATAATTGTAAACAAAATAAAGTAAAAATAATAAAATACACGTTTAATTCATCGTGTGATCTAAAAACCGACGTGAAAATATCGATTGCGATTTTGATTAGCAAACCAATTCTTATAATTAGCGAAGACAAAACAAAACAAACATAAAATAATTCTTTATAAATTGCAATTTAATATTTTTTCTTGAAATTAACAAGATACGAGTACTTTCATAATTTCCCAACTAATGTTGCACAGTATGACGAAAGCTTCTTAAAATTGTTTTATGTAATGTTCAAGGCTATATTCCGTATAATTGAAAACAAAATTTATTAAAGACTTGTCTTTTCTAAATCTTTTCTTCGTAGGATTTCTTCCGAATTTAGTTTAATCATTGATATCTATATGAATCCTCTATGTATACACGCTTAGTTAATGTATCCAATCTAAGATATCTCTGCACAATATGCAAAATGCGAAATGATTACGACACAGTACTGTTGATAAAAAAATAAATAATGTAACGCAGCTTTGTAGCACCCGTTTATTTTGTTTAAGTTTTAAGAATAAGGAATCATTTTTAATTTGTTGGTATATCGTAAGAGAAACTATGCTAGCCAATCTAGTAATTAGTACAATATAGTCCACGTGGAGTATTAACCATTTTAACCAATAAAAAGCATCAGTTCTGTTATTATGCCCCGCCCATTTCTATCGTACGATAATTTACAAAGCGACTTTCTCTCAGTTAGTAACGGTGGGCACCGCCGAGCATTGCAAGTACATAATTTGTGTTAATACCTAAGTAGATTTAAATTGTTTAAATAAGCCTGAAACATTTTTCCTTTTTTATACAATTTTTGATAAGTATCTAATGTATAAGTTGTGGTGTATAAACCTGACAAATAAAGATTTGGACTTAATTTTAATTAATGGTAATTATTTAATACTAGAGAGTAAAGAATAATATTGGTTGAATATTTTTTCTACGGTTAGGTAAAATTTAACTGTATTAACTAAAAAAAGCCAAAACGTTTTATTTGATGATGACGGTATAGATGTATTTTGGTATATATTTATTCATGTTACAGATAAAAATTGTAATGTGTTTTTAAACGTATATTTGTGTCTAACATAACGGAATGTTTTTAAGTGTATAAAAACAATGCCTTGTTGAGTTACAGATTTGATATTTATAGGTAGTATTTATATTGGTTTATTCTAGTTCTCATACTTGAATACGAAAACCTTTTAGTTAGTAAAATAAACTATCGTTATGAACTATTATTTAGAAATTTAAATACCTTCGTCTGTTAAACTATTTAAATGAATTTTAAATAATTATTTTATCTGTATTATAGTTCACCCTGTATAGGTGAGAAGTTAATCGGGGAAAAATATTTTTACTCCTTGTATAGTTCAGACTTTAATTTTATTTTATCTATCGTTTGACCTATGAACAGACTTTACTCGAAAGGATTAGCAAAATTTTAATACGATTAAGAAAAATACTCAAATGATTGATGACGAGATTAAATAGATAATTAGGAGAGTGCGATTGTGTTTACAGTAAGAAGGTTAATATTTTGAATTGTATATTCAACGTGAAGTACTTGTGAACATTAAGAGAAAAAAATTTAATTGGAATACTTTTTTCTGTCCAATATTTTACAAACTATTTATGTCATGTGATAAGTGATTTCCGCATAACTACAATATGAGCTAGTACATTCATTTTAAAATGTATTATGTTTTTAATAGTCATGTGTCATTTCATTTAACAAATAAATTAAAATCAAGAATCAGGATATTTGCCTCCAGTTTTGGTTATTATAACTGCTCGCAAGATTTAGATTTCAGCAAACAATTTCTATTACTTGGAGGTTGATTCAAAGTAATCGTCGGTCGTCTACGTCGTAATGGCCGTCTACGCGACTTCGTCGGCGTAAGAAAAGTTATTAGGAATTGTTTTTGGTTTTTTTTTCTCTTAGAACTCTTATATTAATAAAGTTTACTAAAAACGCTAACAGATGACGTTGAAAACCTAGAGGGCTTTACCATTTGTGATATTGGCGTGCACAAAATATATAAACTTACGATTGACGTGTGTTTTTTATTTGTGCACCGATTGAAATGAAACCAGCTAATCCAAAAATATTACTGAAAACCGCATCCAAATCGATTCAGCCCTTCCTGAGATCAGCATGCACAACGAAGGAGCGAACAACCTTCGTCTTGCTGACAAGCAGACATAAATTTAAAAACTGTTGTTTTAGGCTTAATAGCATATCTTTAGTAGGTAGCATTGAACTAGTTTTATTTAAAAATATTCAAGCTTTTTTGTGACATTTTATTATATGTATAGATTAGCACAAAGAAAATACATCATGCGTTCCAAAAACATATATATATATATATATATATATATATATATATATATATATATATACATATATATATATATATATAATTCCTAACGAAATATCTAAATTGGTTGATTAATTTAAGAGATTGTATAAAAGACAAACATTCTTTTTCCTCTTTACAATATAAATAAAAAAATTACAAGTTAATGTCATGTTTTAGTAATTTCTATATATAAAATTGCTGTAAAAATAAATTGTTATGAAGTCCACGGTTTGTGGACAAAAAGAAAGGTAATATTTGATTTCGCCTATCTGTTTGTCCAACTAAAGACCATGCAGGCCATGTGTTGTAATCTGAGCAATATTCGTATCGAATCCGAAAACATCACTCATATTTTTCAAATTTTAATTTATCTCGTGGTATATTTGCAACGATTTTTTTTCCAGTGAGTTCTAGTGATTACGGGAAAAGTCGATATCAACAATATCGCTCCTTCTAGTTACGTGTTATTCCATCCTGGTTTTAAAATTTGCAAATGTTTGCTGCAAATATAAATACTTCAAGTTTATAAAGATAATACAATGTACGTTTTGTGGAAATAAACTGACGAATATACTATGAAGCAGGAAGTCGAGGTAGAGCTAAATTATGCAAAATCAGTTAATAATGTAAGCACATGGGGAATCCAATCACTAAATATATAAATGTTTTTGCGTAAGAAGGACGTTACAATGCAACATTTAAAACTTTCTGTCCAACATAATGGATTCGTCGCTTCTTTCAAAACCACTTGTATGCTTTAAAATTATTAAATGCAAAATGATTAGCTGAATAATATTTTACACGTGGCTACAAAAATTGTGATCATAAATATTATTGCAGGTGGTTATTTTGGGAAAAAATGTGTGCTAAAAATTAAATTGTACAATACGTTGTTATTAAATTTGTATTTATACAGATGGCAATGACGATTTTTTGAAAAAAATAGTCTATAATAAAAATGTTCCTAACTCACGAGCTATTCATTAAAATGTGAGCTGATAAATATTTAATTACAATTACTATTGATATCTCAAAATTTAGAGAAATTTGTATTTAATCTTTTATATAGATGGCGATTATTCAGATAAACCTTGCCGTATTGATTATTTTTGGTTTCATCTAATTAATAATACGTATTTTCTCACAGAAATTAATAAAATATTAATTTTTTTGCTACATATTAATATATAATAATATAATTTCGTTTACGGATTACATATAAGTGATGGGAGGCATTGATCGAATTAGCCAATTAGTTTCTATTTACGTAAAAGTAATTTTATCAGCAAGTAGAACCTGTTACTAACTTTATTTCATTTTATTGCTAAGTTTGATTTAATAATAATCAAACTTATAAGCCAATAATTAATTTCAATCTAATATTTCTTGAATTTTAGAAAATACGTATAAATAAACTTATAATAGTGAGCAAATATTTTATTGGAACTTCCACAGTAATATGGAGATAATTTAATTTTTTTAATTATGTCATAAAATTAAATCATTATAGTCACGACACTTCCTCAAACATGCACTGAAGTTATTTTCGATGAGTCAGCTTACGATTCACGGTAAGTCGGTTCATTAATATTGTCCATTTATCTTGGAATGTTTTCCTTCAATTCATTAATAAATATCGAATTTGTGCCATAAACTTTAATTTTAAGGTAATCTAAGGAATGATGTCCCTCCGGGTGATCACATTTTTGGGGAAAAGTTGATAAACGATATTTTTAGAAGTAGAGGCTGTCACTTCATCCTACTGGCACCAAGTTTGCCTATTCTGAAAAATTCTGCAACGTTTGTATAAACAAAATCTTCAATCATCACTGTATACTTCTCCGAAGTAGTTGCAACTATACGGCCTCTTGCATGTTCAAAAATTAAGAGTCGGTAATGCCATAGATCAACAGAAAATTTCAAATGGCCCTTCTTTGAGGGATGCAAAGGCTTTTAAAATTTTTGTTTGGGATGTTTGCGCCCCCTATAGCATCATTGCTACCCATTTATGTTTTTCTTCACATAGGAGTATGCTTTATTAGAAAATAAGATGTTTCTGAAGGTTGAAAATTTATGAAAAATTCCATTACTCTATTAGAGTCACTGGACATCGTCAGTGTCTTAATTCTTGAACCAAATGAATTTTGTAACTTTATTAAATCTCTATTAAAACCTTATTTAAAAGCCGTGTCTTTCTGGATAAATTTAACGCTCCTGACCCCTTATGCTGGGATTCTCACGAATGGACCCTTAGAATCTGTTGATGTTTTCTTTCTTTAACGATGTCCTTGGCCGGCTTGACCGCTGCCTATGGTAAGTGGTTTCATCGTTTGCGAATTTTTAATCGTTTGATCAGATGGAGTTTCGTTTAAGCTCTGCAAATGAAATTTGCACAACAATTGCAGTGTCATAGTTATGATAAAAACCTTGTACACAAAAGACGAGCTTTCCTACGGTGAAGCAATCTATGGTGACTAAATTTTCGAGCGTAGATTTCGTTGTTCATAACTCGCTCTTTCCTGAAATGTTCCGAGAGCCGCATTTATAGGGTGTCGTACCTCAAAAATAAGGAAGCAACCCTTATAAAATCACTTCGTTGTCCGTCTGTCGGCATGTTAAAACTATTTTTCTCAGGATCAAGTTGAAATTAATATCAAATATTTAAATTCTACGGTTCTTTAGAGCTGTAATAAAATCAAGCTTTCAAGTCAGCGAAATAAAGAAGAACCTTAAAAAAACCGCTAAAAATATGGCTATTTATGCCGCATATCTTGACACTCGCAAATAAATCAAAACTTATGGGGTACTTCCCGTTGACCTAGAATCATGAAATTTGGGTAAGAAGCAAGGTTTCACAAAAGAAGAGAAAAATCCAAAAATCGATAATTTGTAATTTAATATTTTTATTAAAATATTACCCATATTTTATATATGTGAAAGATGTATAGTAGTTTTCTATCTAAAAAAAATAAAATTTGTAAATAATTTAATAGGAATATTATGTCAAATTTATATTCATTAACTACTTAAAAATGCCTACATGAGAACAAAATCCTCGGAGAGCAAATTCCGCTCGTCCTTGACAGATTTTATTTATTTAAATTCTTAATTACCATTTTGAAAGACTCACTGGACACTATCACACTATTATCGAAATCCACGTCAGACTTAAGTAAATAAAACCATACGTAGATATACGTAAGTACGCATAGCGTTAGATTATTTCTGAGATATATTTTTTAAACAAATATATTATTTTTATCAGGAATTATGTTTACAACTTTCCTTTTTGTAAATATTATTGAAATAAAAGGTTTGAAAGTTTACAATTTCAATTTTGAGATAAGATGGTTTGGACAATCCGGTTAATAGAGATCTATATAGCTTAATTAGAGCGTCACTACTGGATATTTTGACAAATATATTAAATGAAACTAAACTCATAACTTATCTTCAAATCAATGATTTGAAAATTAAAGCAAGCGTTCTGTTGTTTATGTACGATGATAAGTAGTAATGCAAACGCATAAGGGGAAAACCTGGGAGGAAAATTGTCCTCAAATAAGACATGTGTTATTTTTATTGTTGAAAAATTAATCAACCCTAACATAAAGTCAACATATATAAACTAAATGAAAAAAAAAACAAAACCCATGTGGATATTTGTTTCCACTACAATATATATTGAAGTAAATAATTTTTATTTATTAAAAATAAATCAATTTTAAAGTGAATAATTGTTTGCTTTACTAATCAGATATTTCATAAATTCCGGGATATGGAAAACAAAAAAAATTAAGAAACTAATTCCGTGAGAATCCCGAAATTCCCGGTATGGTTACAACCTTAGCTATTACGCTAAACGTACATTTAATATACATTGTATTTAAAAATTATAAAATGATAATTCCTTTATTAATTACTGTATAAAACATATTACTTACTACAATGTTCCACAGGTTTTAATACAACATTTAATGCATTGTATTATTGTTGATTTACAGTGATGTTTATTGTATAGTATGGTAACGTGCTCTAATTTAAATAAAACTAACCTTGTACTATATTACACGCAAAAAATCTTTGATGCATTACACCTTGTGGACATATTCAATATTAACGACACTTGAAGTTTCTTTCTGTATTTGAATAGAATCACATTACACTTGTATTAGATGTGCCAACGACTCCGCTCGCGTGTAATTAGGAAAAAAACATTCTTATTTTATTTTGCATGTTGCTCCTAGGTATAGACTATTACCATACCAAATTTAGATACCCGCTTAAATTAATGTACAGATAAACAGACAAAAATTCTAAAAAAAAGTTTTTCTGGCTTCTATTATCATTTTATACGCTAAATCGATCACTTTTTAAAATATATAAAGTGTGCAGAATCGCTCCGTTACAATTTTATTAATGGTATAGATAAATAATATATAAAATAAGTTCCTTGAGAAAAATATTATAAAAAAATTTATAAGTTTACTTACCTAAATATATAATGGAGATGCTTGTTGTGAATATTTTCAGTGACACTTAGTTTTCAATGACCTTTAGTGACCCTAATTGGACTAAACAGGCATATGCAAGCTTGTAAATCGATGTCGTGAGTAATCGATGTAGTGAGTAGTTAATCGATTGACAAAGATCGACAGTGCAGAGGTGACGCGGCAGAAGCGCACCGAGCACTGCGTCCAGTGCGTATCGAGTGCGTTTGTACCCGACCCGTGTTGTCAAATTGTATATTAATACAGCTGATTAAGTGCAAACGATCGCGGATTCTTTTGTAAATGAAGGACATTCTGCATATCAATACTGCTGTGGAATGTAATGTAGCGTTCATAGCTTTGAGCATAATAAATACAGGAGCTTTCTATCTCACTCCACCACCAACCTTCCCTACACTTCCTTGCTTTTAAGCGATCAACAAACAATGTGTTGAACATATTTGGCGTTAATTTTGTGGAAATTCATTATCCACAATCAAATGAAACTACTTGATATAGCATTATTTCTACTTTCTTTTAAGTTGTGGTGGGCTATTAGCAAAGATCTTCAATCTTTGCTAATAGCCGAGCAGAAGATGTTGTAATACAACGGAACCTAGGTCGTGGTAAAGAACTTAAAAGAAAGTAGAAATAATACTACATCACGTAGTTTTATTTAATTGTAAATAACGTGTTGTAAAAATGTTGTTTAAATATTGTGACATATGTAACTCCTTGAGAAATAAATGTATTATAAAATCATTTTCGGTCTACAGTTACAATTTTCATACTTTTGTATAGACTGTAGAGAGAACTTTTATATTTAAATTGGCTTTCTAATAAGTCTGCATGTCTGCTAGTTCACAGTGTGCGAATAATTTATCAACCAATACCTGTTTGTATATCTAGAGTGTCCAAGCTGACAGATGCTTTGCAGTGAATGTGGATACGAGACCACAATTTTTTATTCAGTAGTCTATTTTTATTGCGAGTAAAAAATACGCTAATGACATTTTTAAACATCACATATTTATGAACAGCGATCTCTTATCTGCTTATTGGAAAACAAATACAATATTATTCAGTGTTTTTCATAATTAGACAGTTTGAAATATAATTCAATATGACTTAGTTCTTTTAGAAATTAAATGACGCAATAAAAATTGTGCAACGGAAGTTTTATTTTAATTCCATTTAATGCAATGTGGGATAGAGTTAGAAAAGGCTAATTAAATTGATCTCATATATATATGTATACATATATATATATATATATATATATATATATATATATATATATATATATATATATATATCTTTAGAGATATATTGCCAAATGGGCAAGAAATATGTTCTCCCCCTTTATTTCCGAAATTACTGAAACTATATTTTGGATAAAACCGGTAACAATGACAATAAAACACAAATAACTCAAAATTTCATGGTTTTTGGGATATTGACAATAAAATATATTAGGTATTATTATTTATATATTGTGCTAGGAAGTCCATGCTAGCGATGACTCATGACAAATAAAGTAATTTAACTTCAAAAGTGCCACGGAACCCTCGTTGCACGAGCCAAACACGCACTTGAACGGTTCCTTTAATGCATATTCCTTAATTCAATAAGTAATAAATAATCCAATCGCTGCTTCCCGCGTCGCTGTGCTACTCGCCAGTCACCCTAACCTTATAATCAAATCGGTATGTGTCAAGGTAAACTGTTGAATAAAAAATGATAATTTGCAAAATTGGATATTTTTGTGTTTAATTTATGGGTACAAACACAAATAAAAGCTTTCTTTTATTTAAAAAAACATTTATTTAAAAATTCAGTGCAAACTTCCAATATTACAGAGTGACTCACCACTTGAAAAAGTGTTTTCTTTTAAAGCTCCTCTAAATTGTTTAGTACAAACTGGTTCTTAAGCGAATGCTTGATCCGGCTATTGAGAGCAACAAAAAACATGAAAAATAATCACAAATTTTCAGTCAAAGCTCACTGACAACTTTAATTACAAAAAAAATGGGGTGTGTCCGTGTCATGGACACGGCCGTGTGTTGTACGTGAATACGTCTATGTAACGAAGTGATTTCATCATCCACTTGCATAATTTCAACCGCCCCAGCTGCAGATGTACTGGCACCGTCGTTGATCCGCTCGGCCGCATTCATTCTTTTACGTTGCCGGCACTGCTTGACTCGGTCATATGGTGTTTTATTGTTACCATTCGATTGTTCTTGAGAAGCCCTTTCCAGCCGTATACGATCTCTGTATTTGGTTTTGGCTTTTCGACGCGTATAGGCCGACATTATATATTTTTGATAATATTTTTTTATTCAAACACCTTATTATATTCACTATCATTACTTTAGCGTGTATTTCGATTTTAAGAGTTACTTATAAAGGTCAAGAACAAGGTGCAGTGCTGGAAAAATAACTCGTACTTCAAACGGACAGATTATCATGCCACGATTGCTCTGGAAAATAAAATAACAGTTACCGTACCCTGGCATATCAGCAATTGTTTGCCTATTGTCTTGGAAAAAGTTATAGAGTAACGCCTTTGTAATAGAATTCTCCTTCGTTGCAACGCCACTTTACGTTCAGCCAGAAAAACGACCGAACATTCTACTAAAACAGGCGTAGAAGTTATAGTTCATCCGCCATACAATCTCGATCTTGCATCGTGAGATTTCTATTTATTGGAAAGAATAAAAGATAGCTTATCCTTTATTCTTGTTATGACGAGGAACACGATTCGTGAATGCTGAAGTGACTGCCTTAGAAAAGACCACGGAAGAACTGTCAAGAAAGAGGGAACAGACCACTTCTCTCAGTGGTTACATCGAATGAAACTTCTCATTACCGCTCTCAGATTTTAGAAATAGGCAAGGACTCACTAATGCTCAAAAATTCCTGTATGTCGTCAAGCCAGGCATATTCACAACAACTGTTAAAAAAAATTAGGAAGACGCTGTGATCATGACGTTACAACTGTATTTAACCAAAAATATGGTGGTCGTTGTAATGATTATGAAGATATTATTTTTAAATTAATATTTAGATGAAGTGGTTAACATTTATTTGAGTGGTATTTGTCACTACACCGTGTGAAAATGAAATTTTTATCTTTAAAAACTATTTTTTACTGCTGGGATAGAATCCAAACAGTTACTAACTAGCTTTCATGGCTATTAAAGGAGAGAAATTGTATGCCAACAATTTTAATGGGAACAAAGAGAGAAATTGTATGCCAACAATTTTAGTGGGAATAAAGAGAGAAATTGTATGCCAACAATTTTAGAGGGAATAAAGAGAGAAATTGTATGCCAACAATTTTAGAGGGTATCAAGAGAGAAATTGTATGCCAACAATTTTAGTGGGAATAAAGAGAGAAATTATATGCCAACAATTTTAGAGGGAATAAAGAGAGAAATTGTATGCCAACAATTTTAGAGGGAATAACGAGAGAAATTGTATGCCAACAATTTTATAGGGAATAAAGAGAGAAATTGTATGCCAACAATTTTATAGGGAATAAAGAGAGAAATTGTATGCCAACAATTTTAGAGGGAATAAAGAGAGAAATTGTATGCCAACAATTTTAGAGGGAATAAAGAGAGAAATTGTATGCCAACAATTTTAGAGGGAATAAAGAGAGAAATTGTATGCCAACAATTTTAGAGGGAATAAAGAGAGAAATTGTATGCCAACAATTTTATAGGGTATAAAGAGAGAAATTGTATGCCAACAATTTTATAGGGAATAAAGAGAGAAATTGTATGCCAACAATTTTAGAGGGAATAAAGAGAGAAATTGTATGCCAACAATTTTAGAGGGAATAAAGAGAGAAATTGTATGCCAGCAATTTTAGAGGGTATCAAGAGAGAAATTGTATGCCAACAATTTTAGTGGGAATATAGAGAGAAATTATATGCCAACAATTTTAGAGGGAATAAAGAGAGAAATTGTATGCCAACAATTTTAGAGGGAATAACGAGAGAAATTGTATGCCAACAATTTTATAGGGAATAAAGAGAGAAATTGTATGCCAACAATTTTATAGGGAATAAAGAGACAAATTGTATGCCAACAATTTTAGAGGGAATAAAGAGAGAAATTGTATGCCAACAATTTTAGTGGGAATAAAGAGAGAAATTGTATGCCAACAATTTTAGAGGGAATAAAGAGAGAAATTGTATGCCAACAATTTTAGTGGGAATAAAGAGAGAAATTATATGCCAACAATTTTAGAGGGAATAAAGAGAGAAATTGTATGCCAACAATTTTAGAGGGAATAACGAGAGAAATTGTATGCCAACAATTTTATAGGGAATAAAGAGAGAAATTGTATGCCAACAATTTTATAGGGAATAAAGAGAGAAATTGTATGCCAACAATTTTAGAGGGAATAAAGAGAGAAATTGTATGCCAACAATTTTAGTGGGAATAAAGAGAGAAATTGTATGCCAACAATTTTAGAGGGAATAAAGAGAGAAATTGTATGCCAACAATTTTAGTGGGAATAAAGAGAGAAATTGTATGCCAACAATTTTAGTGGGAATAAAGAGAGAAATTGTATGCCAACAATTTTAGTGGGAATAAAGATTTCGCTTGGCCTGCTTTACTGCCCGAGTGGACTTTATGGAACTCATTTGAATATAAAGGTTTTTTGTGTAATTGAACATGCCAGCTCAGATATGTATAAATACAGCTAGTATTTCAAGGCAAAGTTACAGTTTTAATTCAGTGTCTAGATTTGACGATCAAAAGCTCATGAAAGTAAGAGACAAAATGATACATACTCCTAGATAATTAGAGATTTTTTCGCATATACATCATAAAGGACCATTAGTTATTGCCTAGGGGATACATGATAAATGATGAGATGTGCAAAGATTCGTAGGGCGATGCCCGTTTTGACAGTAAAAAGCGCACAGTAATGTATTTAATAAACATATTTAAAATGATAGATTCAAGGAGAAGTTACATCGCAAATGTAGTGGTCGACTTACCATTTGACAAAATAGTAATTGGGGTCTTGTGTGCTAATTATGATGGAAAAGTTAGAGATTAAAATAAAAATAAAAAGTTTTCCAAACAACTATAGTTCTTTAAGTATAACAAATTTCTTAATAATTAAATAGCCGATTTTATGAAAAAAAATAAATTTAAATTTCGTAATTTTTTGTTTTTTAGAATAATTTTGAATGTTTACTAAAATTAAAAGACAATTTGCGGAACGACAGGCAGTCGTCAGATCCTTATATTTGAATGTTGCTGGATAGGAAGAATTTATTCGATATTCACCGGATCTGTCCCCATTGAAATCGATTTGTTTGTGTATGCGTAAATTTCCTTTTGTGTAAGTGTAGTGGTCAACGATATCGATAAAGGTGTCGATAACCTTTGTAATGGATATAGGATGTCGATATTTTTAATAAATATTATTTTTGTAACTAATAACTTCAATAATCTAACTAATAACTTCTAATATCGACATCCTATATCCATTAGAAATGGGTATAGGATGTCGATATTTTTAATAAATGTTATTTTTGTAACTAATAACTTCTATAATCTAACTAATAACTTCTAATATCGACATCTTATATCCATTACAAATGTGTATAAGATGTCGATATTTTTAATAAATGTTATTTTTGTAACTAATAACTTGTCGATGTAACTAAACGAAAACCATTTTCATTTAGAACAACAAATATTTAAAAATTAAAAAGTTTAGGCAGATTAAAGACAAATTAAAGCTTTACTTAAGTATTCCATTTAAAATAAGAGCAGTTTGTTAAATCACACAATTAAAAAAAAATATTTATTTTATTATAATAAGATTAATTTTATAAATAATCCTTAAAATATTTTGAAACAAAAAAATTATAAAACTAAAGTCAACTGATATAGTATGTCATTTGAAATAATTTAAAAAGTAATTTTATTTAAAATAAATTTAATATATTGTATCTTGTTCATGAAAGATTAATAAATGAATATTTGAATTGTAAATATTCTCAAATTTAAAATATTTGAATAATTAATTTAGTTAGCATGATTATTAAAAATTGTTAATTAGAAATGTCATATCAATTGCTTTTAAGATTTAGATTTTCAAGCAAACACTTAAACTGTTTATTGTATTATAAATTCTTTCATAATTTAAAATAAATTATAAAAAACTCACGAGATACGCTTTAAAAAATTAAATAAGTGATTTAATTTAAATTAAATGGAAAAATATTAATTCTTTTCAATTTGTTAAATTTGAAAAAAATTATAACAAATATACCAAATTTAATTTAAACTGAGTTTTATATTTAACATTTTATTTTAAAGTTATCCCATAAAATGTTTCGAGCAATTGTTAAGATATTATGTCTTTATTCAAATTTTTAAAACGTAAACAATCGATAAAAGGAGACTATCGATAAAAATAGACTCTAACTCTTTTTTGTTTTTGAGTTTTTCTATGATTTTTGAGATCAGCAAAAAATAATACATTTATTTATGAAAAATGCGTAGGTATAATTTGAACGAGACATAATTAAATATAATACTAGGATTTAGTTCCAGCAGTTCACATCTGAAACTAAAACGATAAACGTGTGTTATCTATGTTTTTAAATATGGCTATTTACCTGTTTGTATTTAATTATTATTTTATAGATGCTGTGAACTAACGTCAACAAAATTGAGTTTACATTTTTCGTAAAAAATCGTCAATAAATAAATATAATACAGCATTCAACGTGCTGTATATGATGCGATATACAAAGATGTTTACAAACAATATCCAGATTCATAAAATAGGTACTTTATAGTATACTGATAGTGAATGGGAACATACTACTGTATATTAAGAAACTTAAAAAAAACACTAAAATATTTTTAAAAATCTCACGCATGTTTAAGAAGTTGTGGTAGATGCTGATAATTACTTAAATAAATGTTATTTTTAACATACTGAGTTCAAGTATTTCATAATTTCAAATATATCGCCGACGCCTTCCATTTTAGTCCAATTATGACAAAATTTCTAGAAATGTGTCAAAACATCGGGAAATGAGAATCAAATTAGATACTGTACTTAGTACAAATTAGATACTGTACTATTATACTAAGCCAAAAAAAAACTTAGAAAATACTATAGCATGTACTTCAATTGGTTTTATTGTATATTTGATTCATAATCATATAATTCAGGTTGTTAAAAACAAAACGTAAATAATATTTATTTCAAAACATCATAATTACCACGATGATTTGCTACAAAATGACTACAGCAAATAGTACAAATGATATCTTACTTGCGCCCAATTAGTTGAATCGTGACAAATTACATTACAAAAATTATATCATTTTTTAAACCACAAAAGTTTGTATAGCTCAAAAAAGTTCCATTTTTCATCCTAATTGTCTGTGGAAATGTATCTGCCTATTCTCGTTTTTTCATCTCAGGGACGAGCTATAGCCTTTGTCGTAGTAATAGATATTTGTATGCAAAATAAAACGAGAAATGAATGAGAGTCCGTAAGTTAGAAAAACAATATACTTACGAGTAAGTAAAAGTCTGGCGTGCTCAAAATAAGAAAAAACTTTTGTCTTAAGTATCATAGTCGAAAAATGTAGAAGAAACGTTGCAAAAATCAATTTTTATATTTCATAAAAGTCTACAAACCTGTAACGGTGTCTGTTACAGGTTTGTAGATTTTTATGAAAAAATAAAATGTATTATTAATAGCAAGACGTTTCGAATTACACTTAATAAATATACATGTTAATAGTACAACAAACATATTTAAAATTTAAGATTAACATCAGTAAGTTGTGTAAATTTATTACAAATATCACATATTAGATAATAGAAATGCGTACTATATTTTACAGTTTAATCTAAATTGTTTTCAACCCTATAATATGAAATAGTGTTTATACAAATTTTAATGTTAAACACTCAGTTTTATAAATATAAAAAAGGTATTTACCCGGTACGTACTGGATATTTAGCTATTGCTTGCTGATACTAGGGTACGTCCCCATCTCTCTCCATATCACAAAACGCAGAGCGCGCCCTGGCAGGTTAACAAGCACAAAGTGGTCCAGCATAGATTATGGGCGTCTGTGATAATATACAGTTTATTGTGATAATATCCACAAAAACAAAATAATAATAATATACAGTCTGGCAATACACATCCGGGGTTCCTATATCCAGTCTGGCAATAGACATCCGGGGTTTCCTTTATCCATGACAACAAAACAATTATAATATACAGTAGGGCAATACACATTCTATAGCTCCCATGTCCACGAAAACAAAATAATAATAATATATAGTTAGGCAGTACATATCCGGGGGTTCCCATATCTACGAAAACAAAACAATAACAACATACAGTTTTGTTATACACATCCGAAAACTCCTATATCCACCAAAATAAAACAATAATAATATACAGTTTGCCAATACACATCCGAGAGCTCCCATATCCACGAAAACAAAACAATAATAATAAATAGTTTGGTAATACAAAACCGACGGCTCCTATATTCTCGGAAACAAAACAATAATGATGTACAGTTCGGCAATACGCACTCGAGGGCTTCTATATCCACGAAAACAAAACAATAATAATATACAGTAGGGCAATACACATCCGAGAGCTCCCATTTCCACGAAAACAAAACGATAATAATAAATAGTTTGATAATACAAAACCGAGGGCTTCTATATTCACGGAAACAAAACAATAATGATATACAGTTCGGCAATACGCTCTCGAGGGCTTCTATATCCACGAAAACAAAACAATAATAATATCCAGTAGGGCAATACACATCCGAGAGCTCCCATTTCCACGAAAACAAAACGATGATAATAAATAGTTTGATAATACAAAACCGAGGGCTTCTATATTCACGGAAACAAAACAATAATGATATACAGTTCGGCAATACACACTCGAGGGCTCCAATATTCACGGAAACAAAACAATAGTGATATACAATTCGGCAATACATACCCGAGGGCTCCTATATCCACGAAAACAAAACAATAATAATATACAGTAGGGCAATACACATCCTATAGCTCCCATGTCCACGAAAACAAAACAATAATAATACATAGTTGGGCAATACACATTCGAAAACAAAACAATAATAATATCCAGTTGGGCAATACACATTCGAGACCTCCAGTAACCACGAAAACAAAACAATAATAATATATAGTTTGGCGATACATATTCGAGCAATATGTATCGCCAAACTATATAGTAATAATATACAATCTGGTAATAACGCACCCCCAGCGTTCGAACATAAAACAATAATAATACATAATTTTACAATACTCCTCTGAAAACTTCTATATCCATAAAAAGAAATTAATAATTGGCATCAACTACTGCCATTAATATAAATAAAACAAATTGTAATTATAATTAATTAAACCCTTTTATTTGGTTTATTATCAAGTTTTTATTAACTCGCATTCTTGTCTGTTTGTAATCGGTACAAATTTTACAAACGGTTTTAAACTAGCTTCCCGTCGAGCTAGAGACTTGAAACTTCAAATATAGCACAGAACTGCATGACACTGCATAATTAACATTTCTTGTCTTTCGGTCTGTTTATTTGTTCGGCATAGAGATGAATATATAGTTAACCTAACCTATGCCCACGGCGAATTTTGTGCCATAACGAATTTGTGGGGCGCAAATTAATTTTGCTTTTTACTGTTAGTGTACATAATGTAATAAGTCTGAATTAAATAACTTATTACTATTGTAATTATCAAGATATTTAAACTAGATTGCAAATTTTCTCACACACGACACTAAAATAAGATAATTATTATTAACATTATTATTTATTTACTACCTTTTTAAAAAACGGACGAAAAAACAAAATGGTTTCAACTTGCCCCATAAAGATTTTTAACCCGATACAGAAATACAACCCCATAGATATTGTCCTGAAAATTTATGATTGTGAATTTTTAATAGCTATGAAAATACTTGTAAGATCTAAAACGAAAAACGTGGGGTGCATACAGTAGATAATAGTAAGGGGTTTTAGTGAGTAGCTGTCGTTGAGAAAACTCACACAAGAGGCCGTATCATTTGTGGTGCAACTCAATTTTTAGTGACTTGGTGAACTTGTTTTTCTTAATCTGGCTAAAGTTTCATAAAAAAACTTGAATCAAAATGGGGATCAAGAACCAAAATACGTGAATGTGGATCGATTGCATCTAATTTCGTTACGTCATTAGTCTCATTTCAAAAGGTTACATTGGTAAGAAAGAAAGTACCTACAAGTGGAACTCACAATATAGGAATTTTGTACACTTTTAAATATTTAAGGATGAATAACTATTCATGAACACTATTGATAAATACTATTCATAAACACTATTCATGAACACTATTCATGAACACTATTGATGAAACATCTTAGATAATTACATACTATGAAATTATCTAAAATATTTTCGCAACGTAAATATATTTCCTACTATATCTTTCACAGACGTAAAATGTTTAAAAAATTATAAGATCTATGATAATCACTACAAGTACCTTGTAATCTTCTATCAGGTTTTTAAATCCAAATTAGCGGTTTTCATGATTTTAGTTCGTTAGTTTTGGAAATAAGGGGAGGCATGAGTGCTCTATTTTTGCACGTTTTTTAGAAAGTCTCTTTAAATCTGTAATTTAAAATTATAAAAGAAGAAAACCTTTCAAAATAATACGCCATGTAATATTTAAAATTTAAACAAAATTGAGTGCTTCATTGACCCCTCCTCTTCCCTATAATTTTTATACGACTATTTAAAAAAATTAGCAAATTTAAACCACGCATTTTAATTGTCTACGTCGCGTTTTTCTGAGACGATTTTCTCAGAAAGACGCGACGTAGAAAATTGACGTTTGGCATTTTAATACATATTATGCCAGATGAACTGACAGAAACATGTGTAAGTGACTTTGCTAGGCTTTGGATTTTCAATTTATGGTGCGGAACCCTAAAAAAGATGACACTTATAAGGTTCTTACTATATCGAAATAAACATGTAATAATTTTTTAGAGTCATTTTATCTTTGTTACACACTTTTATTACGCTTCTAGTTACAGACAATTTTGAAAACAGTTTTCTGCCACTTCCAATCTTACCAATATCAAGCTTATCAATACGATCAACCCAACCATCATAATAGCAATTCTGCAAATTACGAGATATCGCATTTAAGAAATTCCCAGAGTGCTTGAAACTTCTGGAATAAAAAGAGGCTTACGTTATATTCTGATCCAACAGCGATCTTTACACATATAATAACGTTGATCAATCGCTCTGTTTGGACATGAAAGAAGAACAAACAAACACACTTCCAACGTAAAAGAAGAATAATAATTTATTGGGAAATATTGATAATAGACATGTCCATAATCACATCAAGTATTACGTACAAAAAACAAAAAAAATGTATATATATATATATATATTGGGTCTATTGAAAAGTGTATTTAGAACACAAAATCAATAGTGGTACTTAAAGAAATTGTAACTTCAAAATTGAGAAAGGATAACATAAAGTACTTTAAGGGGAAGTTCTAGCCCATATGCTTTTATGATACTCCGTCTGCTTCGAGCTTCATATAAATACACGCACCCACGCACGCACGCAGGCCCGCATATACTTATATATATGTATGCGTATTATATGAATTATGTTTTTATTTTATTCTTATGACAATTCTTCCCATTAAAGCTCTTGTCCTTTGCCAATCATACACTCCTTGTTCCACTTTCTTACCAATTCATTATCTTTGCTTACCAAACACCGAAAACAAAACTCCATAAGCACATATATCATTGCAAATTGACTTAAACTGTGAACTTCATTCAATTAATACGTGTATTATCCGTTGCATTATAATATACGTGTTACTCATTGTATTAATATAATGTGTATATGTGGTTATGGAGGTCGCGTAGATTATAACGTCTCAGCGTGTATGTAAATGTGCCAGCACGAATTGGATTTACAACTGTGCAAATGGCTTTAGCCCAATTAGTATTACTAAAGCCAAGCGACTCATAACTATCCGCTCCGTATTAATTTTACGTAAGTAACATAATTAATTTTCATAGTAAAACTTGTTTTAAACTCGCACATGAATCGGTTTTTATTATTCAACCTTTCGTATTTAAACTTTTAATTTCCAAGTATTATTTATACAATATAATTCGATTCAATTACCACAAGTTATTTCAACTATCAGTTGCATAAATTATCCTCATGGGGTATAAAGTATCCATTTTTTTGTGAGCATGTAATATGTAAACAAATGTATATATACATCACTGTAAATCAACCAATATACACAATATACATCACTGTAAATCAATCAATATACATCACTGTAAATCAACATTAATGCAGTACATTTAATATAGTAATATAATCTAGAAATTAAGTTAAAGATAATTTACATTCACGATTTTTGTTAAGTAAAAAAATACAATGCGTTTAAAATGCATATTTAAGAAGAAAAAAATTAGTAGAGCTATAGTTTCAAAGTGCACAGTCATATTGTTTTATTGATTTAACGCTAACACAACAATAATATCAAACCTTTCTGAGCCTGTTTACCTAATTTCGTAAATTTGTGTGTTCACAGTCTTTTCAATCATAATTCAATAAACACTTAAAATATAATCATGACGTTAAGTAATAAAATACAATGTGTTTAAAATAACCATATTTAAGAAAAAAAATTGGTAGAGCTAAAATTTAAAAATCGCTAACAAAACAATGATATTAACCCTTATTGAGCTGTTAACTGGAGCCGGTAAAGACTTGAGAACGAGGCAGTTATATAGAGTCGCTTGTATACCTAATTTCATAAACTTGTGCGTTTGCAGTCTTTTCTATCATAATTCAATAAACATTTAAAATATTCTCATGATTCCAAATAAAGTGTGCTCATCTGTAATTGTTTTTCCGTGTTTAGTGATAATGTGTATACAGTTGAAGATTGGTGATGTTCAGGTGAAGATTATACCAATAAATGTGAAATGTTAGATTTGCGTGTGATATATTATATTAAATAATAATTTGATGATAATCAGGCAGAATAGTATCAAAGATAATTTAAAATATCAATAACGTCATACACGAATTTTTGTAAAATATGTGGAGTGTTGTTGATTTTTAAAATACCGTGGGTAATTAACGTAATAATATTGACAGAGTGAAAGTAAAAGAGTTAGGAAGATATTTGAATAGGATAACTGGTGGACATTTTTGTGTATTTAATATAAAACTGTCAAAAAATAAATAATAAAAAATAGTCATTTTATAATAATTTAAATACATATTCGTTCAATGTATAGCCACGTTCGTCAACTCTCGAAATTCCACTATTCTCCCGGAAATAATTTTAATCATCTTCCGTATCCGGAATTTATTAAAAATGTTCAACTTTTAATCGCTTACCAAGTCACGCACCAAAACTTGTTAGTATAATCAAAAATTTATACGTCGAAATCCATTTATTTTTTAAAAATAATGACTTTTACTAGAATATAATGTTAAATTAGAAAGACATCTACAAATATTTTGTTTTTGAAGTAAAACTTCTTTACGCACGCTCGACTTGAGGAGTAAGCTGGTGAATGCGTGACGAGAGCGTTACGAAAAGTGTGAGCGGGCGAGGCGAACGGAAGTTGATTGGGAGATATAAGTTAGTGAAAACAGAAAGAGAGAGAGTTACGTTTCGTATATTACTGTAGGGACAAGAGAGAGAGGTGCGAGCACACATTTTCTTTCTCTCTTCCTCTCATAGGCAGTGCATGAAATATATATATATATATATATATATATATATATATATATATATATATATATATATAAATATATATATATATATATATATATATATATATATAATATATATATATATATATATATATATATATATATATATATATATATATATATATGCGAGTTTGCTAGCGTTACGCGAACGGTGATTTTTTTAATATTTTGTAATTTCATTTCGTTCTTGAACAATTTCATAAATTATTATTTTGTTCAATACATTAAAGATTCTACGTTTAAAGTGAATAAAATTGTAAATTTAAAGTCCATATTTTGTGAATTTGAAGTATTACTTCAGTCATGTGGTCTAAAGCACACTCGTTTTTTTTTAATTCGTGTATTGTATTGATGTCAAGTCAGAGCTGATTCATTTCTCAATATTAAAACTAACACGTAACTTGTTCAACTATATCCTTTTCTTCCAGATTTTTCTCCTCATGAGTTAACATCCCTGGTCGCTATCGTCTGTGAACAATAGGAATCTCACTTTAATGTTAAGGTATCTGTTAGTGTAAATGGATATGTTAACATTAAAGGTTCCTTTAAAAAGGCGCTTTTTAATTCAATAATGTTCTCAAAATTGAAAGTCAAAAACGTAATTCTCGATCTAAAGTAATAAATTTATTAAAAATGTTATGCCCCATAATCTAGTGTATTACTATATATAGATAAATATCTACGTATTATTTTATTAAGTCAGTTTAATATTTTTTTCCAAATATAAATACAGGTGGCCCACAAGTAATCAGAAATTTGAATTATGACTATAATGAAGCATGTTTTTCACGAAGAAAAGATTATTATTTTCATAACCTAAACGAAACTCCATCTGTTCAAACGATTAAAAAATTGGTAGTGTAGTTTAATATAGTATCCGCCGTTACCCGATAGTGAATAAATGTCGGTCGAGCCAAATGAGGCCATCGCGAACAGAAACACATATTCAATAGAACGCAAGGATCTGTTCATAAGATTCCTAACTTTTCTACAAGATAACATTCCAGATTATCAGGTTTGCCGAGAATATCGCTATATATTATTTTATACAATAATCTAGGTTTATATCCTTTAAAAATTATATTAGTTCTAGAATAAGAAGTCAGTGATGCTGCCCAAAAACTTGTCTATGCTTATAAAATTTTTGATAATTTTCAATTTTTAGAAACACTTTATTTTCTGATAAAATACATTTCCATATTGATAGATACATAAATTTGCAAAAATCACATCCCAAAATCGTACATCCCAAAATCGTCAAGTGTGCTTGTTTGTTTTTTTCGAATTAGTGTATAATTAAACGAACGTTTGATTGTTATGTATAAGTATTTTGTAATCATGTTTTAGTCATTTAGATAATTAAGTAAGTATTTAAAAAATCTTGCGTGTACGTATATCTAAATAAGGAAACAATCCATTATAACGAATATTAGGCATTAGGCAAAAGACTTAGCTAATATTAATTGAGGTATTAAAATAAATTAACAAAGAGCTCCCATAATCAGTTTAGGGCTAACTGGGCTACGGATCTCTATCATACATATATTGTGTTGCACTGCTTGTCTCATCTAACAAAAATAGTTGAATCCAATTAAAATAATTAAGCGAACACTTTTGATTTTTCATTTGTTTGTTTTTTAAATATTTAACTGAAAAACTGCTAATCTGATTTATATACGTATTACACAATATTAAAATTATGGTATCCAGATTGCCACCGGCTATATAGTATGACCAGATATTTTATAATTTTTCAAACATAGTCAACGTAGTCACGAACAATTCATCATGAAATCTAATAAAAATAGTTGAATCCAATTAAAATAATTAAGCGAAAAATTTTGATTCTAAATTTGTTTTTTTTTAAATATTTACGTGAAAAACTGCTAATCCGATCGATATACATATTACACAATATCACAGTTTGTGGTATCTAGATTGCCACAGGCTATACAGTATGAACAGACATTGCATAATTTTTGAGACATAGTAATTAATGTCAACGTAGTCACGAACAATTCATCACAAAATCTAACAAAAATAGTTGAATCCAATTAAAATAATTAAGCAAAAACTGTTCATTCTTCATTTGTTAGTTTTTTAAATATTTACGTCAAAAACTGCTAATCCGATTGATATACGTATTACACAATATCACAGCTTATGGTATCTAAATTGCCACAGGCTATACAATATGAACATATATTGTATTATTTTTGAGACATAGTAATTAATGTCAACGTAGTCACGAACAATTGTAAACTATTGTAGATACCCTAATAATACGATGGGGGGAAATGTACGTCTTAAAAATACCTAAAGAAAAGATTTCTGCAACATTTATCTATATTTGACAGAAAAGTCATGATAACTGATTTTGTGTTAAAAAAGTGATGGGGACAAAATGACGAATTTGGTTAGTTTAATAATCCTCATTAAAATTTATTATTATATAGAGATTAATATCGTATTAACTTTAATCCTTTAATAAAGAGCAATGCTATGGCCATGAAAGAAAAAAAACACATCAAAAAATCTTATAAAACTTAATATGGTGTAAAAATAAAATAACTACAGACACTGTTTTTTACCCTAAAATATACCCGTGAAAAACCGTGTCTATAGATTCAATATAAACTTAAATATATTCAGGATATTAATCTTAAATAAATATTAAAATATTATTTATCTTAGTATCGCTCATTCTCAAAAACATTTTCTTTGGAAAACTATGAAAATTCTCAATAAATTACGAGAAAATGACGAAATTCACTATTGTTGTTTATAGAATATGGTCTTTCTATTTCTTGTGCGTATATTGATTAAGTGGATAGATCCAGCTTGGCGGCTAAATACAAGTCCTCCCATATGTATTTTCTTGACAATAATCTACGTTTTCATACGATAATTTTTTGTGTTATTACACCTTATTGCAACAATTTATGTATTATTTTCAAATACCGGATTTTTTTTTTAACGCAAGTTCTACACTCGAAATTTCCGACCTGTTCATACAAACACTCAGTACCATGCCGATGTCAACACTTGGTAAGTTTCTACAAAACAAGAGTAAGTGTTATCAAAACTCTGATCCATTTTCATTTTATTTTTTCATACTTTATTTATTCCAAGACGGCTGGTTCAAACACTTGCACAAACATAAGCGTAATAATCGATTCCTGACGAAAAACAAGCTACGTTTGGAGGCCTGACATCATTAATGTTACCTAATTCTGATTGCTGTTTAGAAATGGCATACATTCTGCATGAATTACAATTAATATTTTTTCATGAAAGTCAGCATTTTTTGAAGAGGAACTTTACTATTGTACTTATTACATAATTTTCTAATACATCAATAAGACAGTATAGAATTCCAGGATTCATATATGTGTACTTTCCATTGCAAATTTTGAAGTTCTTTCAGTAGATTTAAAAAGTCTACCAAAGGAGATTAGTGTAAGCTACGAAGTATGAGGAGAGTAGTCCAACATTCCACTTTAAACTTTATATTGTTTTACAGTTAAATAATTACAAATCAACAAAAAATACTAGCAAGTGTTATGAAATCATTAAATTAATTTAATGTTGTAATAATTTTAAATACTATAATAAAGATTTTCTGCCAACATTTTTCAGGTGAAAATTTTCATAATTATGGTCTGTAAACAGAAAATAGTTTTGATGTTAAAATGATTATTGTTTAACATAACGAAAGATCTTCACGTTGTAATAAATTTTTATATCCTTTTAGGCGGTATTTTGTTTTAAAATCTTAGTAATATTAAAGAAATATTTTGGTTTTTTCATTTAAATAATTTGATCGCTGATTTGTGAGTTAAAAAAACAAAAATAATTTTGTATTTCTTTGTTGATGTACGTATGATGGCATCAGTATCTGTTCAGAAGTGTGGAAATGTATATATATATACACATATATATATATATATATATATATATACACATATATATATATATATATATATATATATATATATATATATATTTCTATATGTTGACGGTTTTGTTATTATAATAAATCTTTCCTGTTGTTTTCCCATTTCTAAATTTTAAATAAGTAACCCTTGATTGTTAGTGAAGATCACCAGTAACAACACGTAAAGGAAAGCATGCAATTATGGTTACATTTTTTGGTTGTAAGTTGGGAAAATTAAAAAAAAATGCTAAACTCATAACTCTAAACAATGAAACAAAAATAAATGTTTTGTATGATATGTTTTTCCATGAAGGGGTCAATAATTTTTTGGAAAGTGGAAAAATTTCCTCTTTTTCAGTGCTTCCTTAATAATTGTTTTTTGAAATGGCCAAAATTCTCTCCCTCTCTTCTCTATTCTTTCAGGATTTATATATATATATATATATATATATATATATATATATATATATATATATGTCTATATATAGATTAGCAGCCAAAATATGCAAACTGCATGTTCTTATTGGTCCATTACTATTATTTGAAAACCCATTTTGTGTCCAAAAAATTACAGATCTATCATGAAATGTAATTACCTAATTAATTTTTCATACCCCATTCGAAGTTTGTTTCTTTGTTTTACTTTTTACAATGATGCAAGTTAAAAAAAATTCTTTGATGATTTAATAAAGGTAAATTTGCATAAGATACGCAACAAAATAACCTCAAAATGGCGGTGCTTCTCCCTCCACCGCGCGCGATGCGTCACTGTTCTCGCTTATTATAATGAATTCTTTGATCGTTTAGCTATCCAGTGGCATAATTTAATTTGTTATGTAGAGGATAGATTCGAAACTGCAACGCCAAACGTATCCCCCGATTTTGTTATCTTTAGGTTTTTCGGATTGCCCCCGTATGGTAGCAAATTTAAAGACGTATTCACGTCAAAAAAATCGTTTACTGTCATAAATACCATCTAACATGAACTGGTAGGCGTCAACTGTAATGTAGAATGGATAGCATAAGATGCCCTGTTTACCTTTTGTTACTGTATCTACCTGTCTGTTATTATGCGGTAGGACATTAAGCATTTTTGTATTTTCAAGAGGACTCTTAACAGCAAGCTTACGATTTTTATTTAAAATTACAAAGAAATAATCATATATTAATATTTAAAATCTATTTAACCAGGTTTACTTAACAAATGATAGAAAAATTGAGGAATTAATCGGTGAAAAAGACAATTTTATAATTGTTTTTCTCAAAACCAATGCGCTATAGACTTATATGGAAAGTGGAGAAAGGCGTTCGTTCAAAATATATCCTATGACATATATATATATATATATATATATATATATATATATGTGTGTGTGTGTGTGTGTGTGTGTGTGTATACCACCCTTAGAAATACAGGGATCCTTTGAATTTCGTCATATTTGTGATCCTTAATTAATTTATTAAAAAATCCTGAAAAAATACTGGATATCAGCATCCACTTAAAACTTTTTATTAAAATATTTCGATTAAAAAACATGAAACATTTCAAAACATATAGACATTTATTTCATGCAATATTAACCAATATTTTATTGACATATTATTTTATAGTCCCTGTAAACCTTAGGCTAAAAATTCCGAACAACAGAGAACCAGCGTGTATATATATATATATATATATATATTAATTCTGAAAAAAGAACAAACGACAATTTCTCGTCTGTCGCAATTTCGCGAAGAACCGATTTCAACCAGTTTTACTAATATATTTATTTTCATATTTGATTATATTTACATTATATATTTAATTAATTTGGACTTAGATAATTAACTGATCTTACCAGTTAATATAATCCAACAACTTTAAAACAAAATCTAAACAGTGAAAGTATTATAAATAGGATATTTTATTATACTGTGACTAAAACGAGCTCTCTTATTTTTCTTCCTAGCTATTGTTTTGTAACATAATTTTTCATTTAATTATATTGAATATATTTGATGTTAATTTTGAAAAAAATCATTATAATTAAATGTTTTTCTCAACTAAGTGAAACTATGTGAATTAATACTATTTCTACTTTATTTAAATTCTTTACCACGACCTAGGTTTCGTTGTATGACAATATCTTTACAAATTGCCACCTGAAAATGCCATACAACAAAACCTAGGTCGTGGTAAAGAATTTTAAAAAAGTGGAAATAATACTACATAGTTTCATATAGTTGAAGAAAAAAAAATTGACTTAACTACGATTATAACTAATTAGAAACTAAAATTAAAACTTTAAATACAGAAGTGAAACTACTAATCGGGATGAACTTTTATAATCTTGTATTTTTTATGAAATTAATGAAATTGTTAATATTTTATATGTTAATTTCATCATCTATAAGAAACGATGTGAAAAAAAATGTATACGCACAAAGTTAGTTGTTAATGATATTGAAAGATTTTTAATTATTCGTAAATTTAAGAGCTTTTATCACTTAATTATCTGTAACGGTTGTTATATTTAACATCCGAGCATTTCTGTAAAACAACACGTTACATGTTTGAGCGTGTTCGCTGCATTCAGTGGTGACGTACTGAATGTATGTTCCACATTAATTTACATGACTCAATTAAAATGTATTTTCAATTTTGCCAACAATAAAACAACAACTAGCCCTTTTGTATATTTCCTTTAGTTCGAAGAGTCTTATTTTGTTACGGTACCCTAAAACTATGTTAGTGTTGATTTGCGAATTTTGTATTTCTCACGCATATTGCTTATACGAATTATTTCTTTATATAACTACCTTACTAATTAAGACAAATGAATGAAATATAATGTACAGACGAGGTGCTTAATTATTATTTAAAAAAAAGAGTGTGCTTTAGACCACACGGCTGAAGTAAAACTTCAAATTCACAAAATATGAACTTTAAAATGAATGAACAAAATAATAATTTATAAAATTGTTCAAGAACGAAATTAAATTACAAAATAATAAAAAAATCACCGTTCGCGTAACGCTAGCGAACTCGCATATATATTTATTTCATGCACTGGCTATGAGAGGAAGAGAGAAAGAAAATATGCGCGCGCACTGCTCTCTCTTGTTCCTACAGTGTGATACAGACAATAGGCTTGCACTGTGTCTTAGATATACGAAACATAACTGGCTGTGAGAGAAAGAGAGAAAGAAAATGTGTGCTCGCACCTCTCTCTCTTGTCCCTACAGTAATAAACGAAATGTATCTCTCTTTCTGTCTTCACTAACTTATATCTCCCTCTCAACTTCAGTTCGCCTCGCCCGATCACACTTTTCGTAACGCTCTCGTCACGCATTCACCAGCTTACTCCCCAAGTCAAGCGTGCATAAATAAGTTTTACTTCAAAATAGAAGTAGTTCACGACGTCGTTGTTGTCGTCGAAAGTTGACGTCGAATGGAAACTTGTTTTTAAAGGGAAATTTCTTTAACGACATTTGATTCTTTCTATCACGTTGAAAGTATATATAGCACTTGAGAAAACAAATGCCAAACATACCCGACTGGCAGCAGAACCGACCGAGCACTACTTATATGACGATATAAAATGTCAAAACGTTTATTTAAACGCTAGTCTGTCGATTAATCGACAGGTCCCCAGTGATTT
The DNA here is from genome assembly GCA_039881145.1 of Druceiella hillmani. NCBI lineage: Eukaryota > Metazoa > Arthropoda > Insecta > Lepidoptera > Hepialidae > Druceiella > Druceiella hillmani. The sequence goes on from JAYKKI010000024.1 coordinate 15,390,970, forward strand.
TTGCACCGTTAAGTGCTCATTTAGTTTCGGCTGCGATATAATGCAAAAATTGTAAGTCAGGGTGATGTCATAATATATTTACCAGCCTCGAGGGGAACTTAGGAATTTTATACTCTAACTTAATGAAAATATACTTTTAATCGTAATAACACGAAACCATGCAAAACATAAATAACATGCTTCTAGATGACTAATGATTATTATAAATGATTAATTAACATGACTCGCAAAAGAAGTTTCACTTCTTCCGTGAGCTTCTATGTGTGAGGGTCGCATTTTTTCCTCATTTTATCAAGAATGACCTTTATGTAAGTTGCAAGAATTTTATTCAAATAGTTAATAATCAAAATTCTCATTATTCAGGGTTTTATCAAAAAAAACCTTAAATTTGGTTGAAAACAATTTTTTGCGTACACCGTTTTGTTTTCACTTCAGTATTTTTATGTTATAATTTTGTTTATTGTTCGACAAATGTTTGAATAAAACATATTTATTTAAATAATTTTTGTCGTTGGTAGAAAAGGCAATTCTTTACGTTTTGTCGTAAAAATTTAGGGAATATTTCTTTAATTACAATAAATTATAAATACAAGTCTTCTCGTCTATTCCTTTATAATTAAAATAATATATATAGACAATGAAAATATTGAGAATATATTTTTACATTTGTATCATCAATATATATTTTTGATGTGTTGTTGATTGGATAACAAATATGAATAAAACTTAAGAAAAATTATTGAAATTTAAATTTTTTTTCAAAATTTCATCTCCACTAATAGGATTTGAAAACGGCCATGATATTTCCACGTGGATCATGGATATGATATCATGGATACATGATATCTTGGATATTTCCACTAAATTAGCAGAAAATATGTTGACGTCTAACTATTGTGTTGTCAAAACATTATGACAAATATATTGACGTCATGTGAGAAAAATGACCGGATGTCGCATTTTAATTTACAATGATTTTTGTTTAAATTAAAACATATTTTATCAAAAATATGATATATCACAAAAAACTGGTTCTGGTCATCGTGAATAAAAATATGCATGAATTACCCTTAATGGATAAACTCTTTAGTAATATAGAATCGAGAAATTACAAGAGACGTACATTGTAGAGGTACGTTTGAGGACTGTTGCAGAGGTACGTTTGAGGACTGTTGTAGAGGTACGTTTGAGGACTGTTGATATTGATAAGGTGAAAATGGGAATAGCACCCTATTATTTAAAAATATTAAATCTTTGCGAATGATTTTAAATGATTGTTTCGCATTTGTGTTCAGAAATGACAGAATCGGATTCGAAGATATGGCAGAGAAAAACTGTTGCAAAAGGTCGCGCGCAGTCGAACGACGCATCCGCAGTAGCTGAGCAATGCAACGCCAAGGCGATACGTGCAATAGAAGGCGAGAAGGTTTTCATAGAGCGCGAGTCACTTCTAACAACGCTCATGGCCGAATCGCCACACGTCCGCACCGTTTACAATATATTCATCGCTGTACTGTTCCTTTTGCTCATCAACACGCTGCTTAACGACTTTGTTCACTTTGGCAAGTAAGTACATACTGAAAACAATATTTTTGCAATTTTTATCTTGGGGTTATCGTAAATGCTGCGCCTGATGTGCTAATGCAAGCTAAGTGATGCTCTTGTCTTTAACCGTGTGGTTTATTACAATGTAGAATTTGTTTACAAATATACAGGTTTTTTAGAAACAGTTAAGAACTGCCAAATAATTCTCGAATAAATTCTATTCAGTTTGATGTACAGATTCGCCTGTATGAACAATGTACACATTCTTGGTTACACGCTCTATAATTATTTAAGAGAAATTTTACCCTGCCCCTCCCCCATGAGAATAAAGGTCTCCTCCAGACTTTTCGATAATTATACTTCTTAAAGGATTTTAGTGTACCTGGTTCCAAAAGTGGGATTCATGTCATTTGCCCATCTGAATATTTAGAAAACAGAATTTTGTCAACCGCGCAACAGTGTGATTCAGCCATCTATATTTTATTCTTATTCCAATTTTGTCTCATTTCATTATTTTAAATGCTTCGTATACTACCATGATGAAAAGTTTCAGAGAGATAAGGTCTCTTTGTTTCATTTTTCTCTTTATATTTTTTATCAGTTCAATTTTCTCAAGTCCAAATCTGATGGTAGTAAATTTTTCGTGTCATATTTTTATATGTAGAGTGAATTTTGTTTTGTTCCCAGACATTCGAAATGTAAATATGGACGAAAGACTCAATTTTGTAGTCGATTAATATCTCGTAGAGTTACCTGAGGTATTTTATATATTTTTTCAATGTTTTTTCTACTGAATGGGTACGGTCATCAATAGAGGCGCCTTTAGATAATCTCGATTGCTTTTGCTTTTTATCGGTTGCTTATTATCTGTCCGATCCCTTATTCTTTGTTTTATGCTAGCTGAAAACTTGTGTGGCCAAAAAACAGCATATATTTTTTAAACAATAACAAGAATATATCTAATTCTGTCCATTTTTTCGGGACTGTGCTCATGTTTTTTGGCGAGACTGACAAAATAAGATAATAGGTAAGCAAGAAACCCCACAGTAAGTACACAATTCGAACATTCCTTCTTTGCTCTTTGCAATTGTTACTATATTGCCTGTTTCTTCCCTAACACACCTAACTCACTTTGAGGAATGTTTTTATATCGAAGTGTTGAAGTTAATACTTTTTTAAGCCTGAAGCTTTAATTCTAAACTATTATACTTAAATACAAAATTACCATTCAGATAATTAATTTAAACTCTGCCATTGACAAAGCTGAAATGATTTTTTAGCAACCACCTACATAAAAACTTTTTTTATTTGAATGAAAATAATTGGTTAAACAGCTATTTTTTCAATTTTTACACATTCTTTCATAGCATAATGGTAATTAATATATTAAATTAAATTATTTCAGAATAAACGTGGGTTTCCAAAGAATAAAAGTCAGCTTCTGGAGCAAAGAAAGTTGCGCGGTATATTTGTGGCTGCTGCAATTTTCAACAGCACTCGCCGCATACCCCGGCTTCCGATTATGGGCAGTATGTAGGCGAGCCTTCGCAATCAAACCATGTAACTATTATCAAATCTATTCGTATATATTTTTCCAAGGAAATTATACAGTTATCATCAAATAATTGGAACCAAATAGAACCTCTAGACAAAATTCATTGTCTAGAAAATGTATTGTTACATCTTTATTTATCAAATGAAATAGATATCATTGTCTGGTGTTATGTAATGCTGTGCATTGTCAAGTATGCTAGCTAGGATAGCAGTATATAGTTACCGAAAAAAAATTTCTCCATAAAGGATTAAAAAGTATACAAATCAATTAGGTCGATAGTTACTTTATTTTCTATCTGGCCATTTAATTAAAATGTTTGTATTATAATTGAAACATATTAAAAGTAAATATTTTATCCATACATATTAATTAATTTTGGTGTCATTCTTGAATATTATATGGTAATGTGCACATTCCTTTGTAATTTAGATCTAAATTGGTGTTATATAACTAAATAAGCAAATACAGATCAAAACGAATATAAACCTAAGTTAGCGTTGTGATTTAACAGATGCAAAAGTATGAAAAATATGTAATACAACTTATAGTGCCTCCTGAAAGAAGAGACAAAATTAAACAAGCCTATAAAAATAGATCATGGAATAATAAAAATTGCTAAGAAAGCCATCTTTAATAATTCCAAGTTATTTATGAAGGAAGATTTCAAATCAAATGCTGACATATGATGCAGTATTCAAATCAATACCGGCGTATCAAGTAATACCATTCCACGATGACTGGTAGATGCGAGAGAAAGTGTCGCTTAAAAGTTCCATTACTAAAAAAGAGAACCAGACTACATTGTAGTTATTTGTCAGGAAATATGAACGTCCAATCTGTTCTTAGTGGAAATAAGAGTTATTTTCTGACGTGACGAAAATAAATATTTTTTGATCAAACGACAGATAATACATACGACATCCTTTAAAATCAAAATTAAATCTATAACACACAAAAAAACAAGTAAAACATGGAGGTGGCGATATAGACATTTGAAACTGCTTTTAGGTCGTCGGAGTGGAATCATTCAATAAAAAAATTTAATCTTGATCGCTTCCTTTGCTCATATATTTGATAACATTTTGATCGATTAACTGAATAGTTCGTGTGAGCAAAATCTTCTTATTTGTGAGGAGACCCATGACGTGATACTACCATTTACGTATTTACTTGTACAGGATTTTTTAAATCTTCTCCACTTTTATCAAAATATTCAACATCATTAATAAATGTATGACTCTGAAATGAATTGTTAGTGCATCTCCTTTGACTCATATGTCTCTATAGGGACATAACTTAAAATGAGTCCAGATTTTGTTTTTGCAGATCATCATCACGACTTCCCAATATAATACCCCTTTTATAAAATGTTTACCCAACAAACACAACTGCAAATTTATCAATAAGGGGAGTGGTAACAACCACAATACTATAATATGACTACAATGTTATCCAGAAAATAACACAAGGTACGTTGTGGAGAACATTGTGGTCATTAGTGGTACTATCGTGATATATATCACTGTGGTACTATATATCAATGATATAAATTTAAGTACCTACCAAAGTCCAGTTGAAATTTGACAGTTTTTGTGATGCTTTTTCAAAATAGTTTTAAAACTCTACACGATTGTTATACGATTACACTAAAGTACTATCGACCGGATACGGAACTCTGTTAAACTAAAGAGTTAACTTAATTATTCCTGGATCAAAAATTAAACAAATCTGCAGAAATTATAGGTGATCAAGTCGATAAGACAGCAAGTTCTCTTTTAATCGATAGTGTCTTAGTGGGCTTGCTCCCTTATCGATATGGTGACCTGTAAAATGGCCTTTAATATAAAATATATTCATGAAGCTTGGTTCGACTATCTAAATACAATCATAAACAAAATATTTTCCCCTAAAAAGCAGATTACTAATTAGGAGGGGAGGAAGAATTTCCACCAATATAATTTCACCCCATAATCAATACAAATATTTTTATTTTAGAATTAAAAAACTGATATATAAAACAGAGGTGGTACCTAGCAAAAAAGTAGGATCACTTTTATAATCTACACTTTTATAATCTATGACCCTCATAATTAATGGCGGAATACTCTCTGTTTGTTCATATTTATGTTTGCTAAATTTAAGTTACAAATCTATCTCTTTACATCGTAAGTCTCTTGGTGGATAAAAACACGGTTCACTCTATTTTGCCAACGTTCTACATTCCCACTATCACGATCTGCCACCAGGACTAATACGTCTACTTCGGACGGTAAAATTTCCTCATCCTTTGACGTTTCTAATCCGATGTCTCTTTGGGAATATGGACAAGTTTCATTCTCAGCATATGGCTAATCAAGTCCCGATTGCGGCATTTTATTTTGTGCTCATTAGAAACTGCCTTGCGTCGTTCTAGGAAGTCTCCGTTAGATGTATATTCGAAGAATATATCCAAGGCAGTGGTTTATAAAGATTTAAAGTCACCGCGTGAGGTCTTTTATTGCCTTTTATTTCCCTCAATCACATTGTATTGATTTTTACGTTGGAACGAAATGTTTTGAATAGTTATATATAATAGTAATAGTACTCCATGCGTCGGTTCCCGAAACTGCCACAAGGGACGGAGTTGCGTAAAAATCACCCTAAATTTGATGATCAGTGAAACGATGTCCTCTTCAATCCCTCCCGTCTCAGAGAAGATACTCCCGAAATACATGAATTATTGGAGATATTTATGTTTTTTTGCGGAATACCAATCTCGCTGAGTCAGAACCGAATATTGGCTCATTTCAAATTATCAAATGCTCTTTTGAATTCAAAAAGGGCAGATAAATCTCCCTTTGCTGGTCTGATGCTTAGTATCTCTTTGAAGAAAGAATTTAATGGCTTCTGAAAATATGTTCAGTATAATTTTCCAGATCACCTTACCTTTTCTCTCGTGTCTGTCACAGCCGTTTTTCTCTTTTTTCAATCCGCTTAACGTATAAACGAGAAATTTGGGGTAACAATAAAATAATTAACCCACACATAATACAACAGCACAATCGAAAATATTTATGTGGAGCTTTAGGGTGACAAATTAAGTGTACGATTTTTTTTTACTTCAGGTATAATATGGCATATCGTTTTAACACACGAGTTTACCACACGATTCATAGCATTATTTAGCGTGACACTTTATTAAGTCAGCATAGTGATTACAGTCTATCTTCTATTAATAAAATATATGAAATACAATGGAGTTGTTTTGATAGAAAACGACTGATTGAATATAAATCTGTGCCTACAATATTTTAAATATCAAATTGGTTTGTTTACAAACCTTCTCTTTTGGAACAAAATGAAACATTATAACTTAACATATATATTCCATCTGCTATTAACCGCTAAATTAAACATGACAGAAGTATGTAGAACATTCAATTTTCTTTTACAATTGGAATAGAATACGATTACTCTGAAAATACGTTTTACACCCGTGTGCACCACACATGACCAGGTCTCTCAGTCAAAATTACTGACCGTTAAACGACAGTTAAAAGGGTATTTTGTACAGACACTTTAGGTTTTGGAGCATGCATATAAAGTAGACTCTTGTTCGAACTCGACTGAGAGTTAACGAGAATCAGAAATACCTTTTCAACTGTCAGTAAGTCCGACTGATAGTCTTGGCCGTGTATCGTGTATATGGACGTTAGTCGCATTCAAATCGCAATCAAGTTCCGCTGAAACATGTACGCCATAAACTTGAAGCCCCGTCCTCCTACATCCCTACTTTGATCTCTATTCAAAAATAAATATACTTTTGTAATGTAACGACTGTTATGCCATTTCAGCTTTTGCCAGTCATTGCATTAACGCGATAGGTGTGACAGGGTACATCGCACTGCAGGTAGTGCTGATGGGCGTACCGATATACTCCCTCTACCGTGCGCCACTTCCAGTCGGCAGTGGTACTGCTATCACACTAGAAATGGTCTGTAACATAACGCCATCACACCAGAAATGATATATAATATAGCTCCATCATGCCAGAAATGGTCTGTGACGAAGCTCCTATAATTAAGCGTCCTTCTTGTAACTCTCAAAATCACTCATCCATACAGCATGAACGTACACTTGGCTCATGTACTTTTACAAAAATGCATTTTTATTTCTCAGTACTCTACTGGTTTTAAATCTAATAGTACGAGTATGCAAGTGTGCAACTTAAATTTTACTTGAAAATGTTAACATGTTACTCGTACAAAACTTTGTAAATATTAAATATTATAGGTTAAAAAGGGATCATTTTTATTTTTATAAAACCTTAAACATCTCCTAATTCTTCCATATATTATATCTAATTATATAAGCATCTCTTTGTAGTAATCAAACAACAATTTATATTTTATTAAAAGTGCAAATTACATTCAGCTTGCAGATTCACAAGCTATGTTTGATTTTGATAATATTCGATCGAAATAAGTTATAATAGTAAATAACATTTTGATAACTTTAATGTAACTATTTCAATCAAATAACAGTATAAAAATACATGACCACTATATTCCGTTTCTAGTTTAGGCATTCGATGAAAGTACACGCATTCGTGCGAAGCTGCACCGGACGCGCGGCTAATCCACCTCCAGCCTCTTGCTATATCTACTTCCTGTTTGCACCCACTCTGATCTACAGAGATACCTATCTCAGGTTCGTATTTAAATATTTCAGCACGTTAGTAAACCATTAAAATATCGAGTTAAAATAAATAATCAATACTAAACAAAAAAAATTCATCCTAACAATTCTACTCTTGGATGTCAAACGCAATTAAAATGTTGTTAATTTTAATCCGTGGCTTCGTTTGCATGGAAAAGAGAAAAAGTGATAGTATTAAATTTAAAAAAGTTCTTATGATCAAATTACAACTTTGCGTTGAAAATGGCTAAGCATTTTCAGATGCAGTGATTCGAAGAAATCGGCTTATGTTCTGCAAAGGATGGTTGTAGACTAACACGTTATCGTCATACGTTATTACAATACGTACTTTTATTCATGCTTATATCTATATTGGCATGGTTTTTAATTACAAAACAACTATTTTCGGATAAACTTTTTATCCTATGTTTATATAAATAAAATAGTCTATTTACATTACAAATTTTATCGAGATTGATTAAATAGCTGAAGCTTGGAAGAACGAACAAACAAGTTTACTTTCAAATATAATATTGAATATATTTGGCGTTAATTTTGTAGAAATTAATTGTTCACAATTAAATGAAACTACGTGATGTAGTATTATTTCTACTTTCTTTAATTTCTTTACCACGACCTAGGTTTCGTTGTATTACAACATCTTCAGGTGGGATATTCGCAAAGATATCTTAGATATATATTAGATAAGATCATCTTTGCTAATATCCCACCTGAAGATGTTGTAATACAACGAAACCTAGGTCGTGGTAAAGAAATTAAAGAAAGTAGAAATAATACTACATCACGTAGTTTCATTTCATTTCAAATATAATAATAATCAATACGATATTTTTATGTCAAAATGTGTCAAACACACATTTATCAATTAAAACCCTTGAATTAACATTTCTTATTAACCATGCCACTGTGTGGAAACTAATATTATTAACTTGTAGTATTTCTTTTAAATCAGTTTCTATCCATGATTATATTGAATTTGTAAAAACTATATATCCGGATAAATATAAAAAATAAAGTTATCAAAATGAGAGCAAAGACCGATTTTTCGATTTATGCTGTCATTTTTTATTTGATTTGCTGTACTTTTCTGACTATAATATTTAAATAAAGTGTACTCTAATAAAATGAACTCTATTACATATTCATCAGTCTATCTCCAACCGCAACTTGTGCCGAAAGGAACGTAGTAGAAACGTCTCTTGCCTGTTTTACTGAAATAAAAAATGTGTAATGTTGTTACAGGACCAAGAAAATTAGATGGATGAAAGTACTTTATCATCTAATGGAAATGGGCGGTGTGATATTTTTCTTGTCCTTCATCATTGATACACTCATCATTCCGTGTTGGGTGGATTTTGGAAAGGAAGAAGTGAGATTTTATAATTATGAATTAAAAAATATTATCACAAAGCTTTATATTAAGAAAACAAAACTGCCACATATATTTTTATTTTTGTTTTCAATCCTGTAATTCATTCCCAATTTACATTTACTGAATATTTTGCAAACGTCAAATCTATACAAGTTTTCCCTAGATCAGTTGGTTTATGGTGAATTCCCTTTGCATTTGCTTAATTCGTGATGTCCAGCTGCCACGAATTTTGGAGTGGTACTGTTATACTTTCATACTTCCTCTTTAATAAAACAAAATGGCGACTCTATGACTCTAGCTAATTTATTAAAGTTTGAAATTCCTTCGACAGAAAGAGTCACTAATTTGGGCGCGATCGACTCCCCAAAACCGGCATCATTTTAAAGACGCTAATTATTAAATTTTGCGAAAACAAAGTCTGTAAACGAGAATGACATGTTGCAATAAATAAATGTGTAATAATACAATTTGATTTATTGTCTGGTGACAGGTGTTCGCGGCAGAGAAGATCGTGGAGCACATCTTAAGCCACATGATTCTATGCGCGATCATGTTTGTATCAGTCTTCTATTGCATGCTGCACGCCTGGCATAATGCTGCAGCTGAGGTCCTGACTTTCGCCGATAGACTTTTTTATGAGGTCAGTATTATAACGATTCAATTATCTACTGCTTTGATTTGACCGTTGGACGTTTTTTTTTAGTTTTGACGAAAATATTCCATGCCCATACAAAGTGCGTACCTAAAATAAATATTTTTTACGAAAGCTTACTTGTCAAGATTTATCTAGGAGATATTAAAATATAAAATCGTTACTATATGGGCAATATGAGAGTAAAATAAAGAAAATACTAGATTTCTTGTATTTTTAAATCATTTAGTGCTGTCTGAAGTAATGAGATTACATCATTCAATGAAATCTGGTTTCTTATAAATATTTTTTTTCTTAGTTGAATGCAATCATGTAAATGCTCTTCATTGGATCTTGTCCTTATATCGAATCTACAGTTACATATATTTTATGCCCCCTGCAAGTATATATAGATTTTCCTCCAAAGATCTCCATAAACTCCTCACTAAAATAGTATAACGAACATGCATTGGTTATATATTTACATGTTGCAGGAATGGTGGGTGTCATCCCGCTTCAGCGACTATTACCGCAGATGGAATATTCCCGTGCACGAGTGGCTCCATGTGCACATATACCGTGAGGTGGCCCCGCGTGCAGGCCGCGCCGCTGGGCAGTTCGCCGTTTTTACTGTATCGGCCATCGCGCATGAACTCACTGCTGCTCTGACACTTGGTTTCTTCTACCCCGTGCTGCTGATTTCGATTTACGTGTCTGCATTAGTCCTGGTGCCTCTCACCTCTGAGCTTGGCCATCGCTTCCCGCATATGTGCAATATGTTGATGTGGTTGTTATTGTTCGTAGGTCATGGTACGTCTATCTATTTATTTAAATCTGATAGTTAGTGAACCCTAGTTCAGTATTACTTAACATTAGGCACCAAATGACCGGTCTGACAGCAGTCGTCGATATTCCTTTTTCTAATAGAGTTTGAAATAGGAAATGAATCACACAAGAATCCTGTGTTCATGTTATTAGTTGGAAAAATTTGATTTTTTTATGCTATTTTATTCTTAAAATTTATAAAATCTTATCCATTATAATATAAAATTGTACATAGTACAACATATTTAACAATTTAATATGCAAGTACTGTAACATATTATTTGTCTATATAAATTGAAAACACCTTACATAAGATAGAACCGACACTTGAATTTATCCCATTGCATCAGCCATCCACTTAGGTTCACAGTGCATCTCAAATCTCTTCATCGCGATAGCTACAGAAGGAGTAAGGAAATGGCAAAACCATAATATTGCTTTTGTGTTACAGGTATTCTCTGGATAATATACTCTATGGAAATCTTCGCGAGGGTAAATTGCCCAAAGACAGAAAACGACAGCTGGTTCATTCCCAAGTCATGGTCTTGTTCCTCAATAAAATTTAAACCTGACTGGTCTTTCAAAAACCCTTTCATGTAGAATAAGATGTATATATTTATTTAAGCAAGTCATTAGTTATGAACAGCTCAAATGCGAGCTGAAAGTTTGGTTTATCAGGTCTCAAGGACAAAGGAGTACGATTAATCAAAGTGTGCACCTAAATTATCGACATATATATATTTGTCATCTTAATGATAGCTTGTTAATTCAGGTAGCGAAGAAGCTGGAGCGAATTAGCTTCTTTAGTAAATATTCGGTTTCGGAGTATATGTTGGCTCTTTATCTTTATCCAAGCTTTATGAGAAAGTTTGTAATGGTCAAAAATATGTTTTTTATCACAGCAAAGCAAAGCTCTCAACAGCAAAGAAAGACTAGCTTCGAGGCAATTTCCTTCGATATTTTTGAGAGAGTAACATCAAAGCTTGCTGCTGTTTCATGCTTGGTTAAGATTGTATCTGTTTCCAATGAAGCTAGCAGTTTATCATTATTCACAATGTTTTCAGGATATCCACACGACTTGTTTTGATAACCAAAATAGCTAAATCAAATTGTTTCAAACCATTGTTGTACAGTGCTTTTATCAACAATATTCTTTCTAAAGATTTCTTGGCGATTTCGAACTGGCCGTGCTACGTTAGTTCCACCATGAAACTCTTATTCAAAAGTAATGCGAATTTTTTATTTACGAAATTTAATACGCGAAAGATTAATTTAACTTAACATTATGTACAATTGAAAGTTTAGCGACTTATTTTCACAATAAAAGCTATTAAATGAAAATTTTAAGGATACCGGGAATCAAACTTGTTATTGTTGTCATCGGACATTCCATACTAATTTGATCTATTAATAGTGGATAAAGGTTGTTGGTACAATTTAATAAGCTTTGTAGATGTGATATCGACTTCTTTGTACATATTTTTAATTATTCAAGTAAAAAGTTAACGATAAATTACTTCATTTTATTTTTACTAAGTTATTAAACGTAATGTTTTTATCGGCAATAAATATGTATACTGCCTGTATAATAAAAGTTAAGAAGTAACAGTTGAAGTAAATATATATTACTTAAATAGAAGAAATATTTATTGTACAAAAACTCGTGTAGGACGTGAAACTTCTTTTATACTTCATGCCAGTTAATAATTTATAATAACCATTAATTGCTTAGAAGAATGAATTTCTTTTATTCTGATTAAAACTATATTTTCACTATTTTATACATTATACTTAATAAATTAAAATATTACATTCGCTTGTATTTTTTACTTTATACCCAACACGAATACATGACTAAAGGCGCGATAAACTTTTTAATATACCCGACCGTCACGTTGCTAACACTCGATCGGGCCAGCCACTCGGCCGGATTCGTTCAACATTTCTTTTCTTAACGCTTGAGTTTATAATTTTAAGTTGACAGAACGATTCAGAATAAAAATGTTTAACTTCAACAAATCTTGAAATGGTACCATTATTTTACGAGTCTAATTATCTTATGCATTACTAAGAATTACTAAATAAAGTACAAGTGAAATTGAGAGGAAAAATTTGAGAAAAAATAAAACATTGAATTGTATTTCGATAACAAATCATGCATATTGAGATTTCATGAAAACTTGTAATTAAAGATTCAAATGGTTATTTTAAACTTTCAAAGAATGTTTACAAATAAAAAGCATTTTTTTGTTTTAAATTTAAACCACGTTTTTAATAAACTTGACTTTTTTCTCTTCATATCTGATCTCTCAGTCATAGTACGTACGATTTCCCAAAACTTAAAATGGTCAAAAGTACTAAACTTCAAAAGTTTAGTAAATTTTTCGTTTCGTTTTCTTTTATTATTTTTTGTTTAATCTTGGACTGAATTTCAACGAGTGCTCCTAATGGTTATCTATTCTATCCTGAAATTCCTCAACATTAAACAATACAGGTGCCATGATCGAGTTTCACTGATATAGGTGTAATGATACTCTAATAAAACACGGTTAAGTGCTTTTTAGTAAAATATGCTCTTTAGTATAATCAAGGCATAATAATGAAGCTGGATGGTGTTGACAGGAACTCTTCAGTAACGAGGTGTAAACTCCTTGAATTCGAACTTGATTGACTTGTCTTTACGTAGCAAGACAATAATAGGATAAATAAGTTGGTAAGTATATACGGGTACATACAGTATAATTTCAACCTTTGATCCGTATATCCTAATGCTCCGCGTGTACTATCTGCCTAAACAGAGAGACTTGAAGTTCCGTTGTTTTTAAATTAGTATCGTAGGTCTCAAGCTGAAACCCTGTTATTGAACTCTGAGTTCCAACTCCTCAGTTCTGATGCTACAGGGCAACTACCTACCGAATTTGTGGGACTTGTCGATTAGACAGTCTTGAGGCTGTGGGGGTGCTGAGTGCCTAAACCGTGAGACTTAGGGACTTGTCCTTTATAATTTGTATTATCAGTCTCAAGCGGAGCATTTGTCATTGCACCTCGGGTACTGACTCCTCAGTCTTGATGCTGCAGGGATACTGCCTGTCTAAACTCTGAGAGATTGAGAATCTGCTGGTTTTAAAATAGTATTACGAGTCTCAAGGAGAGACTTTGTAATTGAACTTCGGTTTCCAACTCCTCAATCTTGGTGCTGCCTACCTAAACCGTGAAATATACTGTCTTTAAATTAGTATAGTGGGTCTAAAGCTGAGACTGCAATTAAACTTTGGGTACCAACTCTTCAGAATTAACGATGTGGAGGTCAGTTTGATTAAATCATAAAACTTGAGGATATCCCGTTTTTAAGTTAGTATTGTCGGTTTCAAGTAGAGATTCTGGGATTAAAATCTGTTTTTAAGTTAGTATTGTTGGTTTCAAGCAGAGACACTGCCATGAACCTTGAGGTCCTAGCTTCTCAATCTTGACACCGTGGGGATATTGCTGCCATAAAACGTGAGACTTAAGGATCTGCTGTTTCTAAATTAGTATTGTGGGATTCAAGCAGAGACTCTGTCACTAAACTCTGGGTTCCAACTGATCAGTCCTAGTCATGTGGTACTATCTGAGATACTGTCCGTGGGGGTACTGCCTGCTTAAATCACGAGACTTAAGGACTTGCTCTTTCTAAACTAGTATTGTAGGTCTCAAGCAGAGAATCTGTCATTGAACCCTGGATTAAAGTTCCTCAACGTAATGCTGTTACTAATAGGGCCTGTTTTAAGTATATTAATTCATATTTTCAGCATTAATCAGCCATTTTGGTTGATTCTTTTTTTATTTGAATGGTCCTAGTGTATTATTATGAAAATTAGTTAAAATTTTTCCATAGAAATTGAAGGTATACAATTCAAATTCTCAACAATGTGCGTGATTGAGTTTTTACAATATAGGTCTAATGATAATTTAATAATATATTCTCTAAAATTGTAACATTATTAACAGCGGCACAATTTTGCCCTCTAGTAAAATCAGGGTACAGTGATGGAGCAGGGCTGAGTAACAGGAACTTTTTACTTATGAGGAGTAAACTCATCGAGTATATATTTTTTCAGTTGTGTTGAAATAAGCAAGTAAATAGTAAAATAAATAAGTAGGTAAGTATGTACACAGGTACAAACAAAAAAAATTAAACATACTTTAGTTGTTTAATTGTTTTAATCGAAAGTTAGATACATAAGTGCAGATATAAACAAATGCATGAATTGAATTAACCTTAGCACGTAGATAGGTAGGTGAGTTTATACAGTTATGTGCAAAGAAATATAGCAACTAGAATATTGGTTGGTGGACATATAGTATATAAAGACTTGAAGCACTAACTAATTTACGATTAATGAGATATTATTGATATTGAATTTATCATAAGTTCGTGAAATTTTGGATAACCACATAATAAAAATAACAATCCAGAATAACATTCAGGATGGAGTTTTCGGAAAAAATATAGTAATCAAATTGAAGTACTTTGTTGCCTTCAGTACATAAAATGAAGCTATAGAATTAGCATATCTGCACATTGAAAGTAAGAGAATATTTGGGGGAACGGTAATCAAATGTTATTAGACACAAATTATGCTTTGTATTTTTATCCGTTTGATTGTCTGTGAGTCTTCCACGCGCATTAAGCAAGACTAGCTAAAGGATTCCGAAGATGTTTTCACTGGTGGATTCTGTCTGTACAGTACGTGGCTATGTTTCATCGCAATCGACCAACTAAACAGGAGATACCGTTATTTGACATTTCAATTCAAGGCGGACTTACTTAAAAAGTTTACTTTTATTACTGTTATACTAGGTGGCGTTACGCGTAACAATCTTGCAACAATTTCTTGGAAAATGCTACCAAGTTAATAATCTTCCAGTTAACTTGGTAAACTTTTCCAAAGGACTACACGGACGAAGTTGTGGGGCATAGCTAATAAACGTAATTTTCAACAAAATTTCATCATCTTTTATTTACGTGATAAATAAAACAGAACAAGAAATATATACTTCTTCAGATATAAAGAGAAAAAAAATAAAGGTCACTAAAACATATCCTAAATTTAAAACAAATAAATTGTTTATTATTTGTGAATATGGCTTTTTTCAAAGTTTAAAATAATCATTTGAACTCTTACAAGTTTTTATTAAATGTCAATATGTATAATTTGTTACCGAAACACATTTCATTACTTTAATTTTGCTCTCAATTTTACTTGTACTTCATATAGAGATTCTTAGTAACGCATATGATAATTAAATAGACATTGTGTGTAATAAAATGAAGATGCCATTTCAATATTTGCTGAAGTGAAACCTTTTTATTCTAAGTCGTTTTGTCAAATTAAAATTATGCAACGCTTGGGAAAATAAATGCCGAACGAATCCGCCCTAGCGGCTGATCCCACCGAGTGTTAGCAACATGACTATTGATGTTCTTGACATCAAAAAGTACATCACCGCGTATTTTCGTGCATTTAATTTTGTATTAGCATAGAAGTGGCATATTCATCGAAATGTATTAAAACACATGTCGTCCCTTAAAACAAATGAATTTTGACACACCTGTTTATTTCACTAACAACAAACGTTTCATAGATTTAAAAATCATTGTAATATTTTAGTGTTGTTTACATATTTATCGATCACTCATCACGATATCGACATATCATGAAAACAAAAATTAACCGATAAAACGAAATTTATTTTTTTTAAAAAAACTTAAATTGTACCAAACCGTAATATTTACGTACGTACTAAAATATTTAATAATTTAATATCTACATGTGATATAAGAAAGTGATTAATATAAACACAGAGTCTACCAACAGAATTTCGTCAGTTTCAGAATATAATTAAAACTTATGCTATTTTATTTGAGAAAATGTATAATTTTTTTAATGAAAATTAAACGGTGCAACGCGCCAGGGTCCTGGTAAATAATAAAGATCTACAATTAATTCCCATGTCTAATGAGTGAATTTAGCGACAAAGGTAAAAATAAATAAAATAACAATTTAATCACCTAATTTGATAAAATTGCCCAATATCTAAACTAAAAAAACAATGTTATGTTTTTTAATGTCTAAACAAAAATCAATTTTAAAACCCTAACTACAATTTATAATAACTGTCAACGATCTATTTCGTACGACATTAAAAAATAAGTTATAGACAAATCACGTTTTCCGTTGATACTAGGATATAATTAAATATCATAATTACTCTTGGATATTTCCCTAAATTATGGTTATTAATTATATAAAATTTCTCATTGCTTTTAAACATTGTGTATGATACAAATATTTATTTTTACACAATGGCAGCCATTTTCGTTTTATTTAATGGATGAAGAAATACAATTTTAGAATTTTCGATCGAGTATTCCAATTTGGTTGCCATCGAAATTTCGATCAAATGTCACGAAAATAACTTTTAATCCAATTTCATGGATAACTTCAAAGCATTGTTTCACTATATTTAATCTTTTCCCCCCTGTTGCACCATCGATTAAAAAGCATCCTACTGGAACCTTTCAGTTTGAGTTAATAGCTGTAACCAAAAATATTAAAGCCTTTTTAGCTTCGTCCAGATAATTATCACTTAAACCATGTTCTATGTCAATGTATCCATGAAATTGTTCCCACTCGACGCAATGACGTATTGACATTTCATCCATGACAAGGTTAGCTAAAATTTGGTAATTCGTGCTTTTGGCTTTATGCTTTAATCCTGTAAGGTACTCCTAAGTAAAGCCTGGATTACTATTCACGGTTTGATACCACTTTTTAGAGCAAATGTATACCGAAAGTTTTTCTGACGAATGAAATTTCCCGGAAAAATAATGGGTTCTCATTGCCGGTGTATATTTTTGCTTTATAACTCCTACTGATTGTAGCTTCGTTACTTGTCCGAATAAGAGGTCAATTATCTGAAAATTTTGACACGAATAAATTATTTAGTCTACGAAATCCCTTGAAAATATTGTTTACTTTTAAAAATATGTTTCTTAAAAAAATGTAACTTCTCATCTTGCGTTTGTATTTGAATTCATTCAATTTAGTTTTATATAAAATACAAGGGACAAAATCAAAGAAACTTAAAATTTCTGCCATTTCCCTAATTAAGAGTCACTTAATTTTTGTTCAAATATAATTTTTCTTATCTGCTATATATATATATATATATATATATATATATATATATAAATATTACTCAAAATTGTATCATTGATAAGTTTGCTATTTTAATCTACCTTATGAAATGTATAAATAATAAAGCAGTCAGTTTATTTTAA
Organism: Druceiella hillmani; assembly: GCA_039881145.1. Taxonomy (NCBI): domain Eukaryota; kingdom Metazoa; phylum Arthropoda; class Insecta; order Lepidoptera; family Hepialidae; genus Druceiella; species Druceiella hillmani. The sequence goes on from JAYKKI010000024.1 coordinate 15,408,920, forward strand.
CATCATTATTTAACTGTAGAATTAGTATTCAAAATCAACTGATTTAAACTGGGAAAGTTTTATCTTATTAAGATAAATGTCTTCAAATATATTTATATTATCGATATTATGAGGTATTAAGTATCCAGCACCAATGAAGCATACCGGCCATAATAATACGCTCTATGATAAGGCACAGAAGAAAAAACATACCGGTAAAAAACTGTCACCAATAATGTTTTTAAATGAAATCAAAGTTTTAAAATAGCTTACCGATGAAGAAAATTACCAAATTAGTTAGTTTTTTTTCTCAATTTTATTTTTGTACGTAATTATGGTATGAAACGGCATTTTGGCACGCTAATGAGCAATGTCTGAAAAAAGGAGGTCTACTGTTTATCGCATTCGATGTACAAGTAAGGTATACTGTGCAGGGGAAAATATATGTTATGCAGATCAAAATAGTGGCGCGCGTGACACGCATCTCTAGTTATATGCTCTGTGGTGTACGGTATTATGTGAAAGATATATGTGAGCGTGATATTTTAATTCATTAAGTACATTATATAAACTAGTGCAAATATAGTTTTGATCAAAATAAAAAAAAACACATTTCTAATCAATTAATGTTTATTATAAACTATTAACCAGCGTTATTTATGTCATGCAGATCAAAATAGTGGCGTGCGTGACACGCATCTCTAGTTATATGCTCTGTGGTATAGGGTATTATGTGAAAGATGTGTAAACGAGATATTTTAATTCATTAAGTACATTATATAGACTAGTGCAAATATAGTTTTGATCAAAATAAAAAAAACACAATTCTAAGCAATTAATGTTTATTATAAACTATTAACCAGCGTGATTTATGTCATGCAGATCAAAATAGTGGCGCACGTGACATGCATCCCTAGTTATATGCTCTGTAGTATAGGATATTATGCGAAAGATATATGTAAGCGTAACTAGTGCAAATATAGTTTTGATCAAAATAATAAAAAAACACATTTCTAAGCAATTAATGTTTTTATTATTAAACTATTAACCAGCGTGAATCATTAAAGAAGTTTCACTTCATCCATAAGTTTATGTCAGGCTCACATTTTTATATCGAGATATTTTTATGTACAATAAATAATTCTTCTTTATTAAATCATTAATTAGGATGGTATTACATGAAATATCTTTCCATCTGCAATTACCAATTACATATAAGATATCTCATCTTTCCACCTGTAATTACTAATATATATTTATTTTAACTACTACTTCGTAACTTTTACAATACCAACAGTATACAGACTTACTGCCAATAAAAGAAACATTTAGTTATTTATTAAAAATAATGTAAAAAAATAATTGTTAACTTTAGACGTCCATAAAAAATATGTCCATATTATCCTACAGAGAAGTTAATATCATATCTGCTAAACGCATTACACACCAACAACTTTTATCAAATATTAATAGATCAAACTGAATATAAAATGTCCGATAACCACAAAAATAACAAGTTTAATTCCCGGTGTCCTTAAAATTCAGTGTGATGAGTTGTGGAGATGAGCAACGGAACTCCTTAATGGCCGTTAGTATATCAATCGTGATTCAATATATTTGCTACTGTTATTACTTCAGTTATTACCTTGCAAAATCTGATATTCGATTTTGGGTATGGAGAACAGAACTCCTCAAGTGGTAGTTGTTACTTTGCAAAATCTGATAGTGGACTTCGGATATGGAGAACGGAACTCCTCAAGGGCTAACAGGTGATCAGTGGTGGTAAATTAAATTATTAATTTGTTTAAGTTGATCGGTGGTGCTGGCACCAACCTCAAAAATAAGTAACTTAGTTATTTATTGCGAATAAGTTGGTAGAATAAGTTGCTTAGTTTTTTATTGCGAATAAGTAGGTAGGTGTCTATTTTGAGTTAATTATTTCTTACTTTTTAGTACCTTTTTTTGAAGTCAGTTTTTTGAAAGATATTTGATTTTAGAATTTTTAGACAAATCAGTAAAGTTAAAACTTTGGATAAGTGGATTCTGTATGAATTAAATTAGATTTAAAAGAGATTTTTTTTAGAAGCTTGTCTTTCTTTGGTAGTTAAAAAAATATTTTTGATAATAGAAAGCTTTTGTCATGTTTGGATAAAAATAAAGTGCGAATGTATACTCCAAAACCGAATATTTCCTAAAAATTCTAATTATGTGTATTTGATGGTCCAGAGCTGGTTTAACCACTACAGCTTCATAAAACTACAGCTTTATGCTGATTAATCGATTACCGTAGATGTTTACCGTAACCAATTACTTGAAATAATTACTAGAGCTTGCGATTAAGCAACCAGGACTAGGGAATAGAAACAAGCTTATTCTCTTGCAGGACAATGCTCGATCTCAAATCGCACAAGCAACTACAGAATCTGGACTTATCCTAACTAACTACTATCATTTCCAGGTCCTCAGTCATTTCCAAACACCCTTGCGATCTTATCACCATTCACTCTCCAGCTTCTTCGCTGCCGGAATTAACATGCTGTCGTTAAGATAACAAATCTATGTCGATAATATAGCTGCAATAAATAGCTCAATTTGATTAGTTGTACTGCTTCTTCTTTGAGATGTAATAAACCAAACTTTCAGCTCGCAATCGGATCGTTCATAATTAATGATCCATTTAAATAAATATACATTTTGTTTTACATGAAAGGGTTCTTGAAAGTCCAGTCAGGTTTTAATTTAATGGATGGACAAGACCATGACTTGGGAATGAATCGGCTGTCGTATTCTGTCGGTGGGCAATTCACCCTCGCGAAGACTTCCATAGAGTATATTATCCAGAGAAAACCTGCAACACAAAAGCAACATGTATGGTATTTCCTGTTTCCTCTTGTAGTCACCGCGTTGAAGCGATTTGGGATGCACTGTTAACTCTATGTGGGTGGATGGTCGATGTGATGGGATAAATTTGTTTGTTTTTTTTATGTAAGGCGTACTTTAATTTGTATAAATAAATAACATTTGACAGTACTTGCGTATTGAATTGTTATATACGATATATGATGAGTATTTTTATTATAATTGGTAAGGCCTGTATTATCTTTAAGCCTTTATTATTTTTATCTAAAGAGGGTGAGAGATTGGAATTTTGCCAACTAATAACGCAAAATCTTATTTTGAACTCTATTACCAAAGATAATATCGGCGACTACTATCAGATCTGCCATTTGATCCTAATGTTAAATAACACTGAAGTAAATTTCAAAAACAATTATATTTAAATATATAGTTATATGAACGTAAAACATACAAAATGTAAGTGTTGCATGTGGACGTACCATTGCCTACGAACATTGTCATCCACATCAACATATTGAACATACGCGGGAAATGATGGCCGAGCACAGAGGTGAGAGGCACGAGGAGTAACCCAGTCCCAAAAATCGCAACCAGCAGCACGGGATAGAAGAAACCGAATGTGAGAGAAACTGTAAGCTCATACGCGATCGCCGATACAGTGAAAACGGCGAGCTGTCCAGCGGCGCGGCCTACGCGCGAGGCGACCTCATGGTAAATGTGCACGTGGAGCCACTCGTGCACGAGGATATTCCATCTGCTGTAATAATCGCTGAAGTAGGACGAAACCCACCATTCCTGCAACATGTAAATATATGCAACTCATATTTGTTATATTACTTTAGTGAGCAGTCCATAGAGATCCTTGGAGATAAATCTTTCTATATTTGCATAGGGCATTAAGTATGTGCAAATGTTGGTTCTGTGTAAGGATAAGGTTAATTGAAAACCTTGTGCATGATAGCATTCAACTAAGAAAAAAGAATTATTATAAGAAACAAAATTACACTGTATAATGTAACATAAAAAAATCAATTTCATTCATTTAGAGGACATAAAATTATTTTAAAATATAAGAAACGGAAATAAATATATTAGCATAATATTATGGAATTTTCTTTATTTTACCTTTTTATTCTTCACATTATAATTATATTATATTTTTCTATCCCTCATGTAAATATCTTGGCAAGTAAGCTTTCGTAAAAGGTATTTGTTATAAGCTACGCTTTGAATAAAGATGGGATTAAAACACCGAGATCCAATACCTTCATTAAAACTCTGAGATCCAATGGTCAAACCATTTCAATAGATAATTTATTCGTTATAATACTGACCTCATAAAAAAGTCTATCCGCGAAAGTCAGAACCTCAGCTGCAGCATTTAGCCAGATGTGTAGCACGCAATAGAAGAGTGTTAAAAATACGATCGTACACAGAATCGTGTGGCTGAAGATGTGTCCCATGATCGTCTCTGCCGCGACCACCTATCGCCAAATAATAAATCAAACCGCATTCCTATACATTCATTTATTGCATTATGTCATTTTCGTTTACACATTTTGTTTTAATCAAATTTAATAATTAACGTCTTTAAAATGGATGCTGTTTGTGAGGAATCAAGAGCACCCAATTTAGCGACCCTTTCAGTCGGAGCAATTTCAAACTTCACTAAGTTAGTTAGAAATAGTAATAGAGCCGCCTTTTTGGTTTCATTAAAGAGGAAGTATAAAAGAATTACAGTACCACTCCAATATTCGTGGCGACTGAACGTCACGAATTATGTGAGCGCAAAGGGAACTTACTAGAAACCAACTGATCTAGGGAAAATTTGTATAGTTTTGACGATTGCAAAATATTCAGTTAATGTAAATTGGACAACGGGGACAAAAATATATGCGACAGTTTTGTTTTTTGTTATAAAGCCTTGTGAGAACATTTTTTTAATTCGTAATTATAAAATCTTACTTCTTCCTTTCCAAAATCCACCCAACACGGAATAATGAGTGTATCAATGATGAAAGATAAGAAATGTATCACACTGCCCATTTCCATTAGATGATAAAGTACTTTCATCCATCTAATACTCTTCGTCCTGTAACAATATAACATACTTTTTATTCGAGTAAAAAAGGTAAGAGACATCCCTACTACGTTCGTTTGGGCACAAGTTAATTTCAATGTGGTTGAAGATACACTGATGAGTACATAATTGAGTCAATTTTTAAACGACTTCAAAAAAAGAAGGGGTTTCTCAATTCGTCGGAATCTCTTTTTTTGTATGTTCAGTGATAATTCTTTACCAAATGGACCGATTTCGATGATTCTTTCTTTATTTGAAAGAGGGTATTTTAGAGGTGTTCCGTATAAATATGATGATTATCTGATGATGAAGTCTAGAAATAAACGATGGAACACCATAATGAATGGTAAAAAATCGATCATTATTCAAGATATTTGCTATGTGTAACTGTTATTTTGTAAAATATTAGTGTTATACCACTTGATAAGTTTTGGAGATGAACAATTTTTTAAGTTGGTCGACAGTGCTGGCACCCGACTTCAAAAATAAGTAACTTAGTTATTTATTGCCAATAAGTAGGTTATTTTAAGTTAATCATTTTTTACTTTTTAGTACCTTCTTTTTTGAAATTGTTTTTCTTAAATATATCTTATATTAGAGCACACTAAGTAAAATATTATAGCCGGAAAAATATAGCAAATCAAATAAAAGATTTATCAAAATGGGAGCATAGAGCGAGGAATCGGTCTTTGCTCTCATTTTTATAACTTTTCTTTTGACGCTTATCCGGATTTATAGTCTTGGCGCATTCAATATAACCAAGGAAAGAAATAGATTTAATGGAAATAGTATTAGTGTCCACTAGGGTGTCCCAAAAAATTCGATCGAACCGGTTCGAAACTTCCCTCTAATGGACACGTACTGGCAGTGCTGTTCTATAATATTCGTGAAGTGAATTTAAGTGTCAATGAAAGCAAATATTGCTATTCGTGAGTGCATTATTTACTGAGAAAAGGCACGTATACCGACTAAATCAATACCTAACTGTGTTAAGAAACTAGTTGCATTATATCAAGTTTGGAGAGATTAACAAAAAAATGCGAATAAAACACAAGAAGTGTTTGAACAGCGTCGACAAGAGTTTCTTTCCAACTTGAACAATTTGTTTGACATTGCTCATGCCGATGCGCTTCAGCTAATTAAAATAAATGAAAATAGGATCTTCTTGCAGTGCCAAAGAGAACCAGGTCGCCCTGGGCACTTAGCCGGAGTGGACAATAATCTAACAGAAAAAGAAGAAAAGGCGCGCTTTAGAAACATTGAGGAGGAAAAGCGACGTGCTAAATATATTTTATCGTTAGCTCCATTGACATCAGCTTATGAACCACTTCTATAAAACTTATCTTCTGATTCTGAAATAATAGATTCACAAGAAAATAGGTCCAGCTCAAGTGGTGCTTCCTCTCGGCCCGGTAAAACTTGTAAGCGGAACAATTTCATAACTCCGAAGTTAGTTGCCGCATTAGATACGTGTCAGTTAAATGTGAGAGATTCTGTATTTATAATTGAAGCTACTATTGAGGTACTAAGGCATAACATGGATAAATTTCCTATAAGCAAGTCCTCAATCCATAGAATTCGTACAGAAGAGAGCGGGCTGAAGCTATAAAAGTTAATTTCTAAAACAAGATCCCGGATACTGTAACTGTCCACTGGGATGGAAAATTGCTACCGGCTCTAAATTCACGTAAATCCAAAGAAGAACGTCTACCGATAGTTATTTCATATGATAATAACGAACAACTTATCGCTGCGCCAAAATTGGACAGCTCATCAGGAAGCGAGCAGGCACAGGCAGTTTGGACTGCCATTATCAACTGGTATCTTGAGGAGAGTGCAGTTTCTCTGTTCTGATACTACTGCTTCAAACACAGGCTTAATGGTGTATCTGTGCTTCTCGAACAAAAACTGGATAGAGAAATGCTCATTTTTGCTTGCCGTCATCACGTCTACGAATTGGTATTGAAAAGTGTGTTTGAAGCGAAAGTCAGCCAAGTAACTACAAGCCCAGACATTCCGTTGTTCAAAAAATTTCGAGAAAACTGGAAAAATGTCGATGCTGAGAAAATTCAAATCTGTAGAGAAAAGCTATCTTGTTTAAATGTTTCAGAAATTGATAAACTGCTACAATTCTACCGATGTCAATTGACTAAAGAGATAGCTAGAGATGACTATCGCCAGTTAATTGAGCTTTCAATAATATTTCTTGGTGGAGATACAGAGAAGAAATTTAAGATTCGGCCTCCAGGTGCCATGCACCAAGCTCGGTGGATGGCGAGAGCCATTTATTCATTAAACTATCATTACTAAGCTTCCAATTCAGACTTTCAAACAAGGATATGGCAGCACTTTTCCAAAGCAGCTTTACAGAAGTTTTGCTAGCATTTATGGTATTTGACAGATGAAGTGTCAGTTTTGTCTTTATTTGACGATTATTTTAATTAAACGTTACATCGCATCCAAAGAAGAACTTTGTGGCCCACTTTTTGGTATGCATCACATGTAAATTATGCTTTGATTTTCTTTTTTAGTTTACTGTACGATTGATAACCGTTCCCTATATTTTAATTTCAGAGAAAAACATCGATGACTTCGTCTCTGTCAAAAGAAAGTTCTTATTTAATCGACTTAAAATTGATGACAGTTTTCTGAACAAGAGCCCTTCTTTATGGTCAAATGATGATTCTTTCCAACAAGCTAAAACGAAGCTGCTGACACTGAGAGCAGTTAATGATATGGCAGAAAGAGCGGTTAGGTTGAGGAAGACAAAAGCAATTTTTATTACGTTGAGTCCAAGAACACAAACAAGTATATTCTGACTGTAAAAAGCTAACTTTGAAAAGAAAATTTAATGATTAATTTGTCTTTTACAATAAATAAATATTAAACATATGTGTTTTTTTACTGAAAATAAACAAACTTTACAATTGTCCTACAGTTTCCATATTAACTTTTATAAAATTCAACTTTAACATCCAGTCGGCACGGGGTATTGTTATCCGATGGCAATAATATTTTATATTTACGTTTTTGGAGTCAAATGTAAAAAAAGATGCTTACGCTTTTCGAAATTCGAAAACAAATTTTTTACCCTTGTAGCCTGGGACACCCTAGTGTCCACACAATGGTGTGGTTAACAAGAAATCTCGAGTGAATTCAAACCTTTTAACTGATAAATGTGTGCTTAATACATTTTGACATAAAAATATCGTGATAATTGTTATTATATTTCGAAGTGAATTTGTTTGTTTGTTCTACTTCCAAGCTTCAAGTATTCAACCGATCTCCATAAAATTTTCTATATATATATAGACTATATCATCGATATAAACGTAGGATAAAAAGTTTATCCAAAAATAGTTTTTTTATAATTAAAAAACATGCCATTCGAGATATAAGCATGAACAAAAGTAAGTAGTATAATAACCCATGACGATAATCTGTTAACATACAACAATCTATTGTGGAACATAAGCCGATTTCTTCGAATCACTGCTTCTCAAACTGCTCACCCATTTTCGGTGCCAAGACTCATTTTTTCACATGAATGCTTTTAAGATTTTAACATTACTTTTTTTCCTTTTCCACGCAAACCAAGTCAAGGATTAAAGTTAGCAATATTTTAATAGAGTTTTACACCCGAAAGTAATTTTTTTGGGACGAATTTTTTAATTCTGACAAAAACGTTTCGCATTGGCTACTTACTTTAACTTTATTAATGTAATAATGACTTACTAACGTGCTGACATCTAACGACGACATTATTTGACTACGAACCTGGGATAGACGTCTCTGTAGAGCAGAGTGGGGGCAAACAGGAAGTATATATAGCAAGAGGCTGGCGGTGGATTAGTCGCGCGTCCAACGCAGCTTCGCACGAACGCGTGCATTTTCATCGAATGCCTAAACTAGAAACGGAACATAGTGGTTATATATTTTTACACTACATTTTAATTGGAATAGCTACATTAAAATTATAAAATATTTTTGACTACTAGAACTTATTTAGATAGAATATCATCAAAATGTTACGTAGCATACGTATCTGCAAGCTAAAAGTCATACGAACCCCTAATAATTAATATATTTTCATTTGGTCATAAAGAGATGCTTATATAATTATATATATATATATATATATATATATATATATATATATATATATATATATATATGTATATATATATAATATATGAAAGAATTCGGATATGCTTAACGTTTTATAAAAATAAAAATTATCCTTTTTTACCCTATAATATTCAATATTCACAAACTTTTATGCGAGTAACAGGTTAACACTTTTAAGTAAAATTTCAGTTGCATATTTAGATACTATTAGACTTAAAACCAGTAGAGCACCGAAAAAAAGTGCACTCTCGTATAATAAAAGTATATGTGCCAAATATGCGTTTATGCTATATGGATAAATGATTTTTTTTTAATTACAACTAAAGTGTTCACGAGCCTTTTATTATAGACGATTTCTGGTGTGATAAAGTTATGTTATATAGTATGATGGCGTTATATTACCAACCATTTCTATTGTGATAGCAATACCACTGGCGACTGGGAGTGTCGCATGGAAGGCCGAATATATCCTTACACTCATCAGCGATACCTGCAATACGATGTATCCTGTCACACCCACCACGTTTACACAATGGCTGGCAAAAGCTGAAATGGTATAACAGTTGTTACATTATAAAGTATGTTCCTTTTTGAATCGAGGCTAAAATAGGGATGTACCCTCCGCACATGATTTTTCACAAAACTAATTATTTTTTATACAGTATATAAATAAACGATGTACTGTAATCACTATCCTAATTTAATAAACTGTCACGTTAAATAATTTTATAAATGTTAATTATTCATATTGATAAAATAAGGCTATAATAGCCTTATTTTACTAATATGAATTTTGAAATTTAGTGGGATAAAATGGAAAATCTGGGTTGTCGATCGTCCAAATATCAGGGGTATAAAACATTTCAAAAAATATTCGATATTCTGAAATCTATACCCATACATTTTACCATGAAGTCTATACCCAAACATTTTACTTAATTTCTAACAACTTGGAGTAAATAAGACAGAATTTTGGTGCTAAATAGTAAATAAACTTATATGTATATGTACTCAATACTTGGCACAAGAATAATAAAAAAAACAGTATCATTTTTCTTTGAAATTAGTGTTGGTATTATTTTATGGTACGAAATACTTGTTTTATACTCACTATACAGCAGTGATTTTTTTAAAATAACCAAGATTGTGTTCTTACTTGACTGTATATTACCGTAGCGCAGTGACTGAAATGACAGTTCCCAAAATAGCAAAAATGGTATTTTTTAATCGGAAATACTAAATAATCCCATTATGTATTGCTATGTGGCTACAATAAAAAGGTTCACAATACCTGAACTGTAATTTGGGTTTGTTTATAAACATCTTTTTGGAATGGAATAGATAGCGACTCACAATCTTTAGAAATAGAAATAGTCTCTAGTCACATGCTAAAATAAATAACCGGCAATTTACTGACCGGACGAAATTCAAAAATTTTAGAAATAGTGAACTTTTAAAAACCAACAGTATCAGGAAAGGACATGATTACAGCGGAGATGTTTAATGCTGACTTATCCATTCCCTTCGTACCCCAACTTCTTTTATTGGTGCATTTCTAGAAAGCGGAACAAATCCCAAAAGACTGGAATAAATGGTTTCTGAGAACCGTACAAAAAAAAAGAATTTGGCTAGCATAGCAATAACAGGATAGGGTCTTGCTTTCGATATCTTCTAAGGTGTTCTGCAAAATTTTACGGGGCATATTTTCAGAAGCCGTTAAATTCTTTCTCCACAGATACACAGACCGGGTTAATGTACTTCGCATTATCTTCGAACAAATATCACAGTAGCAAAGGGAGATCTATCTACCCTTTGTTGAATTCAAAAAAGCTTTTGATTCTTTGAAATGAGCCAGTATCTGGTTATTAGATATAGATATTCCGCAGAAAATGATAAATATCTCCGCCAATTCTTTTATTTTAGGAGTATCTTGTCGGAGACGGGAGACATTGAAGAGGAAGTCGCTTCACCGACCATAAAGTCTCGAGTAATTTTTATGCAACTCCGTCACTTATGGCAGGTGCGAGAACCGATGTGCAGAGTAAAATTCAAAATATGCCGTTCCACTTCAAAATCGTATTGCAATGTAAGTGCGGGACATAGAAGGCAACAAAAGACCTCACGCGGTGATTCCAAGTCTTCATCAACGCTGCCTAATATATATTTTTCGAGTATATTGGACTAAGAAAATATCTAAAGAAGATTTATGGGAATAAAGGAAGGTGGTTCCCATTGAATACTTTGACAATAAAGCACCGTAATCGGGACCGGATTAGCCATAGATTCATCCACCAAGGAAACTCGTCCATATTTCCAAAGAGGTATCTGATCGGAAACCACAAAGGAACAGGAAACTTCGCCATCGGAAGCAGACCTGGTGGCAGACAGTGACGGTGGAACTGAAGAACAATGGCAAGACCTGGAGTGAATCAATTCATGAAGCACAGGTCGGATCGACTTAACGAAGTGCTGTGGATACCTTTAATTTCCACCAAGGGACATAGGACAGAAAAGGTCTTAAACATAAAAAAGTAAAACAAAGAGTATTCCTATATGAATTATGATCTTTTATACATTATAAAAAAATCCTGCGTTTTTGATAGGTAACACGTCTGTTATTAATCATGGTTTTTTAAATTCTAAAATGGAAAGATATGTGTTGCTTACGGGTCGAAATAAAATTGGTAGAAATTCTTCCTCTCCTCCGAATTATTAATTTGCTTCTTAGGGGAAAACATTTCATTTATGAATATTCAGGTATTCAAACGAAACTTCATGACAATATTCTAAATTAAAGAATAGGTTACAGATCAGCTTGCTCCCTTATCTATCTGATAACCTGTATTTTCTACTGAGTGGATATGTTTATTAGTAGAGAAGTCTTCGCACAATCCTGTTTGCTCTTGCTCTTAACCAGTTGCTTGTTATCTGTCTGATCTCCTAGTCTGTATTTTAGTCAAGTTGAAAGCTAGCCTAAAACACAGAGTGTGATCAAACAAAAATTTGTTTCATTTCAGATCCTGAAACAATTATATACTTAGTGTAACAGAGCTCTTCAACCGGTTGATAGTACAATTGCGTAACAATCGTATACAGTTTTAAAACTGTATCAAAGAGTCCTACAAAATACCAAATTGCAACTGGGCTTTTTTGGGGTACTTTCGATGTGGTTTAAAATTTATATTATTATCACAACTACACTGTATTACTAATGATCACTATGTTCTCCAGAAAGAAACACAAGGTGCTTTCTTGACAGTATTGTGGTTGTTATGCTGCTCCTCATATAAGTGAAATCAGATAAACATTTTTTTAAAAGAGCTATTATAATGCGAAATTGCGATGATGATCTGCGAAAACAAAATCTAAAACTGTTTCTAATTATATCTGTATGAAGATGCACGAGTCAAGAGTGTACTAATAAATATTCGAAATCACTTCTGAGTCATACATCCATTGATGATGATAAATGTCTTGATGATGAAGCAAGAATTTAAAAAATATTAGGATTAAATACCTGCGTAAATAACAATATCAAATAATGCATTTCCCTAAAAAAATATGCTCAAGTCACTTGTTCAATTAATCGATCAAAATATTATCAAAAGTACGAACAAAGGAAGTTATATAGAGTAATATAAATTTTTGTCTAGTAAAATTGGAGAGGGCTCCAACAATCCAAATTCAGTCCCAAATTTTTATATAGACACCTTCATGTTTTATTTGATTTTTGTGCCTTTTAGATTCAATTCTGCTTTTAAAGAATGTCATATGTATTGTCTTCATTTCTTCAGAAAATGATACATACCGCCACTGAGAATAGATCGGACGTTTATATTTCCTGGCAAACACCGAAGATCTGGTGTATGTGCCCTTCTCAGAATGCTTGAAAGTCAAGCAACTCTTCGAAGTAACTTTGACTCTACGAGTCATCGTCAAATAGTTCTTCTTGAAATGCCAGCATGAATTTGGATACTGCATGATACGCCAGAATTTTATTGGAATACCTCCATCTTAACTAATACGGAACCTTTACAGGGGTCTTGGGGTCTTTGTTGGCAATTGTGATTATCCTATGATCGCCTTGGCCGGTTGTTTCATTTTGTCTTTTCTTTTAGGAGGCACTCTTGTGTTGTATTATGCGTTTGCCATGCTTTTGTATTTGTTGTATCACAATGCTAATTTAAACCTATATTTATTTAAAAAATTGCAATGGAAATATGCAGATTAACAATATGATATTCAATAATGACACTAAAATTAATTAACATGGAAAGAAATAATATATACTTTTCAGAATGTTTACATTACAATAAAAAATTTTAATCAGATGAAAAACAGTAACTATCGATCCAAATGATTTGTTTTCTTATTTATCACTTATTGAGATAATTTTTTTTCAGTTACTACTAGGGGGGGGGGGCACTTGACAATGCACAGCATTACCTAACAACGGATAATCATATCTTTTTCATTTGACTAACAATAAATTTTGCACAAAGTTCTATATGTTTTCAATTAATTGGCCACGATTGTATAGTTTTGTGTGAAAAAAGTGTGTATTTGAGTAGATATGATAGTAGTTACATGGTTTGACTGCGAAGGCGCGCCTACACGCGGCCCATAACCGGAAGCCAGGGTAGACGGCGAGGGCTGTTGCAAATTGCAGTAGCCACAAATACGCTGCGTTACTTTCTTGGCTCCAGAAGCTGACTTTTATCCTTTGGAAACCCATGTTTATTCTGTAATAATTTAATTTGATATATTCCCAGTAAATTAAAATTACTAATAACTGTTATGTATTTAATGAGGAATGCACCAATAAATATCGTACTTGAATAATAATATTAATTGTTTTATTTCGTATTAGAATTTCACATTCATAATTACATGTACATTTTTATGCCACAGAGTATATATCAAAACGCGATGACAGATTGCCGGTACGTTCGTAATAATACGCACAGTTTATTATAGATGGCGCCGTCGTAACACTCTCTACCGAGTTATTAAATTACAAGTTCAACCTATTTGGTGGTCTTCCAATCCTTGTGCTTCTACGGGGCACCACAGGTTGTGCCGGTATCGATGGTGGTGGTGATCGTTGCTCTGTCGGTTGTAGTTCTTGGGTTTCCGCTCGACTGGTATCAACAACGACTGGTATAGTTTCTAGGACAGGCATCACCTCCTTTCTTTCTTCTGCTCCCTGGTCATTGCCAGTCACCTGTGCCTCTGCTGTCTTAGTAGGGCAAGTTGTGGAGTTCGCCTCTTTCACCTGTGGTATCAGGACATTAGTGATGTCCTGAACTGCTGTCGACCCTGCTGTACTAATTATTTGATCCACATGTCGGTGATGCTTTCTTCCATTAGCTTCTACTTCATAATGTAACTTCCCTGTCCTTCTTAATATCCTCCCAAAGTTCCACTTGTTACCGTCATACATTCTTATCTGCACTCTATCCCCTCTCTCGAATTCTTTGTTTACTATTTGGTTCTCATTACTGTTATTTCCACCAATCTCTGTTTTTCTCTTAACTAAATCAACCCGTGTCCTGTATATTCTCTTAAACATCATCTCAGCTGGACTAATGCCTGTGGTACTGTTTGGCGTTTTCCTGTACATAGTTAAAAATTTCTGTAATTTTTCTTGTATTGTTCCTTCTTCCTTAGCCATTGCTTTTAATTTATTTTTGAGTGTCTGTACGTATCTTTCTGCTTGGCCATTTGTTGATGGATGAAACGGTGCAGTGAATTTTGCTTGGATTCCATTTTCTTTTAAAAATATCTGCATTTCCTCTGATTTGAATTGTCTGCCATTATCTGAGACTTGAGTTATCGGTAAGCCAAATGTTGAGTATATCTTCTTTAAAATATTAATTGTTGCTGTAGCTGTAATAGATGGAGTAGGTATTACTTCTAACCACTTAGTATATGCATCCATAACTATTAAGAAATATTGTTCATGAAAGGCCCAGCGTAATCAATATGTAAATAGTTCTTTGTATTCTTCTAACAGGTTCTGCAGTTTCTCTTTAAATTCTTTTTCTGTCATGTCATTTTCTTCTCTACTTATTGAATTTATTTCAAACGTTAAATTTAGCTTCTTTAACCATTCTCTTCCTACAATTGGATCCACATTTTTGTTTATTATGAACATTCGTCCTTCTATTTCCTTGTTTTTGTATTTTATTTTTAGATTACAAGTTCCCAATGGCTGTATTATTTCTCCTGTGTATGTACGTAGCCGTATGTGTGTCGCTTGCATTTTCACCTTATTGAAATTATTTCTAAAATACTCTGCAGAACAAGTAGTAACAGCTGCTCCTGTATCCAGCTCTAATGTATGTACTCTTCCGTTTATTTGTAATGCTAAGTTGTACTTATCATGTAGCGTAGTATTATCTTGGTATATTCTATGTATTTCATATATTTCCTCTACTCCTTCATCCGATGACAATTCACTTTCAATTTCTAATTGTTTGTGGTCCATGAAACATACTGATTGCACGTGCCCTTGCTTGTTACACTTCTTACAAAACAATTTATCTTTCTCTTCCACATCGGAAACAGTTGATTTTCCTCTCTCTTCTATTGTATGTATGTGTAGTATTATCACCTTTATTCGTAGTGTATGAACTTGATGTAACTTTATTCTTCTTATTTATTGAAATTTTATTTACGTTTGTAGTAAATTCTTGGCAATAACTAAAAAATCTAAAACAACAGCTGTTCTACAAATTATTTTCATACAAATAAAAAAGGGTTTGTATATAGGTGGCTCCAGGAAAATGAGTTCAGCCTGTCCAAGGATAGAGTTTAAGTTAACTATCTGAATAATAATTTTGGTACTTAAGTAGATACATTTTGAATTAAAGCTTCGAGAGCACAACTTTAATAGTTCGATATGAAAGCATTCCTCAAAATGAGCTAGGTATGTTAACGAACAAACACGCAATTTAGTAGTAATTGCAAAGAGTACAGAAGGAATATTCATATTGTTTACTTACTGTAGGGTTTCTAGCTTACCGATGATCTTATTTTATCAACCTTATCAAAAACACAGGTATAGTCCCAAAAAAATGGACAAAATCACACACAGGAGCTCACCGAAGAAGGGAGACTTCATCATGTTTCTTTGATCACACAGGCTTTCAACTAACCCAAAACACAGAAAATGGGATCAAATAGAAAACAAAAGATAAAGTGCAAAGGTAAGCAGGATTACGTCAACGCTTCTCTACTAACGACTATGTCTACTCAGTAGAAAAAACATTGGAAAAATATAAACAGTACCTGAGTGACTCTACAAGGCATTCATCGATTACAAAAAGTGTTTCGACATTTTCGCCCATATTTCGGTCTGGAATATATTAAAAGAAAACAAAATTCACTCTACATATAAAAATATAAGATGAAAAAATTACTACCAGAAGATTTAGACTGGACTGATAACAAATATAAAGACAATAATGAAACAAGGTAACCTTATCTCTTCGAAACTTTAAATCATGGTACTATATTAATATAATGTAATGGGAGAAAATTAGAATAGGAGTAGGATACAGACAGCTGAACCACTCTCTTTCGTGGATAATAAGATTCTGTTTTCTAAATCTTGCTCTTAAGTTGAAAAAATGATTTGACTATTATATACCGTCAGTATGCCACAATGTTGCCTTTTTATGAACAATATGCCAAAAAGGCAACATTATGTGATATGACTTTGGAAAATGCTGATATTATATACATATATCCGTATATATATATATATATATATATATATATATATATATATATATACGACAAGTTAGTTAACCTTAAAAAGAGAGTAATGGACAGCAATATCCTACCATGTCTTACGTGTGGCTAATTGATATACATTCATAGTAAAGGTATCAAGCTAAAAATAAAATCGTAATATAAAGAGATCAATGGTCAAGGTAAGAATTAAAAAAAAATCTTTAAAAGCACAATTAAAGAACAAACTAAATGAATAGACTTCCGGCAACGATAGTTAAAACATAAAAGGAAGCGAAGAAAACATATATAGAAAAGGACTAGGTAAGTTATATATTCAAGGACGACCGATGGACCAAGTACGTCACAATATAGAATGATATCGATAGAATTCGAGCGAGGGGACAAACCACAAACCAGATGGGCAGATGACATAAATCCATGATGACATTTCTGCAACCAGATGCTCCAAAATTGCCAAAGATATGGAAAAGTCTGGAGGAGACCTTACTTTCATTGGGGGAGGAATGAAGGAAAATTTCTCAAAATATTTATACAGCGTGTAATCACGAATATGTCCACTGCCCATACAGATGATTCTGTGCATCAAACTGAGTAGAAATATTCGAGAATTAGTTGGCAACTCTCAACCATTCCCGAAAAACCTTTTTTATAAACAAATTTTAATAAACCACTTCGATAAAAATAAGATCATCACATAACCCTGCATTAACACATCAGAACAACATGACAGCACCTACGACAACCATTAATTAAAAAAAATTTAAATATATTGTTTTTAATATATACTTACTTGCCAAAGTGAACAAGGTCGTGAAGTAGCGTGTTGATAATCAAAAGGAACAGTACGGTGACGAAAATGTTATAGACGGTGCGGGTGTGTGGCGAATCGACCATGAGCGTCGCTAAGGGTGACTCCCGCGCCCCGAAAACCTTCTCGTCTCGTGTTGCACTCGTCACATTAGCGTTGCATTGCTCAGCTAACGCCGTTGCATCGTCCGACTGCGCGCGACCTTTTGCAACAGTTTTTCTCTGCCATATCTCCGAGTTGGATTTTGGCATTTTCTGAACACAAATGCGAAACAACCGTTTTAAATCGCTCAAGAAGATTTAACATTATTAAATAGTAGGATGCTATTCCAATTTTCACATTGTCAATTTGTACAAAACGATTACAGCAGTATTTTTGATAACATATCTTAATTTAAACCAAAAAATCATAAATTATAATGCAACATCCGGTCATATTTTTCCACATAACGTGTCTTGATGACACTGGATATAAACGTATTTTCTGCTAATTTAGTAATAATGTCTATGATATAATAAATTATAACGAAATTTTCAAATAAAATTAAAATGAAAAAAAAAACAATTTTTTTAAGTTTTATCCATATTTGTTAATCAATCAATAATATATTATCCATAGACATGGTACAAATTTAAAAATATGTTGGTATTTCCATTGGCTTTACTTATTATTTTAATTATAATGAAAGAGGTAAGATTTGTATTTTCAATTTATTACAACATTAATTAAAGAAGCATAGCCTAAACTTATACGACAAAAAAAATAACCAATTGTATTTTCTATAAATGACAACGAATATTTCAATAAACCTGTTTTTATCGAAATATTTGTCGAACAGCAAACAGTATTGTATAACACAAGTGATTACAAAATGGAGCATGCAAAAATAGTTTTGTACCACATTAAAGGTTATCTTAATGTTATTAAGGATAATAAAGGAATATTTAAGGATTTTTATGATTAACTATTTGAGAACATTCCTATAACTTACATAAACAGTCATATATCTTGTTAAAATGAGAAAAAATATGAGCCTCACGCACAGAAGCTCACAGAAGAAATGAGACTTCTTTTGTGATTCATTTTAATTAATAATTTATAATAAACTTTAGCCATCTAGAAGCAAGTTCTTTTTTTCTTGATATTATGATTAAAACCATATTTTTACAAATTTATAGTGTAAAATTAATAAGCTTTTCGTCAAAGCTAGGAAATAAATAATGACATCACACTAACTTATAATTATTGACTTACGTCACACCCAAAACTAAACGATTATTTGATCCCTAATCTGTCGATTACTCGGCAGATTAAGGTTTAAATTTGATATTTTCTGTCACTATGTTTGTTGAGCTCGACCTATTTCGCTGGCGGTCGCGTACTTTCGGTATTTTTTTATCAAGTTCTGTAAAATTTTAATGTGATATAATGAATCAAATGTCGTTAAGAAATTTCACTTCAAAAACAAGTTTCTGCGCTACGTCAACAGGTAAGCGCTTTCAGGTTAGTGAGTCCCACATTAACTTGACTGGCCTCCACTTAACTATATCTATTTTCTTTTTAAATAATAAATAAGTAACTTATCTGTATATTATATTTCATTCAATTATCTTAACCAGTACAGTAGTTAATTAAACACAAAATTTATATAAGGAATATGCGTGAGAATATCCAAAATTTACAAATCAACATTGCAACATATTTTTAGACGTCGAAGACTATTTAAACTAAAGAAAATATATTGATAGGTTAGTTATTTCATTATTGATAAAATGGAAAATACAGTTTAATGGAGTTAACGTAAATTAATTCGGAATTTTCAGGAAATTATATTCAGTATTGGCAAACATATAATGTGTTTTATGGAAACGCTCGAATGGCATATATAACAATCTATTCAGATGATTAAGTGATACAAATTTTTAAATTTAGTTAAACAATTTTGCGAGTCATTAACAATTTATTTCTGTCATAAACAAATTTTTTTACATAAGCACATGTAGGTAATGAAATTGTTTTAATAATCAACAGTTTCATAAAAAAATGCAATTTTGTAGAAGTTTATCCCAATTATTAGTTTCTCTTCTCTATATGTTTTTCAGACCACAGTTTGATTTTCATGTCTAATTAGTTATAATAGTGTTAAGATTAAATTAAAAATTATTTAACGGAACCAATAGCAGGGAAGAATGAGAGAGCTCGTTTTAGTCACAGCATAATAAAATATCATTTCCATAGCACTTTTTCTGTTTCGCTACTCTTCTCTAGAAAAGTTTTAGAAAATTCGACAAATTATAATTTTCTGGTTAATGTAACTTTGACAGGCAATGAATGAAAAATATTTCCAGGTAAAAAGTTCTGACCATAAGTACATACGAAATGAATGTGTGTGTGTACACATACATAGTCGTACGAGTATAATCCTAATACTGATTTGAAAGCCTATCAGATATAAATTTATGATTTTAAATTTGAAAGATAATCGTCTTGACCTTCCGACACAAAGTTTTTTTTTAATTAAAGACCTATTTTGTAATTATACGTTCAAAATTTAAATAAAAAGAAATTAAACAATGATCCATTCTCGTGTAAGGTAATATAATATATATACATATATATATATATATATATATATATATATATATATATATATATATATATATATGCTCTATATTAGTATTTTAACGACAATCTTATTATATATGCGTTTTGGCTTCGTCTGATTTTCACATTTCTGAACAGATTCTGATGTTATCTCTTTTTATATGTAGAATTATTTACAGCAGTTAATATCACATATTTACTACTATCACGTTACATCAAGAAAAAGGAATACAAAATTATTTTTTTTCTTCACTCATATATCACTGACCAACTTGTTTAAATGGATAATGAAATAATACCAACGTTTTAAAACAAAATACCATCTAAAAGGATATAAATAATTATAATAACATGAAAGTCTTTCGATATGCTGAACAATAATTATTTCTACATCAAATATTTATTCGTTTACAGTATTTAATAACGAAAAATCTCAGGTCGATCAGGGTAACCCTTCCAAATGTATTCCAACTCCAAAATGAAGTACTTCTCAACACGGGCAAGTCTTTGACTCGCCGGTTATATCCAATAAGATAAGGGCTGACTCAATAAATATTCTGATAGATGCAATTTCAAATCAAATTAAACAAATGCAATCAAATTAAACAAGACGAGATCGAATTAATTGCACCTTTTAATAACGTCTTGATAAATTACAATTTCCAACTCTTCGTAAATGCAATTATATAGATAGGCAATTCATCAGCAAAGCTTATGTAAATATAAACTGCGGTTACCAAATATCGATTCTGATTAAACTTTAATTTAGTCAGATTATTACATTACTCATTTGGACACGACTTGCTTGGAGCAAGATCTCAAAGAAGAATGAATGCAAAAAACTAGTATCAAAACAAGCTGCTTTTGTAAAAGTATACAAACCGACTGAATGTAGAATTTTGAATAAAAGACGGAAAATGTGCAGCTGCACATTTTCCTATTCACATATTCCTATTTTTGACAGAAATTTTGGAAGTCATCGAATAATCTAGACTAATTTAAATGCATTAGTAATTTTCCTTTTTAGATTCAGACTTTATGGCTTGCTTCACATTTTAAAATAAAATGTATATAAAGACCGTCAGCGTCGTCTTTGCCTCGTTGAGAAACGTCAAAAAATGTTAAGTCATTTACGCTAACGTCATTGTAATAAATTTATTTTTGCAAGCATAAACCAATGATAATTCTTGACGATAATTAAATCATTTTGAAGAAAAGTATTATTTTTTAAATATACATTTATCAATAATTAACACGTTTTATAAAACTCAAACATATTTTGTTTAACACTTGATATTCTTTATAATGGATTAATTTCTTATTTCCATATAAGCACACGAAGAGTTTTTTTAGTGTTGACCTATTTATTATTTTATTAAAAATAATTAATTATGTATTTAATTAATTAAAACATGATTACAAAATACTTTCACATAACAATGAAACGTTAGTACAATTATACATTTAAATTGATTCGAAGAAAACAAACAAACACACTGTACGATTTTGGGATCCATCAATATAGAAATATGCTTTGCCAAAGAATAAGGTGTTTCTAAAAATTGAGAATGTATCAAAATTTAATTAGCGTAGACTAGTTTCTGAACAGCATCACTGACTTCTAATTCTGGAACTAATATTGAATATATTTGGCGTTAATTTTGTAGACAACACAACATTACAACAGTACAACATCGTACATATCTACGTATTTTTTTATTAAGTTAGTCTAATATGTTTCTAAATATAAATACCATATAGATGAGTCACCTACCCTTAAATCGATTTTACGAAGAAAACATAATTACTTTCATAACCTAAACGAAACTCCATCTGTTCAAATAATTAAAAATTCGGTAGTGACGTTTATACGCCATAATTTGGTATTGAATAAACAGCGGTCGTGCCAACCGAGGTCATCGCGAACAAAAAGACATATTCAACAGAACGCAAGAGTCTATTCATAAGATTCCTAACTTTTTTACAAGAGGACTTTCCAGATCATCAGGTTTGTCCAGAATATCGCTACATATTATTTTAAAGTAAATCTAGGTTTATATCCTTACAAAATTATATTAGTTCCAGATTCACAATTAAATGAAACTACGTGATGTAGTATTATTTCTACTTTCTTTAAATTCTTTACCACGACCTAGGTTTCGTTGTATTACAACATCTTCAGGTGGGCTATTAGCAAAGATAGAAACCTAGGTCGTGGTACAGAACTTAAAGAAAGTAGAAATAATACTACATCACGTAGTTTCATTTAATTGTGAATAATATTTCATATTTATTATCTTAATCTTCAACTGATCACATCACTATTTTCATGTATGCACATTATCGCCAAACACGGAAAACAATTGACTAATATTATAGAGGAGCACTTTGTGTGGAATTATGATAATACTTTATTTAATTATAATAAAAAAGAATATGGATGCACAAATTTATAAAATTAGGTATTCAAGCGACTCTAGATAACTTGTTTCGTTATCGGGGTCTACCTGAGTAGACAAGTTAAAGTCTACTTATAACATAATTTTTCATTTATGGTTCTCTTGTCTCGAACGTTAGGTTCTCAGTAAACAGTTGGATCCTTTTTGAAGATTATATAAAAAAAAATAGTGCGGCGTTTAAATCAATAAAATAATATAATTGTGATCTTTTAAATTATAAATTTACCAATTTTTTTCTCCTTAAATCTTGTTATTTTAAATCCACTGTAATTCATAACTTAATTAGAATCGTAAATATAAATTAGCGTGAGTTTTATTTCTAGGTTATAATACTATATTTAATGTATTATATTGCATTTTATTTGCATTTATAAGTGTCGGATCATACAATAATTATTATTTAAACAAAATTAACTTAATACGTTTACCTCCATAATACAATATCACAAAAAAATAATATTCTATACCCTCTACAAGTATTTTATGCTATTGATAATTGAAGTACATTACTGTAATTGAATATAATTCTATTACATTATAAACAATTTTGTAATTAAAAGATTGCATAATAAAAACCGCTTCGTATATGAGGGTTAACTCTTAGGAATTAATACAATTTTCAAAATTATTTAAAAAAGTGTTACTAACCAAATTAATTATTTTATTTACATAAATATAAAACGAAGCAGGTAGTTATGAGTCGTTTGCCTTTAGAAACACTAATTGGACTAAATGCATTTGTACAGTTGTAAACCGTATTCGTGCTGGCACATTTACATACTCGCCGAGACGTTGTAATCGACGCGGCCTCCGTATACACATATATTAATACAATGGGTAACACGAATATTATAATTCAATGGATAACACGTATACTAGCAAAAGCATGGCTTTGTGAGGGCTCGCGAGTTAATTAATACGCGTCCATTACAATAATGCTTTCAGGATGCAGTTGGGACTGCCGCGCTTCTGTACTGCTTTGGACATATTTGCAGATGCTCATGTGAACGATATCTCTATTACACAGCGTAGGATGTGTGAAGGTTCAAACACCATCCAAAGCATGATCTCTGGTTAATTACTGATTTAAATACATGTTCATATAACCAGTTTGTTTAATATCCATAAAATTATAAGTACGTAGATACAACTTTAGAAATCACTTTATTAATATGTAATAATTGTAAATATTGCAAATTCGGATAATCTGTCATGTAACAATTATAAAAAAAAAAGAAAATAAAAATTTGGAAATGTTTGAATATTTTTTTTTTACAATACAGTTAGGCAAAATTACGATACATTAGTTACTGTTAAAGAAACAATAGTAACCTTAAATTTCGCATACGATTTTCTTCTCGCCTCTTAAATTTTAACATATGTGAGTTTGCAATATTACATAATCCATTATAGGAAAATCTTCTGCTTAATGCTAATCCTTCTGATGTTTTTATTCTTGAAAACACGACATACGTTAAACCAACAAAAATGTCTTTTTATCCGATATCTACAACTACTTTAATGTTAAACCTTGCGGCTTATGAATTGTAATTAGTATATTTTTTAAAACACCATGTTGTGGTCCAAGATCCATATTATTTTCTACGAAAAGTTCATTGGTTTCATTTTTACTTAAAATTTGTGACAAAGAGTACAAGTCCATTTTAGTTCAATATCAAAGAAACGACTATGATATAAGTTGCAATGTGTCAATTCCATTGTTTTCTGGTTGTAAGTTAGGGTCATATTAAAAAAAAATGAGCATTTTCTCGATAAGAATATAATTCAGCATCTCGGATTCTTTTCTGACGTTTTCTTGAATCAGACATCAAAGAACGGTTATTACCTCCTTCTTTACGACCAGATAAAGTAAGCCTTCGTGGTATTTCGCTGTGACAACAACAAATATAAAAACGTTTAAAACTATTTCATTACAGATGTTTAAAAAAATCTCAACAGCGGAAGGTGGTTACATTTACTCATAATTTGTTCTGTATAGTCCAAAAAAAATTAAAAAACTAACTTTGATTTTCGATTCAATTTCACGTAATGTTCATATTATTGTAGGTATAGATTAATAAATGTGAACAGTAGAAACAGGTAAAAAACAGGGCCAATACAAATTGTACTTGTTAAAGGATAAAGGTTATTAAAGCTTAAAGTATTTGTTAACTTTAAAATTCATCTCATTAAAAATTAAGTGAAAAATATTAACCTGACTTCCGATATTAATATATATATATATATATAATCACATCAAGTAGTACGTATCAAAATATATATTGTAGGTCTATCGAAAAGGGTATTTAGAAAACTCTTTTTCGAGAATTTACATCACGCAACATCTCTTACATATAAAAATCAATAGCAACATTCAGGACATTGTAATCCTTGAATTGAGAAAGTATAATTTAGAAAATCCTCATTTTTTAAGCTTATATTTTACAGAGGTATTTCCAGAAATGCTAGCTTACATGCTTTTATGCCACTCCGCTAATTTGACCTTCTTGAAGTGAAACTTCTTAGGCGGAGATTCGATAATCGATAAGTGGTCAAGAAAAGAGAGTATAATATTAAGGTCGCGTCACGTTTGCACACATTTCGTTACATGAGAGAGAATAAAGATCTGACGTAGAGAGAGAGAGAAAAAGAGCTATATATTCCGACGCCATGGAAGTGAACGAGACAACGATACAAAGCGATTGAATAAGATAGTGTCGCGCATGCGCGCGTTGTGGACGTACGCCTCAGACATCATATATATATATATATATATATATATATATATATATACATATATATATATTATCTATCTTAAATAGGTACTTACATCAAAAATTTCGTAATTCAGCACCTTTCTATATCTTGTTTTATTCGATTTATGTAGGTTATTTAACCTACACAATGTACTATCCATTAATTTACAATTTAAAAGCAACCACGTATCACATTTCGATTTTGTTAGTAAACATTCTTTCTCAAAATATTACACATCTGCATGTCCTATTAATTCTGTAATTTGCTAAGAGATGACTTTAGTAACAGTTTAGTTAATAAAAACATTCACACATAATGTTTATTAAACATTCTAGAAATATAATGTTATAATGGGTGGCGCTAGTAACCATATGCTAGTATTACGCATCGTTGTTTCGTATTTTTTCATAATTTAGTAAAAGGGCTAAATACAAAAATAACTATAGATAACAAATCTAGATATGACTTTAAATTATTATGTTGAATTTCAAATCTAAAGGTGTGATAGTTTTGTCATAAAGTGTACCACAAAACTGTATGGGTTATGGGATAGTGATAGGGCTCGCTCCGCTAACCCTAATTAATGGAATAGTGTTCACAATTTAACTCTATTTGCAATGATACATGTGCTTATGGAGTTTTCTTTTTGGCACTTGATCATCAAAGATAATGAATATTTAAGAAAGTAAAGCAAGAAACATTTGATTGGCAAAGGACAAGAACTTTGATAAGAAAAATATGTACACCTGACATAAGTGAAACTTCCTTGGTGATCTAAACCTCGATTTGTAAGTATATAGTAAATAGAAAAACAGCAATGAGAGAGATAGAGAAAGAAATATTAAGTGTAAGTCCAAAATCGTACTAAATTTGTATAAGAATATTCTAATATTATTCACTGATAAAACTTAATAAAATAACATTATAAATCGAGTTAGACATCTAACAAGATCTGCATATAAATTTACGTAGACAATTGTCAATTAAAAAAATAACCACGATACCAGTACAACAACATGGCTAAATTGCGGTTGAAGGAAGTCGAGATGTATAACTCCTGTTGTAAATTACATTCATTCATTATATTCAACAACTATGCATGTGAGTTTATTGCGGATTTATAAACAAATTAAGTACATATGTTGTTACTCTAGTAATGTATGAAGAACACGCAAAATTAGTGTCAAATCAAGATAAAATGAAAAGATAAAATACCACAACGTACGCGTGGTACCCTAGCTGTTCAATGTAACGTCTGAGGCGTACATCCACAACGCGCGCATGCGCGACACTATCTTATTCAATCGCTTTGTATCGTTGTCTCTATCACTTCCATGGCGTCGGAATATATAGCTCTCTTTCTTTGTCTCTCTACGTCAGATCTTTATTCTCTCTCATGTAACGAAATGTGTGCAAACGTGACGCGACCTTAAAATTATACTCTCTTTTCTTGACCACTTATCGATTATCGAATCTCCACCTAAGAAGTTTCACATCAAAAAGGTCGAAGTAGCGGAGTGGCATAAAAGCATATAAGCTAGCACTTCTGGAAATACCTCTATAAAATATACGCTTAAAAAATGAGGATTTTCTAAACTATACTTTCTTAATTTAAGGATTACAATTTCCTGAGTGTTGCTATTGATTTTTATATGTAAGAGAGGTTGCGTGATGTAAATTCTTGAAAAAGAGTTCTCTAAATACGCTTTTCGATAGACCTACAATATATATTTTGGTACGTACTACTTGATGTGATTATGGAAATATCCTTGTACAGTAATTCCAAGTATCTTTTTAAGGTGCAATTGTGTTTTTTATCCTTCTTTCAGATTCCAATAGAGCAATGGACCAACGTGAATATTTGTGGAAAGATATTTGGTGGACCAGTAAATAATGTAAGCTACTTTTATTTCAGGAGTTTCGAAACTCTGGGAATTTCTTACATAAAACATCTGGTAATTTTTAGAATGGTTATCGTGATGACTAAGTTGATTGTGTTGATAAGCTTGATATTGGTAAGATGGAAGTGGCAGAAAACTCTTTTCATAATGGTCAGTAACTAGCAGCATCATTTTACAAAGCGTTCTTGTCTCAATTTGATCAAAAGTGTGTAAAGAAGTTAAAATTCCTATAAAAAATTATTAAATGTGGATTTTCACATTGAAATGGTAAGAACCTAATGGGTGTTATCCATTTTAGGATTCCATAACACAAACTGAAAATCCGTACCCTTGCAAGACCACTCACGTGTCTATATATCAGGCCGTCTGTCATAGCCGAATGTCTCAGAAAACATGCGACCTAGAAACTTGAAATTTGGCATAGTAATGCATAAGTTTTATTAACATGCGTAGTAAAAATTTACTATTTGAAATCGTCGTATAAGAATAACAGAAGGTGTAAACAAAGTTCTCAATTTTGTTTAAATTGTATATATCACATGGGGTACCATTTTAAAAGGTTTTTTCATGACTAATATAAAATAATTTTTTTCATAATATTAAATTGCAGATTTAAAAAGAACCTTCTCCCCTTATTTCCAAAACTAACAAACTAAAAATTACAAAAAATTAAATTTGGAAAAATCTGATAGAAGATTATAGTGGTTATCCTAGATCTTATAATTAAAAAAAAAGGGTATGCTGTATCGGGGACGCAACCGCAGTGGAGTATTCGAAACGTCTTGAGCATACTAGAGTTTGTAATATAAGTCTAATACGTTCCCTGTGGAGACGAATACGTTCCGCCGAGGTCAAAGCGGATCTTCGAGGGCCGGAATCCCTCACGCTCTTGCTACCCGAGCTCTTCTACGCCAGTTTTTTACATTCCGTACCGCACGCGTTGGCGCCATAGTAGAGAATAAATAATACTTTTTTCAACTTTTACAACTTCTAATGATCACAACTATAATTTTTATGTATCACACCTATTATAACGTCGTGAGTAATTCTGTGAAACGCGACCACTCCCGCTCGAATCGATCAATGTACTGTTGAGTAATCACTAATGAAACACAGCGTTTGATGGTAAATTTAGTTCCGAATGGGTCATGCTGCACGCGACTACAGCGCCAGCAACATATGCACTACCTAGTAATGTCTTCTATCTTCTAAATCATGGTACAAAAATAATGCTGGTAGGTGCTATACTTCCAAAGTTATAAGTGCTCTTGCCATAACACATTTCGTTACATATGGTTTTTGCATGTGCCCCCCCCCCCTCTCTGACCGAAATGAAAGACTATATAAGATATAGTGGGCTATATATTTACGTTGGGAAAACATTTTAAATAGTTTCACACAAATACTATTTACTCTTAAATATTTATAAGTGCCTAAATGTGGACGGACTTCCCGTATTGTGAGTTCTACTCGTACTTGACAGGTATTTTCTTTCTTTCCAACCATTTCAAATGAGCCTGATGGCGTAATGAAAGTAAATGAAGTGGATGCACGTTCATATATTTTCTTTGTTTTTCTGACTCCTGATCTCCATTTTGTTTTAAATTTTTTATGAAACTTTATCGAGATTACGAAAAACGTGGAGCGCAAATTCATCTAAGTCACTAACAATTTTATTGCACTACATATGATATGATCTGTTGTGTGAGTTTTCACTAACAACACGAATTTTCACTCTACACCCCTTAGTATTATCTATTGCACGTTTTTCGTTTTAGATCATAAAAGTATTTTCATAACTATTCAAAATCGCAAATTTTCAGTACAATATCTAAGAGATTGTAAATCTTTATCGGATTATAAATCTTTATGGGGCTAGGAATAATTATTTTAATTTTTTAGCCAGTTTCAAAAACATAATAAATGAAATATTTAATAACAATATAATTAAGTAGAAGGAACATATATATAATCGTAAATATTTAAAAAACTACGACATCTATTATCACGGTTATGCAACTTTTAGTAGCTTATAAAAATTAACGATAGATGTCGTGGTACACCCGGTTAGAACGTTCCTTTCGCTGTATATTATGTGGTAAATTTATATTATATACAAGAATAAAAACGTCTCAGCATACAAAACATTCGCTATTTCATTTACTAAATATTAAAAGTTTATAAATTACAATACATTGTCGGCTTATTCATTTATTTTCATAAATTAATTAAATTTTATTTAGATTGTTTCAGCAAATTTAACAATTCATTACATTCATTTAAATTTATGAAATATAAAAAATAAAATAATTAAAATAAAGATAAATAAGTTTTAATTATTAATATAACTAAATTTAATTATAAAAGTTATTTCAAATTTTATTTATTAAAAAAATTTACAATAACTTTCCTTAAAAAAAATATAAATAATTAAATTTTAATTTTTAAAATAATTAAATTTAAACTTAAAATTAACTTTAAATTTGCTTGATTTAATAAATAAATTTTAAAATATAATGAGAAAAAATTAAATATTTAGAATAATAAAATTTAATGTGAAAATTAATCTTAAATTTTTGAAATATGAAATATGAATGTTTATTTTTGAAATAATTAAATTAAAAATAATGAAGTATAAAATTAAAATTAACTTTACATTTAATTTGATTGATTTAATAAAAAAAATTAAAATAAGAAAAAATTAATTGGTACAATAAATTTTAAATTTAATTCAATTTCGAAATAATATAAATAAAAATATCCTAATTTTAAATTACTCAAATTTCAATTTTTAATTGAATTTTATTTAAAATTAATTTAAAAATAAAATTTTATTATTCTAAAAATGTATTCTTTTTATTTCATCAAACAATATAAATAAAGTTTAATTAACAATTAATATAAATTAATCTGCTCACAATATCATGTAATTTATTAATTTTAAATGTTTAATAAACGATAAAGTAATAATGGAAAAAAAATAAACTTGCCGAAAATTGATTGTAATTTATCAATTTTAAGTTTTCAATAACAGATAAAATAATAATTTAAAATTTAAAATGCAAGTAAATACATTACGAATTGGAAATGGTCTGGCAGATGATTGGCTTATAATAGAAAACCAACAGAAAAAAAATACATTGACATTAGACATCTCTATTATCTATGTTGTGTGCGTAGAGTAACCAATAAGAGGGCTCACCGGAAGTGAAAATTTGAAACGCTAATGTCGGATTCCTCAGCAGAGGGCGTTTAGACATATTCAACTTGCGGGTTTCCGGCTGGGCGCCATACTTTTTCTCGCCGTCTAGCGTATATATAACACACGCATGGCATTACTTAGTGTTGAAAAAGTACAATATTGAAAATTCTTATGTGGCCTCTCGCATATATTTTCTACGGAAAAATTTTATACTTAATAGTGTTTTTTATAAGTATTTTCCTATTCATTTACTAATAAGTTTTTTTTATTGTATTATAATTCATAGTAATGGCTTGTATTGTAACCGGCTGTCATAACACTTAAAAAACTGCCAAATAATTCTCATTTTTCAAGCTTCCAAAATGTGAAACTCTGTAAGTATCGTTCGTAGTTTAATTTTGTATTACCAAATAAGATAAGAAAGTATTTTTTAAATTCCATGAACGTAGTCATTTACACGTGTATAATTATTTTTATAACCACAAATTATATCGTAATTTTTGTTTGTTTATTATTATCAAATAATATAAGAAAGTATTTTTAAATTCCGCCAATGTGAACATTTACACCTGAATAACTATGTTTATAACCACAAATTATGTCGTAATTTTTGTTTGTTTATTATTATCAAATAATATAATAAAGTATTTTTAAATTCTGTCAACGTAAACATTTACACCTGAATAACTATGTTTATAACCACAAATTATGTCGTAATTTTTGTTTGTTTGTTATTATCAAATAATATAAGAAAGTATTTTTAAATTCTGTTAACGTGAACATTTACACCTGAATAACTATGTTTATAACCATAAATTAATACGAAATTTTTGTTTTGTTCGCAGGAGATGAGTTTGGCAGCCGGATTTCAAAACCACTGCTACAGAATTTGCGAGAATAATTTTATAATTCATGATTTTAAAACTATTTCACCTAGGAAATTGTTATGGGTGAATGCAAAGCCGTTTCTAAATCTGCCAACGTAGACCGAAGATGTTACAATGGGAGTGTTGGAACCGGACATGTTGGAACGACTGAGAGACCAGCCGTATACCAGTTTAGAGGCAGCAGAATTAAGCTATTCCTATAAAGGAATATCTAAGGTAAATTACATATGTGTTATTGGCGAAGCGCGGATACAAATTTAACTGTTCAAGTTCTGTCAAATTGTTTTTAAGTTTGTTATAGAACAAGCTACTGATTTTACCATAAACTTAACATTAATAATTATAATTCATACAGTAGGCAATCTGTACAAAAAAGAATAACAGAGATTAGTAATAGCTCAAATTTTCAATATAGTAATTAGGTTAGTTATGAATGTAAAATGCTTAAGTTTTGAAGTTATTATTTGTAAATCTAATATTCAAGGATAAATTTTAAAAACTCCATCTAGGTCAATTTCAATACAAAACATTTTGATTGAACCAAGAATTTTGAACTTATTAAAAGAATAACCCTTTCACGACAAACATTATAATGTAAAAATTTTGACGAACCCTGGAGGAAATACTTTGAAAAAAATATATACTGTAATATTGTAAGAATACCAACTTGAATTCGAAGCTTTAACGAAATTTGGAAATAAATTTCTTCCATTGGACATGCTAAGAAATAAACACTATAGAACACGCATTAACATCCATATATGTATGTATTGTCCGTTTGTATTTTTCTACTTTCCTTTTTGTATTATGGACACAGCGCTGCGAGCTTCTCAAATTATAATCTACCTGAAGAGCGTGAAAGTCAGAGAAACCTTGAAGCATGCTTTTTGAAATCACTTGAGAATTCAAATATATTTTTGAAATAATTACCTATTAGAATACTATAATTGTAAAATCTCTGATATATGTTTTGTAAAATTTTAGTTACTCTAAAGTTTTAATAAAAATTTATGAAAATAAAAATGCTTTTTAATATGTTGTTTAATAAATTCCAATTCAATGTTTTATCACAATGCCATCTATGGGTGATAATTCTATCTGGACATCGCCATCTTTTGGTCTTGGTAATAATTGAAACGCCACCTGGTGATTCGGCTTCCAATTTTCCATATAAAAGTAGACCACTTTTTTGTTATGTATTAGTTTGGGAGTATCCTTTCTGTACTCTATTCTGTGGATATGTACGCTGTAGTAATTCATTTGTTCCTCAGTCGGCCACAACACTCTTATAAGAGAGTATTGCTGTTTTTATCCGCACTCCTTGCTATTTATATTTTCGTAATATTGAATCATACATAGTTATATTTTTCAAGCAATGGTAGGTGTAAATTTGATCGATTAATATACGTCGTTAACGTTGATTTAATAAGGAATAACAATGGTTTCCAAGCATGATTATAATTTTATTTTCAATTGTAATTATATTTTTATTCATATTATATATTTATTTTTATATTTCTTAAATCCCATAGACAATAACGGTCAGCAAGAAAATTTCGAACTCAATTACAACTGAGTACTAAATTCGTATGTCACGATGTTTTTGTGATGCAAGGTATCTTCGTCAGAATAAACGCACACTACATTTATTTTGTCATATTTAAAAAAGAAAAAGTTTCTCAAATCGACGCGCATGTATTTTTTAAATTTTTGTAATATTTTCTTCTTATGGAAACCTTAAGGAAATGGCTTCGTATAGTTCCCATATAAGTATGGCCAGGACCTTATTATGGATTCCGTAGATATTCTGAGGAACTCTTCAACAGATGAGAATACAAGTCCCCTTCGAAAAATTTAAGATCGCGTTTTAACTCAAATAACATGTCTTTATAAGTACATAGGCACAGATGTTGGCCAAGGTGCGATGGTAGAATTTGAAGATGGTGACAGAAGTTTTAATGGCGAATTGCAAATTCGTCCAGTTTGAGCTCGATTTACCAGTTTTGATAAATATTTTGGTCACAAATAGTATTCAAAGTCTAACTGTAAGCCAGAAGACGGTGAAAAAAACTTAATATTCATAGTGTTCAGGCTACTTTAATTTTTTTGACGAGTCCTTTGATCGCAAACAATGGCTCGGGTTTGTTAATGGAGCAGAAAAAATGTGACAGAAATTCCACAATGGTGAGGATTTAATTAACAGAGTTTGAGCACCTTTGTCTTGATGAATCCTATAGTCACAAGTAGTAACCAGTATCTGAGTATCTGATGATGGAGTGGGAACGTTAACAGAAAGTCCTCCATGCTGAGAAGTAGTTTCACCATATTTAGGCTTTTTAACTTGCCTGCCCATTGTTTTAATCACAAGTGTTGTGTGCCGGAAGGTGACAACAACTCCTCAGCGGAGAAGAGTAAACTCATCAAGTGATCACAAAGTAAAGGAGGAAGGTAAGTACATATAAATACATACAAAGGTATGAAGCAATTAATATCGGCTTGACAAACGTCCCAGCAAACGAAAGGATTATTTTAATAGTAGATAATAAATCCATATATAACGGACACACGACGATCCGACGTGTAATTCCAGACTCAAAATTATTTATGGAGCTGATTGTAATGAAAATGCAACCTTTTTTGCAATATTACCTTGTTAAACTTAAACGTATTTTTTTTAACCTTTAATCAACATAATTATAAATGTAAAAAATAATCAATTACATGTTACGATGTGTAAAAAGACATTACATTAAAAAAAATAATTACATTTTTATTGCAAATTGTGTCTTCGTGTAACGTCGGTTGGCCACTGGACGTGTGAACGTTTGTGCGTGTGGCGGCCGGATGTTCCGTGCGTTAAGTCTAAAAATGTCTAGACCTGGAGTATAATCCGTCCTTAAGAATAAACTGTACTCCAGGCCGCTCGCCGAAGATAATTATTTTACTTAAAAAGCGTTCGGTCGCAACACGCACACTCATCACCATTATAGTGGTCAACTCGAGCGGAATATGTAGCTACGATTTGAAAACAAAATACAATACTTTCTTCTTTATTATTTTTTACACATTGTAATGATTACTATACAGGAGGCTAGCTGAAATCGAAACAACAGTGCTTTTTAGACATTTGTCATGACCGATTCGATTGTTTAGGCATTGTGAGCCAATTGCAATTTCTCGTGCCCATGAGGACAGCCCGCAGCTTATTATAGCCTATTAACGGTACTAATGGCGGTATTCATGCATCCCAACGCAGGTTTTGTGATGATTGCGGCAATCCGTGCCATTCTGTTGACATTTTGACTAGTTTTTCTTCCCAATACAAGTTGTCCATTTCGAGAATATTGGTTAAGGGGTCAATCTCTCAATAAAAGTTAATTAGTTAATGTTACTTTTAATTATCGGTTTCCCTTCTCTTTTTCTTTGTTAATTAATATTTGGACGAATATTTGTGTTATCGTATTCTTGTCATAATTATTTTTATTCAATGCGCCTAAATACAATTCATGTTATTACCTGTATTTTATTTATTAGTATTATGTAAATTATTATTTATGTTATTCAACTATTGTTGTCATTTTATGTTATTCAACTATTGTTGTCATTTTATGTTATTCAATTATTATTTCGTTTATTTTTAATCTTCTTCTATGTTTGTTTTTAACTTATAAATCCTGTTCTATATAGCATTGTTTTAATCAATTTTTATGTATATACACACACATTTATTAAAGGTACTCAAGATAGATTCAACTCAAGTATCAGCATTTGGGAATGTTATAATACAAATCGGCTTAGTATAAAACTTACACATTGGTATTACGTCATTACTTGTATATGTTTGTTCCATGTGTGAAATAAATAAAAAAAAATTATGTAAAAACTAAATGTGCGACTTTTCACACGCATTTTTCAAAAATTGAGAACTTGAAGATATTTATTAACTGGGTTGACACCCGCTCAATATAATAATTCTGTAATACGAAACATTTACAATCTTGGAATAAATTTCTGTCGGGAAGGTTGTGGAAATACCAACATATATTTTCAGTTTTTTTTATTATTTTCAGAGATAATTTAACTATACACTTTTTCTATATTTTTATATACATATTTTCGGGTTCCTATCATAGTTATTCGATTCCTTATAATGGCGTTAACTCTCATAATAAATCGAAAATTGCGCACTTATAACCCTCACAATAAATCGTCACTATATGCGTTTTCGATTAACTTTAGGGTGTTCATAATTCGAATTTCATAAAATTTTTGAGATCTATGATGAATCGAATGCATCGAATCGTGATCGATGGTGGCAGCAAAGACTTATTGCGAGCAACAGATACTGCCATCTTGAATCTCATTAGTATTGTGAAATTTGAATTAAGCGCCTTAAAATTTAATCGTTCAAGAAAATATTGGCGATTAATTGCCAATGATAAATGTTATCATATTGAATCGCAAAAGCAATGTGAAATTCTAATTCAGCACCCTAAAATTAATCGAAAACGCAAATAGTGGGTACCGCCATCTTGAATTTAAAAAACGTTGTGAAATTTGAAATTAGCATCCAGAAATTAATCGAATAGTGGTGATTTTTCACATATACATTTTGGTGGTAGACATTTTAGATCTTATTTTAAGTATGTCTACTAAGGTGATACCATAATAACACGGTTTTATTAATATCAGCTGTACTTTGAGAGATAGAAAAAAATGCATTTTAAAAAAATAAGGCTTCATTTTAATCCAAAGCATTCGAAAGCAAACCCTTCCTAACCTAATTCAACACAACCAAACCTAACTCAACACAACTCAAACCAACACAAACTCAACCCAACCCAACTTAACCCAACTCAAAGTAGACCCTACCCAATCGAAGCAAACAACCTAACTCATTTCAACCCAAACTAAATGCAAAGTAAACCCAAAAACCCAACACAACTCAAAGCAGATAAAGGTAACTTGACACAATCCAAATAAAAGCAAACGAAACCCAACCCACTTTCCGATCCAAATTTGAATACCTTTCAGCTCATGGTTTCGAACTATATTCAGATTATAAAAAGACCCTCCTAATTCCTCAGGATAGAAGGCATTCTATGGAGGATCATTTATCCATAGATTTAATCTTAGTATATTAAATCTTTGTGTTTGCCGTATTCACTACAAAACTATGGAATAATTTAAATAAAAGTATGTATTGAAGTGTCTGTGTTCGAATCTCATATGAAATTGCATTACCTAAAATTATCTATGAATCGAAAACCGTATTTTTTATCACTTTCCTATACCTGGTTTTTCATTTGTAGTGGTTTTGTTTATTTACTTAAATTTCTCAATCGTTTACTTAAATTTCTCAACCGTAGTTCTGATGTTGGCTTTAAAAGATGGCTGGCTTCTCAAGTCCGCCATCAGTTTATTTAGTCAAATATATTTATAAATTTTTTAAAATAACATTTGAAACAAAATATGTCGAAAATGCGGCTACATAAAATGTTTATAACGTAATAAATAAATCGAAGCTTTATAATGAGGAAAGTAATTTTGTTTATTATTATACAGTGCTTAAATATTAAAAATATTTACATATTGTAAGCATACGTTTACTTATTAATTAAAAACAATAGGGAATTTGACTGATGTCGATATTTTTTGGAAAACCGTTTTAAAACTGTAGAGTGGGTTTAAAAAATCTTGTGATTAAAAAATAATGCATATAACAAACAATTAATCGAAACTTCTAAATAGGAAAAAGTGTAAATTTTTCTGTTTACTAAAATGAAAAGTTATTATGAATTTAGTTTAATATATAATATTTAGTAACATTTAATGAGATACTAAACATATTTAACAACCTTTCTCATGAACGCTAAACAACTGTCCAGTGACGTCATTAGCCAGTCTTGTTTAGTATGGAGCGTTTCCGCGCAAATCGTAGTTCGTCAGTATTTAAGTTGTTATAACTTTGTAATAAAAAGTCCTAGGTATATATATACTATATTTATTTTTACTGGTTTTAATGTTGTTACTTATTCTATTTTAATAATTATTATATTTATTTTAACTGGTTTTAATGTTGTTACTTATTCTATTTTAATAATAAAAAAAACATAGTCAAATACCCTATTGGGTTACCATACACATTATATTTTGCATCATTTTTTGGCTTATATTTATTAAGTCATAATAAAATACTTTTCCGTATGTTACAAAAAAAATTAAACTTGTATTACGATTCTATTTTTTACCGATGTATTTATTGAGTTTTTAATATCCGCATGCATGACCGTCTGTTTGTCATAAAACTTTGCAAGTACGTGTTAAAAATATCAGTCCATACGTAGCAAATAAAACTTTTTTTAAGGCACATCCCCTTATTAGGAAATAGGGATGAGAGGGAAATCTTTAGCATAGAAAGTTATTTAAAACGAAATTTTGGTTCAACTTATCAATTTTCATGTTTTAGCTTTATTTGCGAAATATTGAACGTCATGATTATGGGGTTTCCGATTACCAAACAAGACCAGGTAAAATTTTGAAAAAAATTCTGAAAATAGCTTTTGATAAGTAACCTTCAAATGATATTATTTCGAGTTACAATTTCATTAATTTTGGAGTATAACAACTCAGATGGAGATTACTAAACGATTTAGCTTGCTGTTGTATTAATATGAAGTAAAGTGTTAAAATATGTCTTGCAATATTTTATTTAGAAAAAATGCACAAGACGAATAGCAATATCAGGTCTAACTGTGGGCATATTAGAATCCTTATTACGCCCCCATAGACCTTTGTGAGCACATATGAACACGACATAAGAATTTATAAAATATATAAATAGATATTTTGTAAAATTACTACGAAGTTGTTCGACAGGCGATTGACTCATTTTTTCACGACATGTTCTATCACAAAAACATAGACAACCACCAGCATGAATATTTTTTTCTTTTCTATCTAACTGAAGTGTCTATGGCAGCTTTCTAAAAATGACTATCTATATAATAGGTATTCAATGTTGAAAATAAATTTTAACCTCAATAAATGTTTGATCATTTTTACTGAAATGATCATGTTAGAATTGCCAAATTCAGTGTTCTGATATTTGTTGTTATAAAAATTCATTTTGTTTTATATCATTCCTTACCATTTATAATATGTTGTCTGTTATAAATACTTTTTTAGTATATTTTAACGTGAATACGTCTTTAAATTTGCTACCATACGGGGGCAATCCAAAAAACCTAATGATAACAAAATCGGGGGATACAGTTTGGCGTTGCAGTTTCGAATCTATCCTCTACATCAAAAATTAAATTATACCACTGGATAGCTAAAGGATCAAAGAATTCATTACGATAAGCGAGAACAGTGACGCATTGCGTGCGGTGGAGGGGGAAGCGCCGCCATTTTGAGGTTATTTTGCTGCGTATGCTATACTCCGCTATACGCTATTGCAACACAATAATTATTTGTTTCCTTGCTTTTATCCTAAATACATAAATAAAAACATTTTGTTCAAAAAA
Source organism: Druceiella hillmani (assembly GCA_039881145.1). Lineage (NCBI taxonomy): Eukaryota > Metazoa > Arthropoda > Insecta > Lepidoptera > Hepialidae > Druceiella > Druceiella hillmani. Next base: position 15,447,874 of record JAYKKI010000024.1, read on the forward strand.
TATAACCCGTTACATAGACGTATTCACGTACAACACACGGCCGTGTCCCTGACACAGCCACACTAAAATTTTTTTTAGTTATTTATTTTGACAATCCAACATTTTTTAAAAGCACAAAATAATTTTGCTCCCCTTAACAAAGAAATGGTCTTTTTAATGTCGTGAAAATGAAAGATTTTTCACGAAGCTAAATAACTTTCTTAGTTTTCGCTTTGTTCTTATAGTCTATCCTTTGGAAAAACTTTTTTGCAGTTTGAAAAAATATTAAACCTGGAATAGTTCTTAATTTCATATAAAAAATGACGCTAGAAAATAATTACTTTGTGTTTTTGATCCTCAAAAGCATTGGCTTTTAAAACTGTACAGTTTGGTGAATCACAACTATCTGAACAATAACAGTTGAGATAACAAATTCCTTTTGATCTAAAATACCTTGTTACCGGCGTAAAACTGGAATTAAATTTAATGCAGGATGTGAAGAAAATGTATCATTAGATAGATGTTTACTTTGATTTCTAAAATAAAATAAGTTTTAACTGTGTTTTCACTTTCCACTTTAAAAATTTTCAAATGAAGTAGCATGCATACCCAATATTAGTTAAAGGGCAATGCTAGCTCATATATAAAACCTTTGCCCTACTAGGGAAATTGGTATACATTTAAGCTATTTATTTACTCGAATCTTTTATTTTATGTACACCACAAAACCGGATGTAACTTCCCAAAAAGACCTGCAGTATTTTTTATATAATACAATAAAATTTATGGATAAAGTAATAGATAGGTGGTGAGGTGAATTTTGCAAGAGTTTTGATAACCTGTACTGTGTGTAAACACAAAAATCACATTAATGGTCAAAATTGCAATTCCAACAAAAAAAAAGCTACACAAGAAAAAAGTTACACAAAAAAAAGCTACACGAAAAAAAAGCTACACAAAAAAAAGTTACACAAAAAAAAAACTACACAAAAAAAGCTACACCGCGTAGCCTCTTTTTTTTAAAACTTTCAGAACAAAATAGTAATGTCTAATTTCTTTTTGTGCATATTTACTATTCTCAGTATAAAAACTTGGCAATACCGACAATGGGTCCCACACACAAAAAAAAATATACCATATTTTTTTCCTCCTAAAAATGTTGGGTAATTAGAATCTTAAAGAAAATATGTTTACAAAAAACCGTTTCAATAAATATTTAAAAAGTAGATAACCTGACCCCTAGTTATATTTTCCTTAGATCACAGAAGGGCTTCTGTGACTAAAAAAATGTTTGTGTCAATGAATTTTAAACCAAACGTAATTTAAAAGAAATTCATTTATATACTAAAATTCTCCTCCAACCGCCTCAAACGATCAATGTCGCCTTGTTTCTAATATATCAATGTTGACTTGTTTCTAATATATTATTATCATTACTGTAAAAAGGAAAGTCAGAAGAACTGGCCACATATTTGTCATAGAAACGCTTGTAAGGCGGCGCCATCTTGTCGAGAACGTTATAAATTTACCAATAGAAAATTTATTTTTTTCCCAAAATATATTGTTTATATATTTAATACAAAAAATAATACTCGTGATTATTTTCATAAAAAATAAATTGAAAAAGTTCTTTTACTACTGAAAAATGATTTTGAAATCTCACATTTAAACTTACATTTTAATTTTTTTGACTTATATCAATTTTCATATTTCTTGCGTCTTCCTTTTTAATTATTAACCCGTTTTATTTAGTTTATTTCATAAGTGATTTTTAAATGTAATTATTTTCTATTTCACATTCGTACGAGAAACAATATTATTGTTTTAGTATTTCATAAAATAAACAAAATTTTACACAAACATTTTATTTTTTTTAATTTCCATCGGATGAAAATAAAAAGAAATATATTTTGTGTATAAGTGGATTAAAAATGAACACTCGCCGGAAAATTTGCTCAGCACGTTTTTTATATATTAGATGTAAGAGTACGGTTAAAAAAAATTATTTTCCGTCCGCATAATACATTAGAAGCCAAAAAAAGAAGAAGTATTCATTTAACTTTTCAAAACACACATCTCTAATATATCAAGAACGTTTCTGCTAATATTTCTGACTTTTCTGTAAAAAAATTATAAAACACCTCAATGTACATTTTGTAAAAAGTTTCTAATTAGTAATGAGTCAGTACCACACTTACAAAACAGTAAAAGACAAAGAAAAATTACCATCTGCTTCCGCTGATGTTATGACGATATAATGCTACAACAGCACCCATTTTTAGTCACTATTGTTTAACAACGGATAATATGGAAGATATTTTAATTAAAAAATACTCACAATTAAATGAAACTACGTGATGTAGTATTATTTCTACTTTCTTTAAATTCTTTACCGCGACCTAGGTTTCGTTGTATTACAACATCTTCGGGTGGGCTATTAGCAAAGATTGTTAATAGCCATAATTATAAGATATTGTAATACAACGAAACCTAGGTCATGATAAAGAACTTAAAGAAAGTAGAAATAGTACTACATCACGTAGTTTCATTTAATTATGAGTAATGAATTTCTAAAAAATTATATATTCAATATTAAAAAATACTATCAAATATACTTAACACTTAAAAATTGTATAAAATTCATCGAATTATTTTGATTGAAAGAAGTTGGAGTATTTACTTTATTGCACGTTTACATTAAAAAAGCGTGCAAGTTTCCTAGAGAAAAAAGCTCGCAATGTTTATAAAATTATTTAAATGAACTGAAAATATAATAATCAATTGTGACTCTGTCACTCATAGTTTACGTTAAATAACTACATATAGCACACAAACATTATTTGGTTTTCCTTTCTCACAAATATGACATGCCATCGCCGGAAATATTGCTGTCTACCATATCTGGCAGACGTGACGTGTTAAGACTTAATGACGTCATGTTCATTTTACGCAAACAGGTAAATAAATATAAAAATACCTGTGTCTCCATCAGACGAAGCTGTTTAGAGAGTCTAGCGCGAGTTGACACGCTCAAATATCTATTCTTCTCAAACTTTAAGTTTAGTTGGATACTCTATCAGCAGCAAAACCCAGTCTTCAAAGATGACAATTTTATTTTCACACGGTCAAAGTGTGGTGACAAGAATCACTCGAATCAATGTAAACCATTTCATAGATTTAAAAATAACATCTTTATAATAGGAGATAGTACGACAATCACCATAGGATTTACTTTTGGTTAACTACGGCTATAACATCATGATCAAAGCGTCTTCCTAAATATTTTTAACAATTGTTATGGAGATGCCAAGCTTGACGATATACAGGAATTTTATGAGAATTAGGTAGTCCTTGCCTGCATTCAAAATCTGAGAGAGGTAAAGAGAAGTTTTATTCAATGGAAACACTGAGAGAAACTATCTGTTCTCTCTTCTTTGGATACCTCTTCAATGGGCATTCCAGTATATCTATTATTCCAATAAGTAGAAATCGCACAGTGCAAGATCGAGGCTCTATGCGGATGAACAATAATTTCTGCACCAGATTTAGTAGAATATTCAATCGTTCGTTTGGCTGAACGTAAGGTGGCGTTGTAACAATGAAGGAGAATTCTATTACAAAGGCGTTACTCCTGAACTTTTCCAAGACAATAAGCAAACAATTGCTGATATCCAGTGTGCTATAACTGTTCTTTCATTTTTCAGGACAATTGTCGCAAGATAATATGTCCGTCCGAAAAAGTAGGTATTTTTCCAGCACTGCACCCTATCTTTATCTTCATAAGTTACTCTTAAAAACGAAACACCACTAGGCAGACTACCCCTTAGTTTTTGGTTAGTATGATACTGGTAATATTTTGCATAAGAATGCTGGATCGTTCTCCATGAATATTCATGTTGAATACAGCATTTGATTGACTTCCGTCGGATGTTTCTCCATATACCAATTAGTCTGACAGTTTTCTGAGCCCCAGTCAAACCATGGGATATCCACCTAACTTCCTTACTTTTATAATATTCTATATCCTCTATCCCTATTTATATTGAATTCTTCACACTTAACTCATATTAAACTTTATTGGATCTGCTGCCAGGTTATTATTTTATCAATTTTATTATGAACCGCACAGCATTTATGTAATCTTTAATTATCGCTGTTGAGAGACGTCCCTTAGGCAGACCATCACTTGGATTGGCACGACCAACGCTTGAACTAATTAAACGATTTACAATCAATAGCACGGGGTCATCACAAATTGACAATCAAAATGCAAATGTTGTTGATTTAGACCACAATCAAAATCATCACAACGAAAATTATAGAAAATTTTGTTTAGTCAAATTCTGACGTGATATACAATTTTTTAATTCATTAAATTTTGACACATTATGCTTTTAAAAAAATTGCGAGAGTTGTTTCTCTACTTGGAAAATATTTTAAAAAGGGTGATAGAAGCAAGAAAAACTGTTTTTAGAAATCTCTCTGTCTGTATGCTAATTTGTTCGTCAATGACGTGAAATTTGCTGGACGGATTTTGGTGAAATTTGGTATGGTAATAGTTTATAACCAAGAGCTATGTATGAGAGAGAAAAACAGTTCTAATAAATTTCTTATTCCTAATTTTACGCGAGTGAAACCGCAGTAATTTAACACAGGCAGTAATTTAATATGCTATTAAATTTGTCACATGTCCAAATTGAATGGATTAGGTACCAGAAAAATCTGTTTATGGAATGTAAACTTATTTTTATTACCGTTACTGCAAATGGCTAGATTTATGAAGTGGTGTACTCATAATATCCTAACCCCACAGTAGTGTTTCATAATGGCGGGTGTAATGTCGTTAACGAAGTATTCATAAAAAAATTTTGACACAGCTGGGTCGCATCGTAAATACGTATAGGCAGACGCTAAGTTTATTCTGTGTGATTATCTGAAAAAAAATTAAATAATGACATTGAATTCTTGTTTCAAAAAAGCATTTTTCTTTATTGTATTTTTGTTATATTTTTTGTAATTGAAGTTGTCAGTGAGCTTACGTTGAAAATTTCTGATTATTTTTCATTTTTATTGTTGAATGACGATTGTTGACATCCATACTTTTTACAACATTCCAGTCTTTCAACAGCAGGATTTCGCTTTAAGAACCACTCTGTATTGAACAATTTAGAGGAGCGTTAAAAAAACACTTGCTCTTTTCAAGCGGCGAGTCATTTTGCAATAATGTTTATTTGCAGTGAAATTTTGCACTAGATGTATCATTGTTCACATATTTTTTATCTAAGCTCTTGAATTCTACACATTATTCTGCCAAAAAAGCTTTTTATTTTCATCCACTCATTATAAACACAAAACTTTGCAAATTATAATTTATTTATGGAACAGTTCACCTTCTGATGTCTCATTGTTCACATATTTTTTTATCTAAGCTTGTGAATTCTACAAATTATTCTGCCAAAAAAAAATTTATTTTCGTTCACTCATTAAAAACACAAAACTTTGCAAATTATAATTTATTTTTGGAACGGTTTACCTTCTGATGTCTCATTGTTCACATATTTTTTTATCTAAGCTCGTAAATTCTACAAATTATTCTGCCAAAAAAGCTTTTATTTTCGTTCACTCATTATAAACACAAAACTTTGCAAATTATAATTTATTTATGGAACAGTTTACCTTCTGATGTCTCATTGTTCACATATTTTTTTATCTAAGCTTGTGAATTCTACACATTATTCTGCAAAAAAGCTTTTGTTTTCGTTCACTCATTAAAAACACAAAACTTTGCAAAATTATAATTTATTTATGGAACAGTTTACTTTCTGATGTCTCATTGTTCACATATTTTTTTATCTAAGCTTGTGAATTCTACACATTATTCTGCCAAAAAAAAATTTATTTTCGTTCACTCATTAAAAACACAAAACTTTGCAAATTATAATTTATTTATGGAATAGTTTACCTTCTGATGTCTCATTGTTCATATATTTTTTTATCTAAGCTCGTGAATTCTACACATTATTCTGCCAAAAAAGCTTTTTATTTTTGTTCACTCATTAAAAACACAAAACTTTGCAAATTATAATTTATTTGTGGAACAGTTTACCTTCTGATGCCTCATTGTTCACGTATTTCTTTATCTAAATTCGTGAATTCTACACATTATTCTGCTAAAAAAGCTTTTATTTTCTTTCACTCATTATAAACACAAAACTTTGCAAATTATAATTTATTTATGGAATAGTTTACCTTCTGATGTCTCATTGTTCATATATTTTTTTATCTAAGCTCGTGAATTCTACACATTATTCTGCCAAAAAAGCTTTTTATTTTTGTTCACTCATTAAAAACACAAAACTTTGCAAATTATAATTTATTTGTGGAACAGTTTACCTTCTGATGCCTCATTGTTCACGTATTTCTTTATCTAAATTCGTGAATTCTACACATTATTCTGCTAAAAAAGCTTTTATTTTCTTTCACTCATTATAAACACAAAACTTTGCAAATTATAATTTATTTATGGAACAGTTTACCTTCTGATGTCTCATTGTTCACATATTTTTTATCTAAGTTTGTGAATTCTACAAATTATTCTGCCAAAAAGCTTTTATTTTCGTTCACTCATTAAAAACAAAACTTTGCAAATTATAATTTATTTATGGAACAGTTTACCTTCTGCTGTCTCATTGTTCACATATTTTTTTATCTAAGCTCGTGAATTCTACACATTATTCTGCCAAAAATTGATCATAAAGTCACGGTGACCGGGGAGTAGCACAGCGGCGGAAGTCGGGAAAGTGGAGATTGGACTATTTATTACTTCTTAAGTTAAGGAATATGCATTAAAGGAACCTGTCAAGTGCGTGTCTGGCTCGCGAAACGAGGGTTCCGTGGCACTTTTGAAGTGAAATTACTGTATTTCTCATGAGTCATCGCTAGCATTCCGCTTAGCACAATACATAAATAATAATACCTAATGTATTTTATTGTCAATATCCCAAAAACCCTGACATTTTGAATAATTTGTGTTTTATTGTCATTGTTACCGTTTTTAAAATGTAGTTATGTGTATATATATATATATATATATATATATATATATATATATATATATATATGTATATATATGTATATATATATATATATATATATGTATATATATATGTATATTTATATATATATATATATATATATATATATATATATGTATGTGTATATATATGACACCTATTTAACTAGCCTTTTCTAATACTATCCCACACTGCATTAAATGGAATTAAAAAAAAACTTCCGTCGCACAATTTTTATTGTGTCATTTAATTTCTAAAAAAACTAAGTCATGTTGAATTATATTTTAAACTAATTATGAAAAACACTGAATAATATTGTACTTGTTTTCCAATAAGCAGATAAGAGATCGCTGTTCATAAATATGTGATTTTGAAAAATTTCATTAGCGTATTTTTTACTCGCAATAAAAATAAACTTCTGAATAAAAAATTTAATTTACCAGGATAGATGTGGCCTCGTATCCACATTCATTGCAAAGCATTTGTCAGCTTGCATATTCTAGATATACAAACAGCTATTGCTTGACAAATTATTCGCACACTATGAACTAGCAGACATGCAGACTTATTAGAAAGCCAAATTAAATATACAAGTTCACTCCACAGTCTATACAAAAGTGTAAAAATACGGTAGTTGACTCATTCCAAATTTTGATCTTTTTCGTACAATATTGTGGAATATAAGTTAATTAAAAACCAGTCTTGAAAAAAATTCAAAAAGGGATTGAAAAATAAGCCAGTTGTAGGCTTCTAAATTTGAAGATACAGATAGAGTTGGGTATATCCCTGTCTCTTTTCCTCTCCTAGAATATAATGTGCAATATTAAAAATGACCTCACAACACAGTATTGCCATCTTTCTTCATAGGTTAAATTTAAACTTTTATAACTCGGTCAATTTTTAAGATTATTAAAAAAAATTTCGCTCATCAGCTTGTACCTTGAAATTACGATTAATGAAATAAAAAAAAATTAGTCAAATACCCAATTGTAACTGTAGACCAAAAATTATATTATAATACATTTATTTATCAAGGATTATATATGTCACAATATTTAAACGAAATTTTTACAACACATTATTTGTTGATCGCTTAGAAGCAAGGAAGTGTAGGGAAGGTTGGTGGTGGAGTGAGATAGAAAGCTCCTGCATTTATTATACTCAAAGCTATGAACGCTACATTACATTCTACAGCAGTATTTATATGCAGAATGTCCTTCATTTAGAAAAGGAATCCGCGATCGTTTGCACTTAATCAGCTGTATTAATATACAATTTGTCAATACGCGGCGGATACAAACGCACTCGATACGCAGGGGGCCAGTGCTGGATGCGCTTCCGCCGTATCACCTCTGCACTGTCGATCTTTGTCAATCGATTAACTACTCACTACATCGACTACTCACTACATCGACTACTCACGACATCGATTTACAAGCTTGCATATGTCTGTTTAGTCCAATTAGGGTCACTAAAGGTCATTCAAAACTAAGTCACTTCACTGAACTATTCACAACAAGCATCTCCATTACATATTTAGGTTAGTAAAATTATTATTTTTTTTGTAATATTTTTCTCAAGGAATTTTATTTTATATAATATTTATCTATAAAATTAATAAAATTGTAACGGAGCGATTCCGCACACTGAATATATTTTAAAAAGTGATCGATTTAACGTATAAAGTAATAATAGAAACCTGAAAAATTTTTTTTTACAATTTTGATCTCTCTTTCTGTATATTAATTTAAGCGGGTATCCCGCAAAATCTACTGGACGGATTCGATGAAATTTAGTACGGTAATAGTATATACCTAGGAGCAACATGCAAGAAAAAAAGAAGAATGTTTTTTTCCTAATTACACGCGAGCGGAGTGGTGGGCACAGCTAATACAAGTATAATGTGATTCTATTCAATTACAGAAAGGAACTTCAAGTGTCGTTAATATTGAATATGTGCACAAGGATTTTTTGCGTATGTATCAAAGATTTTTTGCGTGTAATATAGTACAAGGTTAATTTTACTACGTTTAGCGTAATCACTAAGGTTGATAACCATACCGGAATTTCGGGATTCTCTCGGAATTAGTTTCTTAATTTTTATAGTTTTCCATATCCGGGAATTTATGAAATATCTGATTAGTAGAGCCAAAAATAATTCACTTTAAATTTGATTTATTTTTAATAAATGAAAATTATTTACTTCAATATATATTGTAATGGAAACAAATATCCACATGGGTTTTGTTTTTTTTTCGTTTAGTTTATATGTGTTGACTTTAAGTTACGGTTGATTAATTTTTCAATAATAAAAATAACACATGTCTCATTCGAGGACAATTTTCCTCCCAGATTTTCCCCTTATGCGTTTGCATTACTACTTATCATAGGACATAAACAACAGAAAACTTGCTTTAATTTTCAAATCATTGACTTGACGAAAAGTTATAAGTTTAGTTTCATTTAATATTATTGCCAAAATATCTAGTAGAGACGCTCTACTTAAGCTGTATAGATTTCTTTTAACCGGATTTTCCAAACCATCTTATCTAAAAATGGGAATTGTAAACTTTCAAACCATCTACTTCAATAATATTTACAAAAAGAAAATTTGTACACATAATTCCCGATAAAAATAATATATTTGTTTAAAAAAATATATCTCATAACCCAAGCTATCGCTATGCGTACATACGTATATCCACGTATGGTTTTATTTACTTACGTCTGATGTGGATTTCGATAATAGTATGAAACTGACCTGTAAGTCTTTAATAATGGTAATTAAGAATTTAAATAAATAAAATCTGTCAAGGACGAGCGGAATTCGCTCTACGAGGATTCCGTACTCATGTAGGTATTTTTAAATATTTAATAAAAATATTTTTTACATAATATTCCTATTAAACCATTTACAAACTTTTATTTTTTTAGATAGAAAATATATTGCCAACTATATATCTTTCACAAGTTAATATTTAATAAAAGTATGTAATATAATTACAAATTATCGACTTTAGGATTTTCCCTTCTTTTGTGAAACCTTGCTTCTTACCCTAATTTCATGATTCTAGGTCAACGGGAAGTACCCCATAAGTTTTGATTTATTTGCTAGTGGCAAAATTTGCAGCATAAATGGCCGTGTTTTAGGATTCTTCTTGATTTCGTTGACTTACACGATTAACGTAAATTGACTCATCGTAGATAATTTCAGTGCATGTTTAAGGAAGAGCCGTGACCGTAATGCTTTAAATTGATGACATAATTTCAAAAAAAAATTCCATATTATTGTGTAAGTTTCAATAAAATATTTGCTCATTATTATAAGTTAATTTATATGTCTTTTCCAAAATTCATGAAATATTAGATTGAAATTAATTATTGGGTTATAAGTTTTATTATTATAAAATCAAACTTAGCAATAAAATGAAATAAAATTAGTAACAGGTTCCATTTGCTGATAAAATTACTTTTACGTAAATAGAAACTAATTGGCTAATTCGATCAACGTTTTTTATCATTACTTCGTTATCCGTAGACGAAATTATCTCGCGAAAGGGCATAGGGGATGTAGCAATAAAAGCACGAAGGGGATGTAGCAATAAAAATAATATTTTATTAATTTCTATGACAAAATTCCTATTATTAATAAAAACAAAAATAGATACTACAGCAAGGTTTATCTGTATAACCTTTGGGATTAAACGAAAACTTGTCTAAATTTTCATATATCATTCGTAGTGGTAATGAAATGTTTATCAGCTGATATTTCAATGAACAGCTCGTGGACTTAGCAACATTTTATTAGAGACTTATTTTTTAAACCAATCGTCATTATCATCTGAGCAAATACAAATTTAATAACTACGAGATGTACAATTACATTTTAGCACCACCTGCAAAAATATTATATAATATAAGTATAATATAATATAAGTATATCATATTTATATCACAATTTTTATAGCCACGTATAAACCGTATATCGCCGTGATGTATTGGGTTGGTCACAAGGCATACGGCCTTTGACGATACAACGCACCGCGGCGACCCGGGTTCGATTCCCGGCCGTTCGTCGAACGGGGCTGGACTGGTGTTGTGGCTGGCTGTAAGAGATTGCTCTTGTAGCAATAAGTACATTAAAGTAGATAAATAAAAATTATTTAAATAATCATTTTAGCAAGCAGACAAGTGGTTTTGAAGGAAGCGATGAATTTACTGTGTTGAGATAGAAAGCTGCAAATGTTACGTTGTAACGTTGATTTCAACTGTATACATTTTAGATGTACTTGCAGTTGCCATCTAACGATAAAATCATATCATTCTGAGATAAACCCGTTCACCTCACTTTTTCCATTTTTCTTTGTGAATAAAAATATTAGGATTTTTCTCTTTGGAGCATACAAAAATTTAAAAATACCGTTTATTTGTAATTAGCTTGTTTTCTATGAAAAACATGCAATACTGGCAGCAGTCAACGTCGCCCGCGTGAAATTGGAAACAAGAAAATTTATTAAAATTATTTTCTCTCATAGAGCAACAGCTCTTGTGTATACAAGAGCAACAGCTCTTGTGTATAAACTATTAACTATCACACGAAATTTCATCAAAAATCGTCCAGTGGATTCCTCATGATTGGCGAACCAATTAACAAACAGAAGACAGACAAGAATCCTAAAAACAGGTTTTCTAACTTCTGTTATCATTCTTTACGCTAAATGAATCATTATTTTTAAAATATTTTTTCATATGCAGAATTCACTCCGCTATAATTTTATTATATGTGGAATATTATTTGTCTACTTATAACAAATTACCTTTAAATAAATTAATGAAGAATTTAAAAACCCCAACTAAGGAAATGCCATAATTCAATCAAGTATAATATTCACTCGGATGAATATATTAAAATACTAATTTTGAGTGACCTTTACTGAGTTACGCAATTGTTTAGATCACATATGAATTATCTAAAAATTGTTAGATTAATTTTAATTATGTATCTTTGATGCAAACTAAAAGAGAATCGATGCTGTGAATCGAGCCTTATTGTTCAGGTTTAAGTAAAAAAAACATACCGAAAGGGAGATACACAAAAAAAGTTTCTTTTGTCAACAATAACGTCAAATGAAATCTTTTTTCCTCGATAAGGTCGTAAAGGACTCAAAGTAGCAAAGGCAAAATTACACGTCCTCTGTGAGCTTGAAAAAGTACTTTTGTGATGTGAGAAAATGGGCAATTAATATAAGTCGCTTGTAAACAATTGGGAATAATTGAAAAGAGGTTTGTTTACTTTCATTGAAAACGTCTTTCTATTTTTAAGAATGATCTCACAGCTTCGTTGTAAAAAATGGAGATTGAAAGTACATTTTTTTATAGAAAGCCCAGTAAGCCGATCTTGTTCCTGAGTGTTTCTTAAATAGGTGTGAAACTTTCCAGCTTGTTGTTTGGCTGTTCTGCTTGTATGCGTGGCTGTCTTGCTTGTATGACTGTTCTGCTGAAGAGTTTGTCGCTAGTATAGTGACAATTAAGTGAGTTTATTTAATAACTGACAAAATGAATCTTCACGACAAATATAATTTATGCAATCTATTATCTGCAACATTTTTTTCTAATGACGACATTTTTTCTTTTAGAAAAACAAAACTAGAAAACTAGTGTCATATTGACACACTGACACACACACACATACACACACACATATGTGTATATATATATATATATATATATATATATATATATATATATATATACATATAAATTGAAATTTGAATTTGAATACTTTTCAGTAATGCATCTGTTGTCTTGTGGCGCCCTAGAGAATAAACGGTCTCATGGATTTTGATATTTGAGACGTTATTGGATTCATCATATGTTCTCAAGTAACATAGAATACACGTTGTTAGTGAAATTTTAATATTGCGAAATACTGTGACCATTTGACACCGACAAGGAATATACTGCCTTGTATATATATCCATCACATGTGGAAATATATCACGTATTTCTGATATTGAGAATCATGAAAACTTGGTTATAGTTTACCGGAAAATCTTATTCTTCTAAATCTAAATCATTCAGTTTTAATTTTAAATCCAGATTTTTTATTTAATTTAATTTTAGTTTGTTAAACAATTTTGACTTCAAAAGTTTTGGAGATAAATGAGATAAGTTTTTAATGATGATTTCAGCAACATCTCTGACATTATCTTACGTAAAATCTGGGGACATTTTTAGGATTTTAATAAAGCGATAGAGACATCAACATTTTTCTTTCTAAATTTTTTTCCTAGTTTGGGTATGTAGATTTCTGAAAATTGAAATTTTGCTGAATTCGTGCCTCGTGTTTATTTTATAGTCTTGTACCTCAAAAGAAATAAATCCTTATAATATGGATCACATGTCCGCCCGCCTAGTACTCGATTTTTTGTATATTCTTGTATCGTGTGGGATAAATATATATATATATATCTGTATATATATATATATATATATATATGTATGTATATATGTATATATATATATATATATATATATATATATATATATATATATATATATATATATATATATATATATATATATATATATATATATATACGGGAATAGATGTTAGACAATAAAAGAGGCTATTCGTTGGCTATAAAGTAATAAATTGTTGTTGAAATAAAACGTAAATCTCGCCCTTTTTCTAATTATTTGCAAAGAAAATATTACACTTTACTTTTATTAATGCACCCAATACTTGCCCGGAGAAGGCGGTGCTTACCCGCAATGGCTATTCGGCGAGCCTCTAACGCACACACACAACTCACGTTAGCCGTACGCAACCACTACAAATATATTATATCTTATTAAATTTATCGAACAGCTGAGAATCAACGTAATAATACGGTGATCTCGATCACTTGAAAAAAGATAGTATTGTTATTTCGCTATACCCGCGCCATTACGTATTCAATTTAATTTATTTGTCAAATGATTACATATTAAATTTAATTTATTTGTCAAATGACATGAAACATGACTATTAAAAACATAACAAATTTTATTACTGATATACTAACTCATGTTGTAGTAATGCGGGAATCCCTTATTACATGACTTAATTTGTTCGGAACACATTGGACAGAAAAAACATTTCAATTCAATTTTGTTCACTTAATGTTCACTAAAAAAGTACTCCAATTATGTATATTCAAAATATTAACAGTCTTATTGTAAACACAATCGCCCTTTCCTAATTATCGATTTAATCACGTCATCAATAACTTGAATATTTCTCTTGATCGTATTAAAATTGTGATAATCCTTTCGCGTAAAGTCTGTTCATAGGTCAAACGATAGATAAAATAAAATTAAAGTCTGAACTATAAAAGGTATAAAAATATTTTTTTCCACTTTACTTCTCACCTATACAGGTTGAACTATAATACCGATAAAATAATTATATCAAATTCATTTAAATAGTGGAACAGACGAAGGTATTTAAATTTCTATATATTAGTTCATAACGATAGTTTATTTTACTAACTAAAAGGTTTTCGTATTCAAGAATGAGAACCAGAATAACTCCAGGTGAATACTGTCAATCTATATCAAACCTGTAACTAGACAAGGCATTATTTTTCGCACACTTAAAAACATTACGTTACGTTAGACACAAATATAAGTTTAAAAACACATAACAATATGTTAATATTTTTATCTATAACATGACTAAATGTCTACCAAAATACATCTATGCCGTCATGATCAAATAAAACGTTTTGGCTTTTTTTAGTTGATACAGTTAAATTTTACCTAACCGCAGAAAAATGATTCAACCTATATTATTCTTTACTCTGTAGTATTAAATAATGACCAAAAAATTACGACAAAATCCTTATTTGTCAGGTTTATACACCACAACTTATACATTGAATACTTATCTAAAATTGGGTAAAAAAAAGGAAGATGTTTCAGGCGTATTTAAAAAATTAAAATTGATTTAGGTATTAACACAAATTATGTATTTACAGTACTCGGCAGTTTCCGACCGTTACTAACTGAGAGAAAGTAAAGTTGTAAAGTACCGTACGATAGAAATGGACGGGGCATAATAACAGAACTGATTCTTTTTATTGGTTAAAATGGTTAATACTCCACGTGGACCAGATTGTACTAATTACTAGATTGGCTAACATAGTTTCTCTTACGATATACCAACAAATTAAAAATGATTCCTTGTTCTTAAAACGTATTCAAGATAAACAGGTGCTACAAAGCTGCGTTACATTATTTATGTTTTTGTCAACAGTACTGTGTTGTAATCATTTCGCATTTTGCATATTGTGCAAAGATATCTTAGATTGGATACATTAACTAAGCGTGTATACATAGAGGATTCATATAGATATCAATGACTAAACCAGATTAGGAAGGAAGCCTACAAAGAAAAGATTTAGAAAAGATAATTCTTTAATAAATTTTGTTTTCAACTATACGGAATATAGCCTTGAACATTACATAAAACAAATGTAAGAAGCGTTCTTCACACTGTACACATTTAGTTGGGAAATTATGAAAGTTTTTGTTATTGTTGATTCCAAGAAAAAATATTAAATTGCAATTTATAAAGAATTATTTTATGTTTGTTTTGTTTTGTCTTCGCTAATAGAAGAATTGGTTTGTTAATCAAAATCACAATCGATATTTACAAGTTGGTTTTTAGACCATACGGTGAATTAAACGTGTATTTTATTATTTTTACTTTATTTTGTTCACAATTATTTTGATATACTAACAGGCCACAGACGCGACTTAAAAATTTCGTGAAGTATACATTTTTTTCTCTTAATTTTTTTGTTTATATTATAATGTTCCATTATTACCTTACTTACTACCATGACATCATATTTTTTTATAAATAACTAATTTAATTAAAAATAAACTCCATGAATATTCCATAAATAGCATAACAAATAAGAGCTGAATGTATTTGGAAAAAAACAAAGTTCTAACTACAAATTTAGCTATTCATCTGACAAAACATTGAACAGTATAAGCTATTTTTTCTCAACCACGTTTATGTCTCGAGCCACGAAAAAATCCAAAAAGTTAAGTAAAAAGCCTTGCAACCTCGTGACTATAAATTAAAATAATTTTTCAATTACTTAACGTTAAACATTTTAAAGAAATTAAGGCTTAATTATTAAGCTATAAGTTTAGTTTTTCATCTTGTTATTACCTGGTAATATTTAATTTTGAAACACTCCAAAACAAATGTTTTGTATGCAGGGGTACGACCCCCAGGTTGAGAAAAGATGGTGTAAGTTACAGGTGTTTGCACAGAAAATATTAGCATACAATAGTTTTGATAACTGTTATAATGTCTACTGTGCGCTATTCTCAATCGGAATATTATGACATTCTAACGTGTTCAGATACTTTCGATTGCAGGCGAGTATAATATAGTCGACTATTTATCCAAATCGCACCAGAAATCCAAATGAATGGACCATCGCAAGATTGCCCAGTCTAGTTCTTTATACTGGCCAGGTAATGCCCTCATTTGATAGAGGAGGCTCAGTTAGTATAAGACGTCACTCGGCTGAAGATGCTATCTTCGAAGCATTTGCCAAAGATCCTATTCGCAGCATATGTTCGAGAGCCATGTCTCTTATCTTACCTAAAAACGCTTGTTGGAGGTACGCTCAGAGCAGATGGACAACATCCGTTTCACTAGTATGCTGTACAACAATTGACCGAAGAAGATTTTGGCAGTCGTCGTATTTTTTGTCAGTATCTCATTCATATGAATGACGATTCGCCCTGATTTGTTGGACGTATTTTATGGTCAGATGAAAGCACATTTACGCCGCTTGGAATATTTAATGAGCATAATGAACACTACTGGAACCATACGAATCCACTTTTAAAAAGGCCGTAATATTTCCAGCACAGATGAAATTGAAATGTACGAACGGGAATTTTGATAATCAGCTCGTAGGTCCGATTTAGACCAGAATGACATCGGACAATTATTTATATGTTTTGCGTAATGAATTTGAAGGCATTATTTCAAATTTGGATTTGAACGTAGTCAGAAATATGTGGTGGCAGTGCGACGGAGCGCCCTTTCTCTTCGGTATTCGCGTACGTGAGTATTGAGACGGACAATATTTACGTCATTGAATAGAGCGCAATGATCTAATACCCTGGCCTCCGAGATCTCCAGACTTAAACACCACTCAATATTTTTCTTTATATTAACGTCAAGTCCGATGTGTACTCAACTGAATGCCCGGGCAAACAAACTTTACAAGAAAGGATTATCGACAGTTTCAATAATTAAGAGAAATGCTCCACCATTTGATAATGTTATTAATTCAATTATAAGGAGAGCGCGATTGTGTTTAAAACGAAACGGAAATCATTATAAACATCTCCTTTAAGACTTCATAAACAAATCAATTAAATAATTATTTTATGAACATTAAATTAATAAATTTTTTTGTGAAATAATTGTTGATAAAATGACTTTTCTGTGTAATATTTTACAAATGTGAAAAAAGTCATGGATTCAGTGGTTTCCGCAGAACTATGAGTATAATTTATTAAGTTTTTAGTAGTTATATTTCACGTTATTTAACCGATCAATTAAACGAAATACTCGCTCCGTGTAAATTACTTATTATAATATACAATGTCTCGCAAGGCGGCTGGACTGTTCGCCGATTATTCCCTATAAATAAATATATATATATATATATATATATATATATATATATATATATTTATATATATATATATATATATACATATATATAATACATAACTAATCAAGAGTTTTACTAGTGCGCCTTCCGAAATTACATCGAAACAATTTTGGATAGTTGACGGTTCTGCTACTGTATCATCGATAGTCTCCCATCGAATATAATTAAAAATTAATATTGATAAAAAATAAACTAATTATATGGTTCTTTGCAAAAATATTTATTTATTCTACTGTATTTGAATGGATATTTCATCTGCATTAGGTACACAGTACAGACTATGCAACGCGTACGTGTAGGTAGCATAACCTCAAAAATCAGGAGTGTATAGACACACTTCACCGAATCAATACCAACATCATCGCAACTGCAGAACTTATGACGATGAAATATAAACTAATTTCTTTACAGTTTTACTATTTTAAATTACGGGCGATAGCTTTTGCAGTTTTCGAGTTAAAGACTGAAATGCGAACAAGACGTTTTTAATACTAGATTTGTCTTAGTAAACGAATATACAAACGGAAAAAGAATATAAGCTGAAAATTTCAAAATCCCAGAAAATTAAGTTTTATTTATCTATATAGTTTATTAAATATCTGCTTTTAAATTTTAATAGTCCAATGTCCAAGTAATGTCCAAGTCGAATAAAAAAATAAAGCATGCAGAGAGATTGGAAACTTTGTTGGAGAAACATTCACGAAGCTAAAACTGGAAGTCAATATACAATATACATATGTATAGAAATATATATATATATATATATATATATATATATATATATATATATTGGTGTTATAACTGTGGATAGAGGTGAAGTGTAGAGTAATGTAGGAGGTCTAGGTTAATTTGTTTAAAATTCTTCTGTTGTTGACTTTATTGGAAATATTAAATGTGTTATATATCTGTGAATACAATAATGATATTATAGTTTATCGAGAAATAAGGTTAAAACTTAAAAAAGTATTGTTATTTATTTTGTTTTAATGTTTTATTAGTAATTTTCTTCTTATGGTGTCATTAGATATTCTTAATTAAATTAGCAAAAGATATATTGACAGCCAACTACAGTATCTTCAAGACGTGTCACATAGGGAAAATATTACAAGATATCGCATTCTAATTTACTATGTTACCTTGTTCAAGTTATAACACATTTAAAAAAAAAACATGAATCGTCACAAAAAACTAAGTTATCGTCATTGGAAATATATGCCATGTTACTATAAATCAATAGACTTATTAGTAAAATCAAATCGACAAATCTTAAGCAATGTAAGTTTGAGGTCTGCTACAGTTTGAGAAAGCATAAACAATGTACGTATAGGCCTTCTATAGTTGTTTTATACAGATGGATAATGTGAAAACGAGAATGGCACTCCAATATTTAGTAATATTAAATTACCGTGATTGACTTTAAACCATTTCTTTGTGTTTATGTTCAGAAAATGACTGAATCGAATTCGGAGAAACGGCGAAGGAAAATTGTTGCAGAAGATCGCGCGGAAACGAACGACGCATCGGCGCTAGCTGAGCAAAGCAACGCTAAAACGATGCGTGCAATACGAGGTGAGAAGGTTTTCATAGCGCGCGAGTCACCTCTAACAACTCTCATGGCCGAATCTCCGCATATCCGCACCGTCTACAACATATTCATTGCCGTACTGTTTCTTTTGCTTATCAACACGCTGCTTCACGACTTTATTTCCTTTAGCAGGTAAGTATACATTAAAAACAATATTTTTAAAATATTTTTCTCCTAAAATTCCATCAAAATTCTTAGTAAAAAGCATTTTATAACATTTTACCTTTGATCCGCGTTTTTGTCGATCAAAGCTAGTATGTTATGAAACTGAAAATGGATATAAATATTTATTTATTTATTTGGCAATTCTAATAGAAAACACTTGTAAGAGAGTTGTTGCTGTACTATCAGTTTCTTCCAATCAGTCATAAAAATGAGTTTAGAAAAATAGTTAGCTTAGTATGTTGCAATCGGAAATAATAACAGTGTACTTAAAAAAGATAAAAAAAGATTCTAATATACATATTTACATGAGTCAGGATGGAAAAAGGAAAAAATAAGAACCCAAAACAGTTTAGGAAAGGAAGGTCTTTTTCGCTCGATCGTTGAAAATATTGATAAAAATATTTTACTGGTGTCAGGATCGATCCAGCCGATTCCAAAATTTTGCTGTTTAGACCGTAAGGAATTTTTCGTAAGGAGTAATAACTTAAACAAAGCTGTAAGAAGATAGACTTTTAAAACTGCCCATAAGATAATGTATACTCTGAGGATTTTGTAATATATTAAAGAGAAGGTTGTGTATGGGCAGTTGGCGTCTATTGCGGATTTTCAACCACTGAAGTCAGATAATTATAATTACACTGAAAGACAATTGTCATTGTGCTAAGAAACCGTGGGCGGCGTTCAGTTTTGAGATTACAATATTTTTTCCAGTAGATGTGTCAAAAGCGAACACCGCCTACGACTTATAGATACCTCGTTTGGTAAAATCGGTTCAGCAGGTTTTGGGCTATGATCGAACATCCATGTAGATATATACATAGGCTATTAAATTCATTACTATTCCTATGCTGTGCCGCAGTCGGGTAAAAATACAAGTGAAATTTGGAAAAACCTTTTTGTGGAAAAACGTCCTTGTCAAAATTAACATTGGAAATGACTAAGTAGTTTGGACGCACATAATCGTAGAAATGGCGTGTAAAGAAAAAAGACTGTACTCTGCAATGGATAGCTTTGCACTGGTAGCTCTGTAGTGGTAAGCTGGCATTCAAATATATATAATCATAAACCCACTTGTACACAAATGTACAGCTGAGTGAAATGTTAAGGTAGTTGTCGGGTGATAATAAGGTCTAACACTTGTTTTAAAATGTTTTATTGAAGATTTATTTATTTTATAAAATTTTATGTAACGTCATTTTACATTGACTAAGTTTTTTAGACAAACCTCCCAAAGTATTTTTTTAAATTAATAGTGTGCTAGTATTATTACTTTTCCTGTAATGTTAACTGTACAATTTTTGGGAGAGATTTTTACCAAAACTAAACGGTAAATATTTTTTTTAAGTTTAATATAACATCATTTTATATTGACTTAGTTGTTTAGGCAAACCGCTCGACCCCTTTTTTAAATATAATTAAAATTGTGGCAAAATTACTACTTTTCCTGTAATCTTAATTGTACCTTTTTTGAGAGCGATTTTTATCCAAAATAAACGGGAAATAATTCTTAAATTTAAAAATTAATTCGATATTTATAATTTGAATTTTATAAAATATTAAGCAAATTTCGTCGGCAACGCGTTTTACGTGGCAACTACCTTAAATAATTAGATGACAATTCTCAATCCTTTCTAAAAAAATCTTTGTCAAAGTAGCAATTATAAAAAAATAGCATTTAACTTCTTTTACAGAAAATCGCTTGAAGTGCTCAGCCTGATAAATATAATCATCAAGCTGAGGACTTGACCTGTAATATTTATTATGAGAACTCCCCATGAGAGTAAAAGCTTCCTTCAGGCTTTTTATTTCATTTAAACCTTTGTCTGCTTGATTCTGGCAATGGTTTTATGTCTTCTTTCCATTTGGTACACAATTCGCCTTTCACTTTAAATTTATCGGTACTACTCCACATTGTGACATGCTTAGTTTACCAATCAGCCTGTGTTACTTGCCTGCTTCGATTTAAGTTTTAAGACTTTTTACAGAAAATTTATTAATTTAGTTTGTTCTCGATTTGTGCTATTATAAATTCTTCGTATTTTTCTTAACTTTAACATAGTTCTGTTCATAGGTGATTGACACAGTTTTGTTTACTCTTTGATACTTTTGCTATAAGTCTAGGATCCATGCTTAAAGCATGGAAGGAAGCTGTTGCCTATTATTAAAGGTTAAATTATTATTTAATCTTACTGCTGTTAAAAATTTTGAATAGGGACCAGTGTTTATTCTACGACAGGTTAATACTGCATTTTACTTCCTTTGTGTTATGATCGTCATTAAATTGGAGTTGCTGTCCAAGATATACCTATATAAGTATCAACATTTTTCGAATGGGGCTGGACTGGTGTCATGGTTGGCTGTAAGAGATTGTTCTCGTAGCAATAAGCGCATATATCAATTATATATCATATATATCAATTATATATATCAATTATATATCTTAAAATAGATAAAGAAAGAAACATTTTCCAAAGTGACATGTCACACGTCGTTAAGTCTTTTAGCAGATTGCTCGCCATCGGTTTAGTCTTTATAATGTTAATTTATAGCTCAATTTTTCACTAGCCATAAATAGTGACTGAGTCATGTTTTCAAGTCAAGAACTTAATTCAGAACATAGAATAATATCATCCACAAAACGTAGGTGATCTATCTCATATTTTAATTCCAGTTCTCTTCTCTTTCATTTTATTAAATACTTAGTATAATACGATAACGAAAAGTTTCGGGAAGGTTGGGTCTCATTTTGTCACATCTCTCTTTGTGTTTACTATTGATTCAGTTTTCCCAAGTTTATTTCTGCTAGCATGTTTTTTGGTCAATTTCTTGTTTTTATCTAAGGCATTTCAGAAAGAAATGAAATAAATGCAGCCAAACGCCTTTCTATAATCTATGAATTTCAGACAGTTTGGCCTCTATATTCCCTATATTTTTCAGTATTAGTTCTGCTGTTTAAATGTAGTCAGTAGTGGAGAAACCTACACGGAACCGTCCTTGTACTTGCTCCTTATCAACAGCTTGTTATCTATCTGATCCCTATTCCACGTTGTACGCTATTTTAACTAAAAAACTTGTTTGAGTAGACTGATCGGTCGAAAATTACTTGTACCGTATATATGACTTTATTATATGGCACGTAATGTATGATTCTGTAAATTTGTCTAAGAATTTATCTGTGTTTTTAATGTTATAAAATAAATGATTAATCACATTATCAGGTAAGTTAGAAACTATTCGCATATTGCAATGCCTGTTTGTTCATTGTGACAACTTACTTTAGGGAACGTTTTTGCATCAACACGTTAATATTGCACTTTAGGCTGACAGCACACTGGTTACTGTCGCTTGAGCAACTGGTAGTTTGGGGGATTAAGTAGTGGTAAACGCAACGAGCGGACGCAAGAGGATAATCGTTTATGCTACAGCTTGGTCAATGAAATGACAGAATAGACGTCTGCAAGACAGCACCGCATACAACCGCTCGATAGCTTAAGCGAAAGAACGGTAGTTTAGGCGATAGAACGGTAACTTAAGTAACGTAACGATAGCTTGAGAGAAATAACAGTAGCATAAGCGAAGAAGCGGTAGTTTAAGCAAGAATTCCTACACGATAGTAGCCAATGTGCGGTCAGCCTTAATTAGAATTGGTTCTATTGAAATACTACGATCTGGGTAATTAATATAAGCTTTGTCTATGAGCAAGCAGAACGGATGATTTCCTCATAATATAGAGGAATAATCTCAAATCTACTATACATACACACACACATATATATATATATATATATATATATATATATATATATATATATATATACACAGGTCCCTATGCGTGCGCCACTCTAGCACCAGACTGGTGAACGCCCAGCAGCCTGCACTAGCCTGGACACGTATACACATATATACGCCAACACATTGTATATACCCGACTTTATGATGTGCGCATGAGACGCTTTTTGGATGGATAAAATCTTGTGAGTTCGCGTCACCGACATTTATTACTTATGTTTTTAATATTTGATCTCTGCAATACATCTTGCAATGAGTATTTAATAGTGGCTTAGGAGTTATCTTACTAGCTATGTCATCATTGCATCAATTTTAATTATCATTTACGTATTAAATTATATTATTACAGAATAAACGTAGGCCTTCAACGGATAAAAATCTGCTTCTGGAGCGAAGAAAGTAACGCAGTGTATTTGTGGCTGCTGCAGTTTGCAACAGCCCTCGCCGTCTACCCTGGCTTCAGGTTGTGGGCCGCATGTTCGCGCACCTTTGAAAGCAAATCATGTAACTATGTCAAATCTACTCTAACACATACTTTTCCATACAAAGTCAACGCACACTTTTTCGTGGTTAGCTAGGGACAAATAGAACTCTGGGCAATTAATTGTTCAAGTCCCTGTATTTGACAACCGAATTAGATATCATTGTGTTTTAATACGTAACGATTTACGTTATCAAGTACCCTGGCTGGCAGTTTAATTTTTGAGCAAATATAGCTATATCTATAAATAATTAAAATTAAAATAAACCTCTCGGGTCAATAATTTCTGAAATCAGAAAATGATTGGCCAACTAATTTATTTATTTAAGCTTTTATTTCACAATAAAAGAGCAAAACAAAAAAATACAATATTTGAATTAATAAATCGTACTTACATTCAATTGAATATTATTATTTATTTAAAATACTTCAATAAATCACTAAACAAAAGTGTTTTTGTACATTTAGAAGAAAAATAAATTAAAAATATACTTAATTTCAATAATTAAATAATTTTGTGATCATTAAATATTATTTATACTCAAGTCATTGGGGCACCCATGTCGGATGAAGACCTCGTCCACGTCTTGCAATTCCCTTCTATCCTTCGCGATCCCAGTCCATGTTGAGCCTGCAATATCTTCATTCCGTCAATATCTTCAGACACATATAATATCTTCATTCCAGCGACGATGGGGTCGGCCGCGGCGACGAGGTACTCCGTGCGGCCACCGGCGCACTAAACGCTAGCTCCAGCGTCCATCGATAGCGCGTGTCACATGACCTGGCCAGCCACGTTCATTTACAGGCTACTTTTACCACATTCGTTTAATCCGTACATTTTCTGTTTCGTACTCTGCAGTCTTTCGACATTAAGTCTCTATTTCGTACTCTGTCCTTCAAACTAAGTACCATCATGCTCCTTTTGGCTGCTCTCTGGAATCTTTGTGGTTTTTGGGTTGTTTCCTTAGTCAGAGCCCAGCTTTGACAACCATATAATAAAGAAGGTGTAAGAACAGTGTCAAATGCTTGTTTTTAAGGAAAATCGGTAATTGAATATATTTTTTAATGACCAACATCGTGACCACGCCATTTAATCCTTGTGTTTACTTCGGTAAATGTTTGATTGATATATGAGATTTTCTGACCTAGATACACGTAGTTTTCGAGGTAGTCCAAAGTATTTGATTCTATTTTTATGGGAATTCTTTTCCTAATTTTCATTATGCATGTTTTGCTTTTGTTAATTTCTAAACCAGATTTTTTATTCTCCATGTGCAGGGATTGTAATATACAATCCGGATGCCTATGGTTTTCACATGATAGTACTATATCATCAGCACTCTCCATTTATTTTTATGCAACTTGTATTCCAATTCAAATTACGGAAAACATTATCTAATAAGGCTGTATATAAATTAAGTGATATTGGGTCACCTGTCTTACACCGCGTTCAATTTTGAAGGATTTTCCTCGTCTTTCCAATTTTACAACAGCCTTACTTTTGTTATATATTTCTTCACAATTAAATGAAACTACGTGATGTAGTATTATTTCTACTTACTTTAAGTTCTTTACCACGACCTAGGTTTCGTTGTACTACAAAATTAGGTCGTGGTTAAGAACTTCAAGAAAGTAGAAATAATACTACATCACGTAGTTTCATTTAATTGTGAATAATTAATTTCTACAAAATTAACGCCAAATATATTCAATATATATTTCTTGTAAAATTTTGATATAATTTTTTGATATATTGTACATACAAATATTTCCATAATGCATTATAGAATCAAATTCCTTATAGTAATCAACAAATGTATAATTAAATAATTTATCATACTCTGAATACTTTTCCAGAATTTGAGTTAGAGTAAATATACGATCAGTCGTAGAGTATCTTGGACGAAATCCAGCTTGTTGGCTTGGTTGGTTAAATTCTAATATCGGTGTTATTCTTCTTAACATCATCTGTGTAAATAATTTGTATGTTGTTTAAAGTATGCTAATGGAACTATAATTGGTAATATTTTCTGGGTCACTTTTCTTACATAATAGTTTTATGATGGAGGTCCCCCAATCAGTATACAACCATAATATCTTATTATACGAAACCATTCCATAATATCTTATTATGGAATGGTTTCGTATAATAAAATATTATTAAATACGTTTGTGAGTATAGGAGTAATAGGTTCTGCTAACGCTTTTAAAATGTCATTTGTGATTCGGTTTTCATCTCAACTTTTCATTAATTTCAGTGAGTTTTTATCCTTATTTATTTTGGATTCCATGAATAAATGTATCTCTTCATTGTTTCTAGAGTTTTGGGTGATATAAATTTTATACCGCTTAGGGAAAATATTGAAATATGATGCATGAGTACCACATGAGCCCGAACCAGTCGTAGCCGCAGCCTGGTTCTCATAAGCCATAGAGACTCGCCTTAAGGTTCTGGATTTTGTTTGGACATAAATTCTTCACCCGTCATATTCCCCAGACCTTGCACCCACTGATTATTGTCTATTTAGATCGCTCACCATCGCCTTAGGCGAACAAAACTCTAATGATGACGATCACCTGCGACAGTTTTTAGGTAGATTAGTTTCATTTCAAACCACCTGAGTTTTACGCAAATACCATCCACTCCACGCACTGGGCGTTGAAGACATGTACCAAATTGTTGGTGATTATTGGATCATTAATAAAAATTATATAAGAAAAATTATAACATTAATGTGATGACTGGTCATCACTTATTAGCCAATCCAATACCATATTATTTAATATTTATTTACGATCTGCTATAAAACATTAATTAAAAAATTCAAGAAATGTGCATAATGTTAAATATTTGTTCGAATATGTGTTCAAGCTGAAAACACTTTTTAAATATATTTAAATTGCGATTCAGCTCCGACGAGACCACTAATATAAAAGGGTCGCACGCCCACTCGTGCACCCACATTTTACCCCCGTTTTTAAAAATAAAAATACTTTAAAATATAACGAATGTTATGTCAATGCAGCTTTTGCCAGTTGTTGTGTAAACGCAGTAGCCGTGACAGGATACGTCGTGTTGCTGTTAGTACTGATCGGTGTACCGACATATTCGCTGCTCCATGCACCACTCCCAATCGCCTCCGGTATCGCCATCTCACTAGAAATGGTCTGTAACTTGATACCATTTTACTAGAAATGGTCTGTAACATAACGCCATGTCATTAGAAATTATCTGTAACATAACACCATTGCACTAAAAATGGACTATAGCATACCGCCATCTCACTAGAAATGGTCTGTAATATAGCGCCATCACACCAGAAATGGTCTGTAACATAACGCCATCTCACTAGAAATAGTCTGTAACATAAAGCGATCACAATGGGAATGGTCAGTACACACTAAAAATAGTATATACAAAAGCGCCATCGCACTAGACACGGCCTGTACACACTAAAACTAGTCTATAAATTAGCGTCATCATACTAGAAATAGTTCGTAACATAACGCTCACGGACAGCATCTAATTCACAAAAAAGCTCATCCTTACAACATAAACTAACTTTTCTCATGTTAATTCCTTGGTATACAAGTGCGCATTTTACTTTTTCAATATTTTACTTAATTTAACTCTAGAGTATATGAGAGAAATCTAGAGTATTGATTAATTCTAGAGTACGCAACTAATATTTTACCTAAAATATTTAACCAGATACTGGTAAAAAACTGTGTACATATTAAATATTATAGTTAAAAAAATATTGCTATAAATAGGTTTCGAGTCTATTTTTTGTTTAGTCTATCTATTTCTATTAATATGTCAATCGCCGCAGAGTGTTTCTTTCATATAAAATGTATGATCGATTCTTCCATATATTACGTTTAATTCAATAAGCACCTCGGTATAAAAAGTTATTAGATAGTCAA
The DNA here is from genome assembly GCA_039881145.1 of Druceiella hillmani. NCBI lineage: Eukaryota > Metazoa > Arthropoda > Insecta > Lepidoptera > Hepialidae > Druceiella > Druceiella hillmani. The sequence continues at coordinate 15,475,636 of JAYKKI010000024.1, forward strand.
ACAAGAACTTATTTTCATTGAGGATGCGTATTACACTAATTTAATCAGGAATAGTTTTCGCTTATACATATGTTGTCAAAATTAGTTCAAATATTCAGATTATTTTAACATCACTATTTCAATCATTCAGTGAAGTTACACAATCACCATATTTCGTTTCCAGTTTAGGCATTCGATGAAAATGCACGCGTTCGTGCGAAGCTGCGTTGGACGCGCGACTAATCCGCCGCCAGCCTCTTGCTATATATACTTCCTGTTTGCCCCCACTCTGCTCTACAGAGACGTCTATCCCAGGTTTGTAGTCAAATAATTTCGCCGTTAGATGTCAGTACATAAATGATTTATTACCACGACACTAAATTTTGAATAAATAATAGTTGAATAGTTTTTATAATAGTTTTTACAAATAATAAGTTTTTTATCGGAATAAAAAAATGTCGTGCAAAATATTTTAATTACTGTCGATTATAAAAGTCAATATCTTTTTTCTGGCTTTGATTCACGGACCATGGGTCCACGGATTTTGTGTGGAAAGTGAAAAAACATGTCAAGGTCTAGTGGAACTCGCAGTATATATTTATAAATATTTAATAAATATTTATATAAAATTATTTACAAAATTGTAATTTTTTTAGAACGAAAATATATTGCTTACGAAATTTTTCACAGGAGCACACAAAAAAAAGTATTTTTTTTATAAATATGTGCCTTATTTGTGATATCACTACAAATTAACAATTTTCCAATTTTTCCTTTACTGATGCTGTAGACCTTTCCTTTTGTCAAAATTCATGATTCTAGGTCAACGGGAAGTGCCCTATAAGTTTTGATTTATTTGCTAGTGTTAAAATATGCGGTATAAATGGTCATATTTTTAGTGTTCTTCTTGATTGCGTCGAGTTAGAAGCTTGATTTTACAACTTCAAGACACTGTAATTTGAGTATTTGATATTAATTTCAACTTGATACTTCTACGCGTTCCTGAGAAAAAGGATGCGACTGGCAGACAACGAAGTGAGTGCGAAAGGGTTTACCTTTTCGTTTTGAGATAAGGAATCTTAAAAATGGAAACACAATTAAAAAAAAAGTCTTTCTCTAAAAAAAATTAATTGGCAGGGAAAAAGTGGTGTGGTTTCAGATGCATAGATTCGAAGAAATAGGTTTATGCTATAAAAGGCAGCCGTAGGCTGATATGTTGACGTTGTGTGTTATCATTCGTCGTAGTTATGTGCAGGCTCTGAAGACATGAGTTTTAATTACAAAAAAAACAATTATTGTTAAATATTTAACCTTATGTGTGCCTTATATGCTAATGAGTATAGCTTACATGCAGATCGGTTTATTAGTTGAAGCCTGAAGACAGTATAAAAAATTGTGCGTGTATTTACATATGTATGTACACACTTTAAAAGTTATACTTCTTACGCGTAACATAAGAATAACTTAATTTAACACGAAAATAATTGATGGAAATTAAATAACAAAATAACTCGAGCGTAATTATAAATACAGTTGGTAAAATCTAATCAAATAATATTTTTTAAAAGCTTATAAGCTTAAAAAGCATATTTTGAAAAGCTTATAAACACTATTTCTCTCACAAATGTTATTGTGAATATAATGTATTTATTTATTTTCTTGCCCATACCCACCTTACCGTATTACCCAAAACGCTGGCCATGTGGAAGAACATATGACAAAGATAGGACAACAATGAATAGGACAATACACTCACAGAGCAATTCCATGCAATTGAAAAGCAAATACACAGTAATTTGGATAAATATAATCTAGCAATCAGTCGTGAACTACTAAGCAACCCTATGACCCCATTTCTGAAACTGCCAGTTGAGCAAAAAAATATCTAGACTGGGTGCATTTTGCAACATTGCGTTGAGCAAGGTGAGTGCACGAAAGACAGGCGAACGATGTAGAATATCCGTGCGCGCTCTATGCATATAAAATGAACAATGACATCGTCCCCTCATGTAACAGCCAAGTGCATAAAGGGTCACAAAACTCAGGATCGAGGGGATTGTATCTTAAAAATCGTGGAAATTTCACGTGACAAAACCTAGTACCTTGTAGGCTTTTTGACAGACTTCCACGATATGTCTGTCAAATGTAAGATGATTGACCTTCATCACACTAAGATTCCCCATAGTTGAAACCCTCCGGCTCTGCCTAGCTCATAATTACGCACCAGTGGGACACGTCAGTGGGAGTATGTCATTATAGTACATTTGCTTACATTAAAACATAGCTTGTTGCTCAGACTCCATTGGAATACTGAGTCGATATCTTGTTGGAATAGATCACTGTCGAATTGACTAGGACGAGTTTTAAATCATCGGCAAAGTTGACAGCACTGGTCGTTGCCTTCTACGAGCAGTGCTGTCAACTGTAGGCAAGTCGTTTATCATAATTATAAACAGAAGTGTACCTAAGTTACTGCCTTTACTGACTTCAGATTGAATAACGTAAGACCAAGATTTAAAGTTTCCAAGTCGGACGTATTGTTTACGAACCAGAAAGTAATTGACGAAAAATTTTATTGGAGCAGAAGACATATCTGCTTCCAATAATTTAACTACTAAAACATCATTGTCGACTCGGTCAAATGCCTTTTTGAAATCAAAATAGGCTACATCAACTGACGACCTTGATCTAATTCCCCAGCAACATAATCCACAAGATTAGTGAGATTAGTGACGGTGGAACGGTTTGGACGGTAACCGAGCTGGCAATTCGTTAACTGGGATTGGATATGCATATAAATACAGTGATGTAAAAATGAAGATGAGACAGCTATAGGCCGATAATTTTTTACTTCAGACTTAGAACCAGATTTGAAAACTGGAATTACACGGGAATATTGATAAATTTCAGAATGTAATGATAGATTTATTATAAATGTACATGATTTGACAGAAAAGGCCTTGATAACGTATGGATGTAAACCATCAGAACAGGAAATATACTTAGATTGAAGCTGTTCCAACGCGAGTCCGACTTCCGCTATACCCACTACACCAATACGCAAAGGAGATATGCCCTTATTAATAGCAGCTCGTGCTGCCATTACAAAGTCGAGTGTTGGTATATTATCCAAAAAAAACTGAAATAAAATACTGAGCAAAGACGTTCGCAGTGGCTTCTCCTAAGTACAAGACACCATTTTATACTATACTCGTAGTTGCGGGAAACTGCTGTCCGAGCGCTTACATTTCACACATGTCCAAAATGTTTTTGCGTCAGACTTAATGTTAGCTTCAATATTCCGAATGTACGCGCTATGCAAGGCTTTAATGTGGCACTTTACTTGTTTGCGCCACAACCTAAACATATCACAATCATAACTGATACCATAATTTTTAAATAGTTTATGGCAATAGGATTTTGTCTGAATGTCGCGGATAAGATTAGTGTTAAATCAGATCGGATTATGATGCCGATGGTTTACATTGATCCGCTTTTCATCAGGAACACAGTCAGTTAAAACATCGTTTAAAAAGGTGTATAAAAATTTACAACTTGTTTAGGGTCTTTAGCTTTGTAAACAAAAGTGGTATGGATCTGGACGTATCATCCCCTCAAATGTTGGTAGTATACTCATATGTAGGCATATGCCTCCACATCATTAATTGAGCACACCACCAAATCTACTTTTTTCCGCTACAATTAACCACCTCATTGCAAATTTGCAATAAATGTTTTTCATTACATGGACCACTATTCAATTTCAATTAAAACAAAAAACTATTTGAAAACACAAATACAATTAAGAATTGTTTGAATATGAAACACGTGTTGTTATTTGTAAATGCTTTCATAACTATCATGAATATAGTGTCAATCACTACATGCATGAAAATATAAGTTTAATGAGCAACTTCTTCCTGCCGATTTACGTTGCATCGTGCGCGCGCATCGTGGGCAACTTCATACCGTCTATTTTTGTTGCATCGTAAAATTTCACTGTCATAATTATTTTATAATACGTCTAAAGAAATGTTTTCAAGTGCAATACTAATAAATATGATATTTTTATGTCAAAATATATTAAGCACATACTTGTCAACTAAAACCTTCAACTTTATGAGATCTTCTTTTATTAACCATGCCACTAAGTGCACAGAAATATTATTAGCCTCTAGTATTTCCATTAAATCAGTCTCCATTTATGATATATTGAATATTTAAATTTCAAATAAAATGGACTCAATTCATTGGCGCCAGAAAAACCACAGTAGAGATGTCTGTTGTTTCTTTTACTAGAATAAAAAAATATTTAATATTGTTACAGGACAAACAATATTAGATGGAAGAAAGTGCTTTATCACTTAATGGAAGTGGGCGTTATTATATTTTTCATGGCTTTCATCGTTGATACATTCGTCATTCCATGTTGGATGGATTTCGGAAAGGAAGATGTAAGGTTTTATAATTATTATAAAAATATATTTCTGATCATGCGACTTTATCGATTAGAAAATTTAAAAAGAAGGTTAAAGGTGTTTCACGGTATTTCAATATCAAAATGAAAAAAACTGGAACTGCTGGGTCAGGGAATACTGCCGCACTTTTTGTCAATTATTTACTGAAATTAGATAAATTATTGTTTTGTCGTTAATGCATATCCAACCTAAATGTATTACATAGAGGGTAGTGGTATAAGAAGTAAGATTAAAAAGTATTGGAATAGTTCTTTTAAATGCCAAATCTGTAGAAGTTTTCCTTGCTCAGTTGGCCTGGATTCACTGCGTTTGCGCAGTTCACGACATCCGACCGTCATGAATGTTGGAGCAGTATTGGCACAAAATTTCATCCTTCCTCTTTAAAAAAAAACTAAGATGGCGGCTCTATTTTAGGGAGGCCATATTGAAGTTTGAAATTACTTTGACAGGAGTTGTCACTAATTTGGGTGCGATTGCCTCTCCATTCGGCATAAATTTCAAAACACTTCAGTCAAAAACGCTAACTATTAGTGATTATTAAAATAAAATGTACAAATTTTAATTACTTGACGCAATGAAGAAATATGACTATTTCTTTGATGTGTTATCTATCGATTTGATGTATTATCTAACGACAGGTGTTTGCGGCAGAGATAATCGTGCGGCACATCTTCAGCCACATGGTTCTGGGCATGCTCTCATTTGTTTGCGGCTTCTATTGCATACTACACGCCTGGCTCAACGCTGCAGCAGAACTCCTGACTTTTGCAGATCGACTTTTCTACGAGGTCAGTATTATAATTATACAGTCATCTATTGTATTTATTTGACTATTGGATCACGACGTTTTGAGGTGCATATCACATCCCTATCTATTCAAAATCCGCATTTGAAATAAACCACTTTGACGAAACTATTATGGTCAACATAATAACATATTTTGAAGATAATCTTTTTCTCTTTATATTTTATGTTTTTATTTACCTAGTCATACCGTGTTTATGTGTCATACCGTTATTGTATGACTAATACAAGGATATTAGTCATACCATAACGGTATGACTAATACCCTTGTCATAATATACAAAACGTTGTATACTATTTTTCTTTAAGATTTAAACACGTTTATCTCTCCCAAACAGACGAATGGAGATGCCCTTCAATTGCTTGTCTTTACACCGGAACCACAATTGTTTATATATTATGTTCCATTCAATGATGGATAGAATTCTTCAGATCTCAATAAACTCCTCACTAAAATAGTATAACAAAAAAGGAATTTGATATTTATTTACACGTAACAGGAATGGTGGCTGTCGTCCCGACATGGTGACTATTACCGCGCATGGAACCTTCCCGTGCACGAGTGGCTGCACGTGCACATTTACAGCGAGGTGGTGCCGGGCGCAGGCCGCACCGCTGGTCTGCTCGCCGTTTTCTCCGTGTCGGCGATCGCTCACGAGCTCGTCTATTCTCTCACATTAGGCTTCTTCTACCCCGTGATGTTTGTCATGTTTGGTGTGTTCGGTATGCTGTTCGTACCACTCACTTCTGTGCTCGGCCGTCGCTTCCCGCAACTGTTCAATATCTTGATGTGGATGGGATTCTTTATAGGCAGCGGTATGTTTACACGCTACACTTACATTTCAAGTTAATATAAATTTATATTTAAATGTAATTACTATTAAACTGACCGTTGGTCACAGACCTCACAGACCGTTGGTCTTTCGTTTGCTATTACTCTAAAAGTTTGAAATAAGAAATGAAAAATCCAATTTTGTACTCGCATTGTTAGTTGGCAAAATTTCATTTTTTTTTTATTTTCCACTTAAAAATAATAAACGAATAATCCATTATAATATAACAAATAATCCTATTTAATACTTTGATATGCAACGACTGTAAACAGTCTACAAAAAATATGTTGGTTCATGGAAATTGAACCGCGGTCTATAAAAGGAGAGTCACCAAAATTTAACCCCAAAATATCGACCCTCCACTTAGAGTCTACGATGCATCTCAAATTTGCTTCAACATAGCAGCTAGAGAATGCGAAAAGACGACTGAAATATCTTACAATAGCTTTTGTGTTTCAGGTATTATGTGGATACTATATTCTATGGAATACTATGCGAGGGTAAATTGCCCACATACGGAGAACGATAGCTGGTTTATTCCCAAGTCATGGTCTTGCTCTCCATAAAAGTGAACTGATGGGTCTTTCAAAAACCGATTTACGTGAAAAAATATTTACATATTTATTGTGGTATTTGAGAAAAATTGTTGATATAGTTTTGTAAGTTTTGTAAATTTAGTACTATTTCTGTGAGACGTAAAGTATAAACATTTTTTATTAAACTAACGATCCCTTTTTCTAAATTATGATTAAGAAATTGTAGTACCTATTCTATAAAAACGTCGTTAAAAAAATCGTTCATCGTTCGTCTATCAGAAGCAAATTAAACAATACATAACAAAATAAAACTTGGAAAACATGTAAAACGAAATGTGAAGAAAGTTTGGTTTCACCTTTTCTTTAATTAAGAAATCAATAGGGATATCTGACTGAATAAGGTGAAAATGCTTTAAGCTTCTGACAAGGCGCATCTATTAAAGACTTTTTTGTAGTAGTACTATTTTGAAAATCTCTGAATATTCTGCAAATTTTTAAAGTTTTCAATAATTTAAAGAAAAACGAATATCTCGTACACTGCATTGGGTTAAATAAGTTTAAAAAAACCAGTCTTGAAAAAAATTCAAAAATTAATTGAAAAATAAGCCAGTTGTAGGCTTTTAAATTTGAAGATACGGATAGAGTTGGGTGTATCCCTGTCTCTTTTCCTCTCGTGGGACATAATGTGCAATATTAAATATGACCTCACAACACAGTATTGCCGTTCTTGTCTAAAGGTTAAATTGAAACTTTTATAACTCGGTCAATTTTTAAGATTATTAAAAACATTTTCACTCTTCATCAGCTTGTACCTTGAAATTATGATTAATGAAATAAAAAAAAATTAGTAAACTACGCAATTGACTTGTGATTTCTGGAAAATGTTTTTTATTTTCCCTCCGAATATTTTTAATAATAATATATGGCTCCGCGGTTCGCGTATTTGTTGTAACATATAAGCCCTCGTAATTCATCTGTTTGCGGCAAGGCTCTGATAAGACAGTATTGCTGTTTTTCTCCACACTTCTTGCTATTTACATTTCGTAATATTGAATCATACACGATTGAATCATACATTTCGTAATATTGAATCATTATCGATTAATATACGTCATTAAAGCTGATTTAATAAGGGATTAAAAAGCATTAATTTGTAAGCACGATTATAAATTTATTTTTTATTTCTTTTTACTATATATTTTTATTCCTTTATACATTTATTTTTATATTTTTTAAATCCCATAGATAATAACAGTTCCCAAGAATATTTCCAACCTATCACAACAGAGTAATAAATTGGAATATCACGATGTTTTAAAGATTCAAGATAGTGACTTATCTTTCCCAGAATAATTGGACACCATATTTGTTTTTATCAACCTAAAAAATTATCTTAAATTGACGTGAAAGTATTTTTTTATATTAAACTAACTTGGAAACGCATTTATAGATTTTCATAATTGTTTTTTTGTTTTGAAGGAAATGGTTTGGTATAACTCCCATATAAATAAGGCTATGTTCTTTTTATAAATTCCGGAGATACTTGAAGATCTGCTCTACGGATGAGAATGCAAGTGTCTTTTGAAAAATTGAAGTCTGCGCTTCGTCTCATATGACTTGTCTTTTTAAGTGCATTAGTCACAGATGATGCGATGACGAAATTTGAAGATGGCGACAGAAGTCTTCGATGGTGAAAAGAATATTCGACGAGTTTGGTTCGAATGACCAGTCTTGACGAGTATTTTGATCACAAATAGTATTCAGAGTCTAATGATGGAGTCAAAAGATGCTGTCAGAAACTCGTCGACGGTCAGGAGTATATTCATAGTATTCGAGTAACTTTAAATTATTTTGAAGATTAATTTGATCACAAGCAGTGGTGTGTGTTAACGGAGTCAGAAGGTGGTAAAAGGGATTCCACAAGGGTGGAGAGTAAATTGACTGAGTTTAGTTTCGGCAATTTATCTTGATGTATGTTAAGGTTAAAAGTAATTACCAGGATCTGATAATGGAGCCAGAAGATGGAAACAGGAACTCCTCAATTGTGAGAAGTAGGTTCACCGTATTTGGATTTGTTTGACTTATTTGTCTACGGCTTTAATAACGAGTATAGTGAGCTGGAAGCTGACAACGGCACTACAGAAAAAGATTAAAAAATTATCGAGGAAAAATGTAATAAAATAAATGGGTAAGTAAGTACATATAAAGGTTTAAAGCGATTAATATATTAACCCATCTTAACATTAATATACACATCGGTTTAACAAAACTTCCAGGCAAAAAAAAAGATTATTACAAGAACAAATAACAAATCTATTTATAGCGGATAGCCCTTAATCCAAAATATACTTCCCAAATCATAACGATTTACCTAGTTGATTGTAATAAAAACAATTATAAATGTTTATTAAAATTGGGCTTCTTTTTCTTAACTCTCTTCTTCACTCGACATAATTATAAATATAAAAATTATCACCTACATTCAATTTGTGTATTCGTATAGCGTCGGTTGACTTTTGGTTGGCGGCTAGGGAGCGTTATATCGGATCTATTGTTAATTCCGATGTTAAGGATTAATCCTGGAATTCCAATATTGGTAGTTTTTGTAAAGAATAAAAAATGTTACAATCTATTTATCATTAATTTTTTTATTTAATAAATCACTGAGAGGATAAAACACAACAATATAAATAACCAAATATTTTGTACTACATAAAGTGTGACAGACAACAGCTTAGCTACAGTCTTAAATCAAATTAACAGTACCATACATACCCTATACACATATGTATCTACTCATTTTAATAAATCAAAACGTAGCATTATTACTAACCAAAAATGATTAACTGTTGTATACAAATTTTAAATTTAATTATTGACTAACTTTTTTTATAAATCACTACGATTAAATCGCAATACTATTAATAATCAACGATATTAACCAACAGTATCAGTTATACGCGAGTAGGGGTGACAAAGGGGTGCAGACGGACGGGATAGTGGCAACAAGTGAATGTGTGTGTGTGTGTTGTAAGAGAAGTAAACGCATGTAACACGGGTACAACTAGAAATAAATTAACCCTCGTAACATTTATTATGCTCTGTAATAACGCACATCGAAATAACGATATTGCGACTGCTCTGTTCCGGAAATGAAATATCGGAAAAATAAATGTGAGATTCCGGAATTAGAAAGTTCCGGATTTCCGGAATCCATTGCCCTAGAGGTACCATCCGTCCTTGGAGACTCGCTGTAACCTTGGCTGCTGGTGAAAGTTAATTATTTTATTTAACATACTAGCGTTTAAGCGCTACACGTCCACCTGTTCACCAGTATAGTGATCAACTCACGTGGAATATGGGAACACGATATGAGATGCAGTACAATATTTTCCTTCTTTATTATTCTTTTACACAATGTGACGTGCAAGTGATCACTAAACAGCAGGCGTGTTGAATTTTGAGCAACAGTACAGTACAAAATGTGTCACGACGGATTCGATTGTTCAGACGTTGTGAGCCAATCGCCAATTTTATACCCCGGAGATCAGCCCGAAGCTCTGCTCACTCACCTTTCCACAGCTCGAACTAATGTTGGTATCCACGCACGCTGTACAGACTTTATGATAATTGCGACAAGCTGTGTTCTTCTGTCCACATTTTTGCTAGTTCGTCTTCCCAATACAAGCTGTCCAATTCTACAATATTGGTTAAGGGTAACCTCTTATAAAAATCAGTCAGTTAGTGTTAACTTTGAATTACTGGATTCTCCTTGTTAATTATTATTTGAATGATTGTTTGTGTCACCATATCCTTGTCATGATTATGTTTAACATTTTTCCATTCGATTTTGAATTAAGTCTATATTTTTTATATGTTTAATGTTATTATTATTTTTATTCAACACGCCTAAATCCCTGGAAATGTTAATTTTTAATTTTGTTTTTCTGTATATTCTTTATAATTATTATATAAATTATTTCTTACCTAACATAGGTAAGAAATAATTTATATTTATATTTGACTGTTGTTGCCATTTTATGTTATTCAATTATTGTTTAGTTTATTTTTAATCTTCTATTCTTATTTTTATATTATAATTATTATTTTGTATAGCATTATTATTTCCATTGTTTTAATCAATCTGTGTATATATCGATACTCAATGTAGATTAGTATCTGCATTTGGGGATGTTAGTACACAAATATGCTTAGTATAAAAACTTACACATTGTTCTTACGTCATGACTTTTATTTGTTTTTTCCACATATAAAATAAATAAATAAATTATATAAAAACTAACAGTGAAGATATGACTTTTATACTCATTTTTCAAGAATTAATGACATGAAGACATTTCGCAACTGAGTTGACACAACTTTATTTGATAAAGTATACAGTTTCTAATACTAAACATTTGCAATATTGGAATAAATTTCTGTCGGGAACGTTGTGGAAATGTCAACATGTATTTTCAGTTTTTTTTTGTTATTTTCAAAGATAATTTAACTACACATATTTTTTATATTTTTACTATACATATTTTTGGATTTCGTGTAATCGTTTGTCGATTTGTTATAAAGGGGTATCTCTCGTAATAAATTGAAAATGGCGCATTAAATGCTTCTATTTATTATTTATTTATTAATTCACTATATACTTTTTCGATTCATTTTAAGGTTTTCAATTCGAATTACCTAAGTTTTCTGAGATCCATAATGGCGGCATCGAAAGGTGTAAGACCGATTTACTGCAAGCGACAGATACTGTCATCCTGAATCTCACAAATATTGTGAAATTTGAATTTAGCGCCTTAAAATTAGTCGTAAATTATTATGTTGCCAATTTATTGCTAATGACAAATGTTGTCATACTGAACAGCAAAAACAACGTGAAATCTAACTCAGCATCCTAAATTTACTAGAAAATGAAAATAGTACTCAAAAGCACTATAAAATTTGAAATTAGCACCCTAAAATTAATCGAATAGTGGCGATTTATTACAGACACATTTTGATGCAAGGGATATCAGACTTGATTTTAAGTATGTCTAGCAGGGTGATACCAAAACCCTTACTATTATTTTATTTGTATAAACTCTAGTTTGGAGGATAGGAAAAAATTATTTTTGCAAAAATAAGGCTTTATTTTATATTCTACAAAAAGAAATTTTCTTTTGAGTGATTTTCTAGAGTAAGGTTGCTTTAAGCAATCGCGCATTAATCCCCAGAAATATTTTGCCATCATATGAACAAACTATCTGCCTTGGTACCTGTTCTCCACTGATTTTACACCTCAGTGAAAGCGTTGTCCTTGTAATTCGCTAAAATCTCAGTTATGTTGAAACTGATCTATTAGGCTATAGAGGAAGTGTATTTTTACGCTCATATTACAGTCTAAATTTTTAAAGTAGCCAATTTTTTGTACCCAGTATCTTGATTTAGATGGATTCTTTTATAGACAAACAAAACATGGATATTTTGTATGCCCACTTTACTGACCTAACAAAAAATGAACCATTTTCAAATAGATACGTATCACCATATTTAATTTTTTGTGAAAGTGCTAAAATGTCAATATTCTCCCCAATATTCAAGTCATTATTTGGTTGAGAGGCACGAGGTATTTCAATTTCTCTTTCCTGAAGTTTTGATAGCTGGTGGAAAACTGCCACATGTACATTTTCTGAATGAGAGATAGTTTATTATTGCAGAAGAAAAATTAGGATATTTCCAGTTATGGCTATTGTTTCTGTTTATGCCCACTATGCTTGTTGTGCAGAAGTAAAAGTCGTCCTGATGATTTTGTTGTTCTTTCCCAATCATGGGTATTCCAAGCTTCAAAGGTTTTCGTGTACTTTCTCCAATTGTCGCAAATGTTCAATGACAGTTTTACACATACTTAAAGATATGCTTTATCTTGAACGTGAATTTCAATTTTGAAATAAGTAAAACTTAAGCGGATTACAGTATTTCATATCAATTTTTGCTGATGTTTCAAAAAATTTTTATTATAAACAAAATTTACCAGGGTCATTAACAAATATCTTAACTTACTAATGTTTATAATATAATGAGATTAATTTTATGGGTGTTGTTGTAGAACTTGCTATTTCCGAATAAAACGACTAAAAATATAAAATCGGGATAGTTAACAAGCCGGAGTTAACAATTCATAACAATTTTTATTAAAATATTTTGTCATTTTTCTCAACCACTGTAGACAAAAACAGAGCTGCATCAAGCCAACTTATTTTCTTTATTATACAAATGCTGCCATCTGAAACCTCAAAACTTTGTGAAATTTTAATAAATATCCAGTTATTTTTAAAAAGTACGTTCATAACATGCGCGGATTTCCAGGCTTCAAAGACATGTTTGAGGATATTACGAACAAAACTTTCATCACATCGTCAGTCTAGATCATTCACCTTCACTAGGCTTCAGCAACCAAACCTTGAACGTTCTCTGTTTGGTGATAAGTTTTTGATGACATGATATTGCACATACATATTATATTGTATATGACTTGACTTGATTACATCACCCAACAAATCGTGCCGTCTCCAGAGTTCTGAAAAACTGCCAATCATGTCATTGTTAGCACAATATTTTTCCATAGATTTTTAAAAAATAAAGTTACTTTGATTAAAATTAATCTTTTGTACGAATCCAAAATATTAATTTTAACGAAAATAAGCGCAGTTTGTGCCCGCACCGTTAGTTTTTCGTAACAACTTTGGGATAAAATCATAACAAGTGTTTCTTTTTAATATGTAATTTAATTACCAATCTCTTTAATACAATGGTTACACAGAGTAGTATAATGGAGACTGTCGCTGAACACTGTCTGCCCGATGGGCCAGCTACGTAATTCTTCCCTATGCGTCGTTTTTTCTTAATTTTCAATTTCTATTCGACACTATTGTAGAGCTTTCTATTTGTTTGGCCCTGCAGTTTTTAAGTTTTCTAGATTCTTTTTGATACGAGTTTTCCTATGATTTATGATTTCTATAATTCCGAACATGTTTCCGACTCATCTGAATTTCACTTATATTCTGGTGAATATTTTTATTGTTCCACTTCCAGCCATAGTAGTGCTCCGCAAGCTTTTCAGAATGATACACAAATAATTTATTTATACATCCACAAAACGCTAATTCGCAACAATGACGCGCATGCACCTACACTAGTCCGATGACGTCACAGGCAAAACAAATACTGCATGAAAAACACATACAAATATACTCTATCCGTTGTGAATTCAACCATTGTTAACGCATTATTAGTCTCTCAGTTATTAACGATTTAAATCTGACGATATTTTATTATGACACAAGAAAGTTCGATAAGGTATCACTGTAATTAATGAGCGAATAAAAGTTTTTACGTCAGAAACAATACTTCTGAATGTCGTTCACATCTAATGTGGTTAGTATATGTAATATGGAAAAGTATAGTAATATGGAAATCTACAATTTTATCAATTTTGTATAATACCTGTAATACCTCTCACTCCTTCCCCAAATTTAAAGCAAACCTAACGCAACCAAATCCAACCCAAAGCAATACAACACAATTTAATCTAACACAACTTAAAGCAAATGAAACCCAACCCACACAAACCAAAGTCAGCATAACACAACCCAACTCAACCCAACACTAACTCAAAGCAACCCCAACCCAAACTAGTCGAAAACAAACCTTAGCCAATTCAGCTCAACCCAACCCAAAGTAAACCCAACTCAACTCGACGTAATCCAATCTAACCCAAAGCAAACCCAACCCAATCCAACCAAATCCGACACAATCCAAACCAAAGCAAATTCAAACCAACCCAACCTAACCTGACTCAAAACAGACCCAATGGAAGCAAACCCAACCTAACACAATTCAACCCAATCTAATGTCAAGTAAACCTATCCCAACACAATACAAACCAACGTAACCCGACACAAACCAAACCATACTCAATCCAACCCAACTTCCGATCCAAATTCCTACATCTTTCATCTCACGATCTTGAACTACAGATAAGGAGATTCTCTTAATTTCTCAGCATAGAATGCATTCTACGAAGAGTCATTTACCTAAAGACTTAATCATAGTTTATTAAATCTATGCATTTACCATATTCACTACAAAATTATGGAATAAATTAAATAAAATATAATATAATTATTTATATACATTCTTATTTAATTATTCATAATACAATTATTTTGTGTCCACAGCGTCTATATTCAAATCTCGTCTGAAATTGCGTTACCTAAACTAATCTATGGATCGAATACCTCATACTTCAGCACTTCCCTATACCTGGCTTGTCACTTGTTTTTTGTTTTGTTGAATTCAATATTAATGTTATTGGCATCTCTGATTTACATCCGTATATTCATTTTTAAATTCGTTCTTCATGTACGTAATGTATTTTTTGTTTCGTTCTTCATGTACGTAATGTATTTTTTGTACTTTTTTGCCATTAGCTGTATCAATCACTCAATCTACTACTGTACTAAAATTTCTTACTTATTGACTATAAGAGATTGATCCTGTAGCAATAAGGCTGCAATCTTTTTACTTAGTCTGTCTGCAGTCTAATCCAATGCCTAGTCTGCAATCTTTATAATTAAATTGTTACTTAAAAGTAGCATTTAAAAACAAAAGATAAATGCGGTTACTTTTCCAAATTAAAAGTAACGTCGAACAAAAGATACTATATGAAAAAATGTAATTATATAAAATTTTAATATTATAATAAATAAAAAAAAATTATAATGAGAAAAGTCATTTTATTTAGTATTATACAATGCTTAAATATTACAAATATTTACATGTTAAAAGCATAACTTTACTTATTAATTAAAAATTTGGGTTACCTTAAATACTATATTTGGTATTATTTTTTGGCTTATACTTATTCATTCGTGAAGCTTTTTATTTTTAAAATATGTTACAAAAATAATATGTTTAAGCCCTTCGTTACGGCTATATTTTTGGTCGATACATTTATTGATTTTTTTGTGTTCTATAGACAAACATAAATACCTTACAATTTCGTCATTTTTGCTTGTGTCCGTCTGTCTGTCATGAAATTTTATTAGTGTGTGCTGAGTATATCAATCAATAAGAAGCAAAAATATTACAATTTTGTAAAGTGGTAAAAAATTATATACCTACTTATTAGGAATTAAAAAAAAACATTTAGTGTAGAAAGGTATTTTGAAATTAAGTTTTGGTTAAATTTATCACTTTTCTGTCTTTAGCCCCGTTTACGAAATATTATTTTTTACTTTAAAGTCATTTGCTATGGGGGCCTCCGATTTCCAAATAAGACCAGGTAAACATTTTAAAAAAAATTAGGAAAATAGATATTTCGAGTTAACCAACTTCATTAGTTTTGGAACTGCAAGAAAGAAAGTTACTCAGATAGAAATTACTGAACGACTTAACTTGTTAGTGTAATTAAAACGAATCAATATAAATCATTAAAATATCTTTCGCAATATTTAGTTTCGAAAAATACACAAAGCGAATCCTCCGAGCGCCTGTCGGACAACGCCTAAATCCTAATTTAGGCGTTGTCCGAGACAGGCGCTCGGCTCGGCGCGTAAATGATTTTTTTCTTTTTATCCCATCAAAGTGTTTGTGTTGGCTTTCTAAAAATAGCTATTCGTATAATAGGTATTCCAAGTCGAAACGAAATTTTAACCTCTAGAAAGAATTGGCCATTGTTACTAAAGATGATCATACCATAATAGTTAAGTCTATAGTTCTAATACTGGTTGTTATTAAAATTCCTTTTGTTTTATATCGTCCCTTACCATTTTGCAATATTTTGTCCATTACTCAAATTTCTTAAATTTTTTAATTATATATTTTGACAATCCATCATTGTTAAGGGTAGCAAATAATTTTTCTGGCCTTAACAAATAAATGCTCTTTTTAATGTCGTGAAAATTTAAGATTTTTCACTGAGCTAAATAACTTTCTTAATTTTTGCTTAGTTCTTATAATCTATCCTTTGAAATAGTTAAGTAGTTAGTGGTATTTTGAACTGATTATATACAGATAAATAAATTTTTTTCTACAGTTTAAAAACCTGTAATAGTAAATTCCATATCAAAAATGGCGCTAGAAACTAATTACTTTGTGTTCTGGATCCTCAAAAACATTGGCTTTTAAAACTATACAGTTTAATGAATCACAACTATCTTAATAACAATTTAGTTAAAAAATATATTTTGATCTAAAATACGTTTCCAAGATATAAAACAGGGGTTAAATTTAATGGAGGATTCAAAGAAAATTTATCATTATATAGATTGTTTTGATTTATAAAATGAAACAAGTTTTGACTGTGTACTTACTTTTGACTTTAAATCTTTTGAATGAAGTAGCGTTACGAAGGTTAGTTAGAGGGCAATGCTAGCTGATATATGGACCTTTACCCGCT
This sequence comes from Druceiella hillmani, assembly GCA_039881145.1. Classification (NCBI taxonomy): domain Eukaryota; kingdom Metazoa; phylum Arthropoda; class Insecta; order Lepidoptera; family Hepialidae; genus Druceiella; species Druceiella hillmani. Next base: position 15,492,722 of record JAYKKI010000024.1, read on the forward strand.
AGGAAAATTGATGCACATTTAAGCTATTAATTTCCTCGAATCCTTTATTCTACGCACTCTATCTTTGCTAATAATCCACCTGAAGATAATACAACGAAACCTAGGTCATGGTAAAGAACTTAAAGATAGTAGAAATAATACTACATCGCGTAGTTTCATTTAATTGTGAACCGAGAAAGGATGTTATTTTCCATAAAGATATGTAGTAATGTCCATGTAATACAAAACAATTGCAGATAAATTAATTTGTAGAGTTTTGATAACAATTTCTGTATATACTGGGGGAAATATTAAATAACAGAATACCTGAAGGAAATATTTCGCATTTTAATTATAGAAAAATTCACTTTAAAAATGACGATAGAATACAGCACCATCTAGTGCTAACATAGTTGATTCTATTGTATGACGTTATACGCGTATTCTATTTCGGGGTATACGTGACGTACATATGACATTACACTAACTGTTAAAAGATACAATCAGAATTGATATATTAAATAAAATGAAGTATTTTTTAATATCAAAAGTAATTTTAATACAAAACAGCTATCATAAAACGTGAAATGTGGCAAGAGATGTGCATTTGTGTCAAGTTACAGCCAAAAATTAACTATTAAAGTTTTATGGTTTGACATTGAAGTTAAACGTTCTACGGCGAATATGACAAATACTTTTCAGTTTTTACAAACCGCAAGTTCTAGAAAACTCAAACTGATATATTAAAAATATAAATTTTTTAAATTAATTTTACAATATTTTGTATTTTCCGTACATTACGATAGGTGATGAGGAAGAATCTGGCGTTGTCCTTTCAACGATTTTATTTATTGTCTTCTCCTACAAAAAGTATTTATTCAGTATTACTTGCACATTTCCACTTTCTACGTTCCATATTGCTCTTCTACTACAACGTAGCACCAGCAGCGTAGCTCTACGCCGAAATCTGTAGCGTATTGCTACTTAAGCATTTTCATTTTTTTTCTAAAGTTTAGTACTTCATATTTTGAATACATTAATGAGGCGACTAAACACACTATATTTTTCTGTTATAGACAGAGTGTAACAAAAACGTGTCTGTTATATTGAGATATGTGATTCCATGCACGAAACTGAGTAGAAAATCTTACTGTGTGACAATTCCCAAGTATTTCTGAAAGAAATACTGTAAAAGTTTGGATATCAAAGAACATCTGTGAAGCACAAGTGGAACTTGCACGACGTGGGTTCCGTAAACATTTAAGCGTTTATACACATTTAATGGCACATAATATTCCTATTAAACTATTCACTAAATTTTAATTTTTGGAACAAATATATATTGCGTACTATATCCTTCACAGGTGCATTTAAAAAAAATGTTTATATGATATAACTAAAAATTAACGATTTTTTCCTTTATTGTGCTATAAAACCTTGCTTCTTGCCATATTTCATGATTCTAGGTCAACGGTAAGTAACCTTAAAGGTTTTGATTTATATGCGAGTGTCAAGCAAGTTGATATTAATTTCAACTTAATACCTCCATGCGTTCTTGAGAAAAAGTATCTTGACAGACAGACGGACAAGGAAAGTTATCTTACAGGGGTTTCTTCTTTCCTTTTGAGATACGGAACTCTAAAAATGGTATTTTTTTACAGAAACGCTGTTCATATGTATTCAGTTTGATACACGGAATTATCTATAAGAATAACACAAACGTTCTCTGTCACAACTTTTACACATATTTGCATGCAGGTATAACAACAATGTCTCTATTATTCAGACAGACTATTTTGTGCCACAAACAGAATAGAAAATGTTGAGGAACTACATAACACATCTACAAAAATGTTTCGGAAAAAAATCACTGTCAAAGTTGCGATTTCAATAAAAAAAAAACAATATTTTTAGAGAAACACGCCTTATATATACTCAGATTGATGCATATTCTTTTTTACACAAGTTTCAGAACGCGTAGCCTCTTTTTAAAGTTTTTAGAACTAAATAGTAATACTTAATTTCTCTTTTATATTCATTTACTACGTTCAGTCTAAAAAATGCCACTGGGCGCAATCTAGGGCGCTCCAGTCAAAAACATATGCCATTATTTTTTTATTCCGCCGGAAAATGTTGGGTAATAACAATCTTACAAAAATTATGTTAATTATAAAAGATTCTTTAAAGATAAAATACCTGACCCTGAGTTACATTTTCTTTAGATAACTAAAAAATGTTTGTGCAAATAAATTTTAAACCGAACATAATTTAAATCAAATTCATTTATATGCTAAAATTCTCCTCCAACCGCCTCAAATGATCAATGTCGCCACCTTCGTTCAGTCCAGATGTACTTGTTTCTAATATATTATTATCGTTACTGTACAAAGGAAAGTCAGAAGAACTGGCCACATATTTATCATAGAAACGCCTGTAAGGCGGCGCCATCTTGTTCTCGCCCTGCGTTCGCAACATGTTTAAATGCAGTAGTCTGTCGTTGGGTAACGAACCAAAATGGCCGCTAAACGTCGAAACGTCACTTTTGTGCGAAAAATTTGCTAAACTATGACTGTTTTGCGTTTGCAAATGGCAGTTAGCAATGTTGTTTAACGATTTTGTCCACTGATTCTGCTGCGTGGGCGGGAGGCGGTTCGGGCAGTTGAATATCCAGAGGCGGTCGCCCACAAACATTGGTCTGGGCGCGAGAACACCGAGGCTGCTGTAGTACTGCTGGGCTAAGAGTTCAACATCGTTGGTGTACTTGCGTTTCCACTTTGTACGTCGGTTCTGGAACCAGATTTTTATCTGTGGAAATGAGTAAAACATCAGTTTAATATTGATAAATGCTAGGGCAAAATTAATTCTTTTACATTGAAATAATAGTCGATAGCTTGAGTTTTTATTTATTTCATATCCCATTAGTTTTGATATCACGTTCTGATTGGAACCAAGCCATATAAGATCAAACGCGAACGTTTGTCAATGTCCCTTTTTTTTCTGAAACTATTTGATGTGGGATGTTGAAATTTGGCATAATCAGAAACCACATTTGTTTTAAATTTAGAAGAATAGAGAAGTTGTATATTTGCAGTATCTTTGAGCATGTTAGATGCAAGTAAGTTCTGCTGTTGTTCATGTGCATGAAGCAACATTGCGTATGTAAACCGAACAATAGCTATTATGCACCGATATTTGTGTAAATATTATAGCTATTATTCATCTGACAATCGATGTTACCATATACACACGCCAAGGCTCTCTATATTTGCTTATTCTTGTAAGTTAGTTGTGCCGTGTAAGCTGTAACTTAAAAAAGGTTAAAAATGATTTCTTTCTTTATTTTATTCTGTGGCGATTATTCTCTCCAAAGAGAATTTGTTGGTTAGGCAACACTGACTAGATTACAATCTATCTGTCACTATTGCTTAAACTAAAGAGCAAAACAAAAATCAAAAATCAAAGTTTACTATAGTAGAAAAAATAAAGAGAAAATATGAACAAAAAACAACTATAGATGATACAAAGGTGACAACAATATGTAGACAAATAAGTAAATACATATATACGTACAAACAAAAATAAAATATACAAAAATAAAATAGATATTTAAGCATATAAAAGGTCTTAGATTTTGATGTTGTTCTTTCTTATGTATTGAATGATTAAGTCAGGAATGGTTTTATTAGAAACGGATAGATGAGTTCCACTATGTTGATGAAAGAGATAGTGATAGTCGTCAATAATTGCCATTTCTCTCTCGCATCTTTGAGATCACATAATTTTACGGATCGTACAGGGCAATCTTCACGTCTATGCATAAACCCCTTGGTACCACAATGTTATTTTAATATACATTTTTTTATTTTACGCTACTCATTCTCTGGATAAAGAATTTTGGATAATATGTATTGAATGATTAAATCAAGAATGGTTTTATTAGAAAGGGATAGATGAGATCTACTACGTTGATGAAAGAGATAGTGATAGTCGTCAATAATTGCCATTTCTCTCTCGCATCTTTGAGGTCACACAATGATACGGATCGTACAGTGCAATCTTCACGTCTATGCATAAACCCCTTGGTACCATAATGTTATTTTAATATACATTTTTTTATTTTACGTTACTCATTCTCTGGATAAAGAATTTTGGATAATATGTATTGAATGATTAATTCAAGAATGGTTTTATTAGAAAGGGATAGATGAGATCTACTATGTTGATGAAAGAGATGGTGATAGTCGTCAATAATTGCTATTTCTCTCTCGCATCTTTGAGATCACACAATGATACGGATCGTACAGTGCAATCTTCACATCTATGCATAAATACCGTCGTACCACAATGTTATTTTAATATCTATTTTATTTATTTTATGCTACTCATTCTCTGGATAGAGAATTTTAGATGGAGTTAAGTTGAAGAGAATGCTAGGTGGCTGAATGCTGACTTAATTCTTTCTCTTAAACCTTTCACTATTTCTTACTTATAAAAGAAAATAAATTCAAAAATTACACAAAAATTAAATAACAAGCAAAAAATTAAGCAAAAATACTCGTAGAAAAAAAATATTCACTAATAATACACATACAACGATATAAAGAAAAGATATACATATATACAAATTTACAAGAAACTAGGTGTTGATGTCATGCTTTCTTATGTATGGTACTTATGGTTAATCATAGAAAGGATTTATTGGGAACCGATATAATCTGTCTAATGCTAACAGGTAACTGGATTTTATATTTTACTTGTTTAGAAATAAACGAAGGAAATTTATTACATAAAGAGTAAACAATAATAAGATGATTTAGATCACACTCTCCAACTCACGTAGCCTAGCCAAGTCGGTAGAAATGGAACAAAGTCTCAAAAGCATACAAGATGTCACAAAAGTTTTCTTTCAAGAAAATATGGATTTCGAGAAGCAGGATTTTATAGGTATACTTGGTTGGATCTCGAAGTACCTATATTATATCAATTTCGTTACAAGAGAGGATGTTTGTAAACAAATCAATTTGATAGTTGAAATATTATTGGCACAAATGTGTCTTTAATCACTTCACGACAATTTACAAAATTCACTGTATTTCAGCCATAATTTTTTTAAACGATGTATTATATTCTGTACATTAAACTAATAAACTGCTAAAATATTTTGTAAATATAAATATTACGCACTTATTTTAGTAATACAAATTTAGAGCATAAAAACGAACAACACTTACTGTCGATCACACAAATCTCCCTCTGAGTTTGTATGTAAAACATTTCAGAAAAATATTTAATATTTTGTCGTGTACTGTTTATATCTATGTATGCTACTTATACATACATTTACGTTATAACACATTGGAGTAAAACAGTTTCAATCTAACAAACGATGGTTAATTATCTTTTAAACAAATATTACGTATACAAGTGTTTGATGTGACAATAGTAAAACAAAAAAACATTGTGACTTGCCATTTTCTTTTCAGACAAGTGTTGGTACATTTTTCAGTGCAGAATACATATTTAAAATGTACTTAATGGCAGTATGTTTTTTTATAATAATTAAACATTTGCTTTTATATTTTCTATGATTATTTTTAATGTTAATGTCCAACATTATTTATACATACTTTGTAATTATATACATATATATATATATATATATATATATATATACATATATATAAATATATATATATATATATATATATATATATATATATATATATATTGGCCCATAGCATAGAGGCTAAGACTTTATCGTCCGTCTAAAAAGTTAAATTTCCCTCAGGGTGTTAAACATTCATAAATTTTATTTCATCAAATTGTTAATGATATATTACAATTTGTAATAAAAAACAAAAAAGCAATCACCAATAAAAAATAATTGTTTTAATTACAAATAAATCTATATAATATAACTAACCTGAATACAAGCAAAAAGTTTGCAATAACTGAACCGTCATTTTGCTTTGTTTACAAATATTCTCTTCTATTAAATATTGAATATATTTGGCGTTAATTTTGTAGAAATCCATTATTCACAATTAAACGAAACTACCTGATATAGTATTATTTCTACTTTCTTTAAGTTCTTTACCACCACCTAGGTTTCGTTGTATTACAACATCTTCAGGTGGGATATTAGCAAAGATTATCATTTATTATTATTAGTAAAGATTATTAGGATCAACTTTAGATGATTAGAATGGAATTTAATTATAATTAATCTTTGCTAATAAACCCACCTGAAGATGTAATACAACGAAACCTAGGTCGAGGTAAAGAACTTAAAGAAAGTAGAAATAATACTACATCACGTAGTTTCTTTTAATTATGAATACACTCTTCTGCAATGGAATGAAGTATATACCCAAATATTAAGTTAATTTTTTGTTCTATATAAACCCCATACTTTTTACAATTTTTGTAAAATACTTTAACCGCCTACCGAAAATTGTTTAAACGGCATCAAACACAACTCAAAAATACACCCACCCAATATTGCCAGACACGGCACCGTCGGAAACACTGCTGTCCACCATATCTGGTAGACGGGACAGTCAACGTGTTAAAACTTAATGACGTCATGTTCCTTTTATGAAAGCTGGTAAATAAATATAAAAATACCTGTGTCTCCGTCAGACGAAGCTGCTTAGCAAGTCTAGCTCGGGCTGCCACGCTCAAATACCTATTCTTCTCAAACTCCGTCTCCAGCGACTTTATTTGAGAGGCACTGAACGCTGTGCGTGCACGCTTCCCCCTGCTACTGCTAGTGGGGGAACCGTCGGTTCCTGTAACGCAAGAGAAGGGAAGAGATGGCATAGTTTTAAAAGTTTGTATGGTGACCAATGTTACGTGACACTCGCGTAAATCAATATTTTTTGCCTTATGCCTTGAGTGTATATTTGTAATGAATTAGTTTCCGTAATCAATAGTACGCTAGAGGAAAGTGATTTGAAACCTTTTTCTGCTCATCTAGTTATCTAAATTCGATTTAAAATATATTTAAGGAATAATATAAAAAAGATGAATTAATACCAAGTGCGTTAACGAAAAAATTTTTACAAATTATTATTCTGAAAGGAAAAAAGTATAGTTTGAAAAAGAAACAAAAATACACACTTTTGTAGTAATATGAACTAAAAAATAAAAAATAATGTTTAAATATAAAGAACATAGTGAAGAAAGAATGGGGTCTTTGATGACAGAAAAATTAACCTTAATGTAAAAAAGAGTGGGGTGCTTGATATCAATTGTGGTAAATTTTAACTATTTGTAAAGGTAGAGTCATTATCAAAACGTAACTCGAGAGCACCGCACGCTTTTTTTACATTAAATTTAATTTATTTAATTGTTATGATTTTAGTTACTTTTGATGTCTATAATTAATAGAAAGAATAACGCACTGGACTAACGAAGACGTTTAGGCTGTCTTAAAGTCATTAAAGCATACATCTCACATTGATTCGATATTTATGTATAAATTTTTTCATCTTTTTTTGTTAATGTTTTTGATCATGTAAAAGTCGCAATTTTTACCATTTTTCAATGAATAAACAGACGTTTTGACAAAAATGGTAGAATCAAAAGGTTTGTTATGTTTTCCTAAGTTCAACATACCCCTATAGGTATATAAACACAAGTGCTGCCGTTTTTCGTTCTATGACTTTTTTTTATTAGCAAAAAATCAATAGAATTAAGGACTTATTCCTAAACATGCAGATAGACATTGAGTTTTCCTTTTCCATGATTTCTCAACTTTTCAATCCACAGTATTATTCATAATTTTTAAACAGTTATTTTTCCACCAATTGTAATCGGATTTGGCTGAACTTGACTTATTTTCATAAAAACAATCGCCATTTTGATGGAGGAAAGGATTGCTGTATTTTTCTTCAGTTAAATATGAAAAAAATGTTTTAAAAATTAAAAGGTAAACTTTTGAATAAGCGTTTAATTTATCTAAATCCGATTATATTTGCGTAAATCAGGAAAATTTTAACATTTTTTTTATTTTATCTTAATTTTTAGCTTCAGGTAATTTTTGTAATTCAAGTTACTTTTAGTGTCAATAATTAACAGAGAGACTAAAGTCCTGTACTTTAGGTTAACGAAAACTTTTAGGCTAATTTTATCAATATTATAAATGCCTAAAGATCAGTAAATGCTTTGCTATGACGGAGAGAGTAACGAAAAGTGAAACAACCTACGCTTCCGTTACTGGATATCTGCTGTCCACTGACGCGCTGATGGTGCGACAATGGCAATGGCACTGAGACACGGGGCGGGGGAGGGGGTTATTTACTCAGAAAGATGTACAAGTTACATCGTAATTCTTGGAATGTGTGAACATCACAACCTTCAGGTTGGCTGAGCCGCGGGTGACAGTCAGTTTATTAATGAAATAGTAACTGAAATTATGGTTTTCTCTCATTTTTCGGGTTCCAAAAAAAGGAGAGAAAACCACCTGTCTGTGTGACAAGACCCTTTTCTTAGGAACGCATGGAAGAATCAAGTTGAATATCAAATACTTAAGTCTACAATCCCTTGGAGCTATCAAAAAATCAAGCTTCTAAATCAACGCAATCAAGACGAACCCTAAAAATACCATCATTCATTTCGCATATTTTGACACTCGCATATAGATCAAAACCTATAGGATACTTCCCATTGACCTAGAATCATGAACTTTGGCATGAAGCAGGGTCTCATAGCACAATTAAAGGAAAAATCCGAAAATCGTTAGTTATATCACATGAAAAAAATAGCTTTTTTTTTAAATATGCGCCTGTGAAAGATATAGTATTTCCTGTCAAAAAAATAAAATTTCGTAAATAGTTTAATAAGAATATTATGCACCTTTCAATGTTTATAAATGCCTAAAAGTGTACGGAATCTTCGTAATGCGAATTCCACTCATGCTTGACAGGTTTTTTATTCCTGGATTAAAAGATGCCTACAAACTCATTTCTCGTAGGCAATTAATTATAAAACCAAACATTAGCCTCTTGTGAGGTTTTGATTCAACGAGTTAACTCTTAAAACCGTAGAGCAGAAGTTCCCAACCAGGGGGGCGCGCCTCCCAAGGGGGGCATAGAGAGATGTCAAGGGGGGCGGAAAACGTTTGCATTTTAGAAATAAAAAACAAAACAATATACAAACAACATTAACAAATAACATTACTTGCGAAAAATTTGACGTTTTGGTGTACATTTTTTGTTGAGAAATCAGTTTGAGTGTGTAAAATTATTGTGTCTCACATGTGTGTATTTCTTATTTAATTTACTAAATCAAAGGGGGGGCATGAAAATATAATTTATAGTCCGGGTAGCCTCAACAAAAAAAAGGTTGGGAAACCCTGCCGTAGAGAAACAAACGTTTTGGGATAAAGACATTTTTTTTCTTTTTATTCAAATACTAATGAGATGAAGATTGTTTGAAAATCACTAATTAAAAAACTGGTTAAATGCGAGTTATAATGTTATATTAAGATTTTAGTACGAAATTGTATCTATTATCTGACTATTGTGTGTTCCTTGGTCCAACATTGATTTTTTTTAAACCTGGACGTCGTTAACATGTATCTGGGATTTTTCTTTATATTACTTTATGACATATTTTATAACGTGTTCGTTCTAAGTAAGACGATATTATATTGATTAAAAAATTTTAAGGAACTGTATGACAATGAGTGATCATTTCTGTAAAAGATCATTGCAACCTTGCCATTCTAACAAAAAAAAAACAATTACATTTTTTTACTGAAACACGCTTCAAATATACGCGGTTTGATATACAGAATCACCTTTATAAATATTACACTTGTCATTTGTTGCATTCCGAACAAATATTACGCAAATATAATTGGTTAAAAGTTTGTTCTGATAATGATATTTACGACCAGAAGTATTTTGTTAAAAGAAGTAAAATTCGTTAGTGAAAAAAGTAACTTTTATTATGTCCATCTGTCCGTCTGTCACAAGCTAATAATTTTTATAGTTTCTCAATTAATATGTGTCAACATAACAAAAAATATTTTTTGTGCGCATACGTGTAAAACAGGATCACTTTTACTCATAACTTCGAGTGTGGTATCATCGAACAGTTATTTTAAAATGAAACATACAATTTAATAAAATACAATTCTAATATATACAATACAATTCTAATAACTTAATAATATAATTCTAATTTTTAAACTATTTTTGTCAAGTATCAAGCTTAAAAATGGCGTTACCTTTCTTTTAATTTTCCAGCCATGTATTTGAAAAATGTAAAAAAATCTGTATCCTAGCCTTAAACGAAATAATTAAAAAAATAGACAATTGTAAACCGTACTTTATCCGTTTCGCGACGTGTGAGACGGATAAGTAGGATTCTTGGTTACTTCCTTTTTGTTATATTTTAAACTCAATTATTGTTTAGTACTTATTTTTTAAGTCGTTGCCAATTTTCTGACTGTATTTAATCTATGAATATAAAAATGACAAACTTACCTTAAGTCGTTCTTTATCAAAAAATTTTCTTCCATTAATTATAAAGTAAATACTGACGCAAAACAGAGTGATTATGTGCGCGAAAACCCTTAAATTTGATTTGAAATTGTTTTTAGCGAGTAACTTATTTAAAACCAATTTAATTTCATGGAATTCAAACATAAAATCTATGTAAAAAAAACATTATTATTATTAGTACATATTATGTGATGTAAACTTATGTTCTTGTAATAAAAGATTTAATAAAAAAATGCGAGAAAAAGTTAAGAAGACCAATCGGCGGGCAAGAGATAAAAAGTTTTTGTAGAAAATTATTTATAAGAATTAAACCAATCATCAGCTGGAAAGCGTCCGCTGCCGAACGTAGGCTTCCCTCATAGGTTTCCTCAAAGACTGATCCAATCGTGATTGTATCCAACGACTTCACGTGACCTTCATCAAGTCATCTCTTCACCTAGCGAGGGGCCGTCCCGGTATATGTGTTCCGGCACGTGATCGCTACTAGAGACCTTTCTTCTCTAACGGTTGTCAATTCTGCACGCTATATGGTTTGTCCATTGCCATTTCAGTCTACCAATCCTACAAGCTATGTCGATGGCCTTTCTCTTCCATATATCACCAAGAGCAACACACGCCGGTTGAAAACTTTCATCTTCAAACTTGAGGTATTTATAACAAAAAAATAAGGTGAAGTTTCCCGACTCTTACCCAATCGAGGTAGATTCTTCAACTGACCTCTTTCTCAAAGTTAAATTTACCTAATTATATAGTTTGTCCAAAGTGTACATAATGATCAGCATCTTCGTCAGCATTCCCAACATATACAGGTCGAGATACGACATGGAGGTTAAACGTGACTTTTATCTTATCCTTGTTCATTTTCAGACCTTTCTGTCGGGAAACTCTGCTTAGGTCCCTGAACATTATGCTAAGATCGTCGAGCTATTCGCCCAAAACCACTACATCGGCAAATCAAAGGTGAGTTATATATTTGCCATTGATACCAAATTCAGTACAATCCAAGAGCTTGAAGATATCTTCCAGCGCAGTGGTGAAGAGTTTTGAAGAAATCACGTCTCTTTGCCTTATAGCTTTCTGCAAATGGATCGACTTCGTGCCCTGGTGCTATAATCGAACTGACATGGAGGCTTTACTGTACACACACTGCAATACTTTAATATAATGGTAGTCAATATAGCATCTCTGAATGAAAAATGATCCAGGTTTTGCTAGATTCGATGGTTTTCTCATAGTCCAAAATCACTGCAAATAGCGACCGATTATGCTCTTCAGACTTTTGAATAATTTAGCATAACGTATGAATGTGATCTATGGTATTACAATATATTAAGTTGGTTCGAAGTTGGTTCGTTTCGTTACTTCTTTGAAACGTAGTTCAGGAACGTATTGGAGCTATAATTTTGCAGTAGGGTGTTATCACCCTTTTTGAGGATGGTACCAACACGCTCCTGACCCTCGATTCTAGCGCAACACTCTCGAGCATGACGGAATTAAACAGTTTCCGAATTTATTACTGGTATTTGGCCCGCCTTTAGGAGTTCAGAGGTAATTCCATCATTATTCGGCATCTTCTTTTTCTTTAGTTGTTTGAGAGTTATTCTGGTGTCGTTTATACTGATGTCCAGGTTATCTTCGGAAAATGTTGGGGTATCTACAAAATAATCAGCTTGGCCCTTGAGTCTTTAGCTGTGCTGTCAACTGGTTCTTCTGATGAGGTGTATATCCTTTTTGTAGAATTTCTTGATCTCTCTCAAGATCTTCGATCTCAACGAAATTAAAATATTTATCTTTGTCATGTACCTTTGCCCAAGACAGAAATTTCTTGCGAGTACCTTAGAGCCTTTCTTCTGCTTAATCGGCCCTTTAATTCGTTTCACAATTTTACGCAATTTGGAATTTTTCTAAATATTTTTTGAAGGAAACCTGTTATGTCCAACAAATCATTTCAAAAGTTGACTACTTGTAAAATTACCCATGTTATAATTATTTCTATCATCGAAATTTGAAGCTGTTGCTCTAGAGGATAATAAAGCATAAATAGGTGAGGTGTATAATTAATTTATTGACTAATATAATCAAAAATGTCGTATTCGCACATGAAATAAACATCCATTACATCAATTTACCGATACTTCAAAGGTAATAAATTAAAGCACATAATATTTAAAAATTATTTCAAACGACCAGCTATCTACCCACCACAAAGGGTTAAAATACTTACAAAAATAAAACAAAAACAACTTACCAGTCAACACGGTGTTATTACAAACTCATCAATAATAATTAGGCAACCATTCGTCGCCTAGCTTTGGCACGTGTGTCTGAACGTCCATGTAACGTTTCAATTAGAAAAAGCACGTAAAAATAGAGGTACAGAACCAGAATAACAGAACTACGCGATGTTATTTAAGAGTCACGCGGCAGGTAAATTGAATTCCTGTTTATTTTTACCGACACATTGTTTACCCGCCGAGGAGGAGTAGGCAACGATTGGACGCGACATCAGGTCGTGGGGTGTTCCATTTTCACGAAACACTGCGTTCAGACGTGTGAGTCACGCGGTTACTGCTGGGATATAAGAGTTGATGTTTTACCTTGCTGTATGCTACTGCATTTTGTTGCTAAAGCAGCGTATATTGTGAAGCAGTGTACTTAAAAACGGAAAGAACCTTGCAAACGTACAGTACATCCAAATTACTATACAGAGGACAACATTTTTTTATAAAATTGTTCTTATGTTCTAAACAACTATTTCGTTAATTTTTTAGGATAATTAAAGTTGCAGAAACTTCGATTATAATTAAGTATGAGTTCCTATGGTACTCTTTTAATAAAAACGTAAAGACATTGATCAGATTTGAAAATGCTAATGAATATGGTAATAAGTTTTCTTCATTAAAACGTAGTAAATATATATATACACACACACACACACACACACATTTTATTTTTAAATGACATTTTCTTTCAATTTATATATTCATATAGCGGGCAAGGTTGCAGATAGCGGACAGAACTTTTCCAATTAAGTAATTGAATAACACTCACCTAAAGTAATTACATATTACCAAAACGCGTTTGGTCAAAACGTGTTACACCCGTATGCACATCACACGGTCAGGACCTTCAGTCGGGCTTACAGACAATTAAAACCATATTACTCTTTCTCATTAACTGTCAGTTGAGTCGGACCAAGAGTCTACTTTACCGACAATATCTCATTGCACGGTCTGGTCGCTAAAGTATTCATACGATATACGCTTTTTGACTGTCTGTAAATCCGACTGACAGTCCTGACCGTGTGTGATGCATACGGCTGTTATAAACATGACTTTCCATGTTTTGTTCGCTATAAAAAAAACATGTTTTTTCTTAAAAACCACAAAGTTAAGCGAAATATGTAACTAAATCATTTTTGTACAATCAACCATAATAAGTCGATTAGCATAGTTAGCCACATGAGCCTATGACAAACAGTATGCCGCCGTCGCCGTGGCCTTTGCAGTGCGGCACACCGCTGCGACACGGGTTAGATTCTCAGCCGCTTATCGAACAGGGCTGGAGTGGTGATCTGATTGGTTGTAAGAAATGGTTCTCGTAGCGATAAGTCCGCCGTAAATCCGCAGTTAAATGCATTAAAACACATAAATAAATAAATAAATATTACTATTATATAATGTACTACTGATATACTATGATATATATATATATATATATGTATATATATATATATATATATATATATATATTAATCAAATACAGAGATATTTCAAAGCCACTTTCCTATCATTTAACATATAATTACCATTTTGTGGAAAATGACTGACATATAAATCACGCCTTCAGCATTACAACATATATAAGCTCTCGGATCGACGAGACCTATTAGATTTATGTTCCCTAATCAAATTGATAACAGGACTTATCAACTGTCCAAATCTATGTGAGCAGATCAGATACAAGGTGCCCCATCCCAATACTAGATTAAACAGCTTTGCTACATTGGAATGACGCACTAATGGATGAGCTTGACTTTTTCGTCGGATCTGTAGAAGTTTTAACAAATACCGTGTAAACCTATTAGTTTCTCTAACACAGTTGGGATCTGAATGTAACAGGAACTTATATATATATGTATATATATATATATATATATATATATATATATATATACAGCTTCTTAAACCTCTGGAACACCAAGATACTTTTGCGTGACGGCCGCGCGCGTCATATATATTAACAGTCATATATAGATAAAACAATGTATAAACTCTGAAAGAAAATGAAATTATTTACGTAACGTCAAAACTACGAAAAAAAAGACTATCTACCAGATGGTTTGATGGGGTTGAGACAGACTTAAAGCTGTTGGGAGTAAACCGATGGGTCAGATAGGACCAGACGGAGAAGCCTAGAGACAGTCTTGACCCATAACAAGCTGTAGTGCTTAAGAAGAAGTAGTTATAACATAATCCGAACATTTGTACGTTATACTTAAAATCGTACAAATGCTAAAAAGTAATGAAGAATGTGAAAAAAAATCCCCGTTTCCGTAAGAAAAAAAAAGGACTAGGAAAAAACCCTTTTTAAAATACAGCTTTAGTTATTACCATAAAAATATGAACAATACTTAAACGTGATTAGAAATTACTAAGAAATTACTTATCCTAATAAAAATTTATGTTTGACTGATCAAATGACAGCCGTCTCGTACGGAACAAAAATCATAGCTGCAAAAATCACCATGGACTATGACGAATGTATCATTATTCGATTTGTAATTTCATTTCCTTTCTTATGATGTGCAATTGTCTATATATTATATATAATTTTAACTACGTGTATACATGGAAACGCAACCGTTGCATATAAGCAACGCGCGCGCTCGAAAGGTTAAAACAATTGCGAATGCTGTATTTAGCATATAATTTTTCAAAGGCAAATTTAAATCATAATAAATATTATAAAAAAAATTAAAAAATTATATCATTTTTATACATATTAAGAACTGGAAAATACTTGTAACATTACCGAAGTTGTAATTACTCCTGTCATTAGTTCGCTAGCTGGTAATAAAGCACAGATACGCGAAGTGTGCAACTATCTACGTGTAAATATAGACTCGAGGTTCCATTCTTGTAACTGAGCAAGTTAAACGACAACCAAACAGAAGAAGACAAACAACTTTATGTGGCAAAAATAGCACGCATAACATGAGATAATACAGAATTAGATCTTCATTCAAGATGATGCCGGTCTGAACGAATAATTTCAAGTGGTATTGAATCAATGTTGCTAGATGGACTCTGAAAAGATTAATAGGAAAAAAGCAGTAGATTTTTATTCCACTATTTTACGTTTATAAACCTAGTAACAAAGTACTTTAAAATCGCACAGGAAAAGCAGGTTGATCCACTGACAAGTCGAGAGGTATGGGAATATTGTAGTGAATAGAGAAGATGACATTTTAACCAAACGTTTTAACATTAATTTGAAAGACTATTATCTATTATCAACTTAAATGGAAAAAAATATTAGTAGTTTTAATACCAGACAGTAACTTCAATGTTGTATATTAGTGGAATATAAAAGTACATGAATGGATTTTAACAATTTATTTTACGAGAGGGTTTGGAGTAATAAAAACGGTTGTGACCAAACTCATCCAATAAGTTCAGATCAAGATCATAATTTAAGAAAAAATTAATTTTCTTCATTTCAGACCAATGAGGTGGGCGGAACCAGATATGTCATTTTATTCTTTGCCCATAGGATTATTGCAAGCGAGAATTTTTGAAGAGCAATATTTAACATTGAAATTATATTACGTTAATAGTTCTTCGGAAATTACATTTTTGTTTATCTCGCGTTTGATAACCTTTGCAGCAGTACAAGTCAAAAAACGGTTCGTAACAAAAGTGATCTTAAAAAAAAATTATGAGAATCTATCGAAAAATACACCAAGATACTTTGTTAAAAATTATCATCATTTACGTCAAAGTTAAATAAGACTAAAAGATTAGGTTGAGAAAGGAAGTAAGGAAGGTATATGTTAGGTTACATGGAATATTTTAAGAAAAATCTTGAATACGTTTATTAACTGTGAACTCATAAAATATGGAATTAGCTTATTCCATAACTTAGCATCATAGACAACGTGTGTAGTAAATTACTGTGTCTGGGGAATGAGCAGATTCTCTGAACGCATATCTAGTCTATGGACAGGGAAAGCTGAAAACCCGGAAGTGAAATAAGAGCATCGATTTACTTTTCACGACAAAAATCCTTTAAATCCAGCGAATACGAATCAAATAAGTCAAGATAATAATTGAGATTGAAATTGATAATAATTGAGATTGAAATTGATAATAATTGAGATTGAAATTGATAATAATTGAGATTGAAATTGATAATAATTGAGATTGAAATTGATAATAATTGAGATTGAAATTGATAATAATTGAGATTGAAATTGATATTAATTGAGATTGAAATTGATAATAATTGAGATTGAAATTGATAATAATTGAGATTGAAATTGATAATAATTGAGATTGACCTATTTTTTTATTTATACCATTTTATACCAATAGAATAATATGAATAAGAGCACTGGGTGATTTATCATGTAATTACTCATCACATTTAACCTATATTTGACATAACAAATAATATGGAGTTAATTAATTACCTTCTAGATTCATATGCATCTATGCAAGTCCTGCAATTTGACTCTACCAACAAAAAGGGCATTGAAGAAACACAAAGTGGCCGAATGTCTTGGGGCAAAATTAATCAGTATTATTTATTGGCTGTTAGTTATGCGTATGGACGTGTATTTGTGATTAAGAATTCTAATAGAATTTTTTACTTGCACAAATTGTAACTATGTTAAATTTATCAAGAAAAGTTATAAATTAGTTCCGCTAACTGAATGTGCTTAAAATATAATGCAGAGACAGTATTCGACTATGTAACATTTGACATATATTTTTTTTATTTATTAATTTATCTATTTTTATACAACGTTGACTGAGACCATTAGGTACTTGCAATAGTAAAAAATACCTCGTAAAACCATCATTAAACCGCGTTTCACACGAAGCTTTGAAAAAGTTTTTATATTTTATAATTTTTATTAAAATGCATATATAGGTAAGCAAATTAATTTTCATGCATTGAATATATACCATTTGATATTGACGAGAAATATTGTTAATAACATGAATATTATTGAAAATGACTAACTATTAACAAAAATATTTTGTAACTTTTATCTTATTAATGACAGAAATAATTTCGTTAATTATCACATTAGCGACAAGCGATTATCAGGGGAGATGTTAACTGGCCACATATTATCTACAAGAGTCTGTAATAAATACAAGTGAAAATGCTACCTCCCCACATGACGTTTAAAATAAATATTTTAAACCCATTCTGAAATTGTCAGTTAAAAATTACTGGCAACACTAAAAAAATATAAATCATGTAGAATGATATATTTCTATCGATAACCATTGGATTAAATTTTATATTTATACTTGGCTGTTTGCATGTTTGCCTGCGCTTAAGTTAAGTAAAGAAAAAATATAAGTTACTAATTTTAACACTAGGTGTCATTTTATAGAGTTACAGATGCGAACTATCATGCTTAGATACAGTGCAATGTTAGTTTTGTGTGAATAAAATAATTTTCAGTCAGTTTTAACCACAGAAATCTTGTTTATTGTTGTAACTCGAATTATAACGGCATAAAAAATAAAGTTGTCGCGAAATGGCCAAGGGCTGCTGACATCTACATCATTCAGTTACTGTCCGACCATTGAAACTAATCGACGTCTGTTAATATTTGATGGATGATATTATGATTGAAACAAATCGACATCGATTGGTGTTAATATTTGATGGATATTATGATGTGACTTCGCCACGTTCTCTAATAAAAATATTAAAACAAAAAAATTAACAAGTTACAATTTCAAGTTGATTTTTAGCCAATATTTTGGTAATAAAAACATAGTTTACTTAAATACAATGAAAAAGTTTCCAATTAACTATAATACTAGTAGTATAATGTAATAATATGAACGATGATCTGAAAAATTTTCCACTTATTTTTCCACCATAAACGAGTGTTTTTGATACTGCACGAAAATTTATGACGTCACACGACATGACCGGGTCTGAGCGGTTGTTAGTAGCTACTAGAGATATTTTGAGTAGCAAAAAACACTTGGCGAATACAAACAGTATCTAACGTACTATACACGATATGTATTTTATTTCAAATGCAAGTTTTGACAAGTTTCTCAGCAAATGAACAATTTTAGCAACGCTGATCTAATCTATGACCCTTTATGAATAATATTGCAAGACAAAAAGGCATTTAAATTGTTGCTTATAAAATATAACATTATATAATTATATTTAATATTGTATATTTAAATTCTATTACAAGGTGTGTCCCGCGGACTCACTCGCGTGAAATTCCGAATTACAAAAGTTATTAGAATTTTTTTCTCTCATATTTTGCTCTGAGTATTTACTATTACCACACAAAATTTCATTAAAACCCAATTTCGCGTATTTGGCGAACAAATTAACATACAGACAGACAAAAATAATAAAAATATTTTTTCCAGCTTCTAATATTATTATTTACGCTAAAATAATCACTCTTTTTATGTTTATAAAAGAATTAAAGTGATGAAAAAAAAGTCTCAATTTTTTTTTGTTTTGTATATCATTTGAGAGGGCTCGTTATGAGGAGTAAAAAAATCTTAACGTTTCTCTAAAACGATATTACAAAGTTATGCAATATACAGTAGGGAAAATTCTCCATGTATTTTCCCTCCCTATTTCCGAAACTACTGTTCTAATAATCATGAAAAATGAGGGTAGATAAGAACTGACTAGTAGATTACGGAAAACCAAAGCGATTTGTTTTGACTAGACTTCTGAGTGACATTGTCTTAGACTTACATTTTTTTATAAATTACCCGTGTTTTTACACTGTGAAAAATACAGCACGCGATGTATTTACAATGTGAAAAATTAATATTTGTAAATAATTTAATAAAAATACTATGTATATGTATACATACACGTACATAGTATAGAAATGCTATGTATGTATGTGTTTATAAAAGTTTAAATGTGTACGAAAACCTTTCAGTGCGAGTTTTAATTGTGCTTTATAGGATTTGAGATGTCGTCGCATTTTTCATTACCAATTAGCGCCCAATAACTGTCAGCTAATTATTTGAATTAAAAATTGATTAAAACAAAAACAACTTAAAAAAAACGGAATCATTCAATTAAATTTTCACCCACTTCCAGACGTCCGAATTATTTAAAATTTTACTCACGTGCTAAGAAATTCTACAGTCTTAAAACGTAAGTGAAAGACTAAAAAAATAATATTAAATTAATAGTTTTAAACTATTAATTTATAGCGACCCATGCTTTTAGACTCAAATATTATATTAAACAAACATGGCTTTCATTAAAATCCTAACTGAGTAGACAGAGAAAACAGATTCGATAATTATTTTTTTGCTTTTTAATGCAGTATTTTGCCAAAGTGTGTTTTTTTTCTAAATTATTAATTATTTAATTTTTCCAATAATTAAATTAACAAACAGCCAAATAGAAGCTGGTCTTCAAGAATTAGCCAAATAAAAGCTGGTCTTCAAGAATAGAGAGTACTTTTTTTATTTTGCGGTGTAAAACTCCTATTTGTGATGAAGAACAAAAAAATACGCCAAAATTTTTATTCTTTTTTTAAATATAAATAAAATTACCTATCGAGTAGAAATTACGTTGACGATTTTAATTTCTCTACTTTGATTTATAATATAATTAATTTTCTTTCGTTCCAAAATGTATATGGGGTGAAAGGTTACGATTTGTAATTACAAACAATAATGCCTAAAAATAATGAGAAATGTTTATCGTTTGAGGTTAAAATATTGATTTCATATTATATTAAATGCTTTTTTTAATAAATAATATCTCACTTCAGTCACTTTGTTCATTCATTATACTGGTGTAAACTTCACTACTGGCAGCCTATTATATAAATTAAAATAAGGTTATGATTCTAGGGTTAATGCAAGCATATACACTCACACAGACCTTTTGTAAACTTTTCGCAAATGTAAATATACTGAAAAGAGGTGTAAGATAAAAAATATATAGAATCGAAATTGATCGAAAGCTTGAAACAGAATTTTTGTGTGAAAATTTTCTTTTTTTTTATTCGTGCAATCTTTGGAAAGAAAAAAAATTGGGTGTGACTGTGTCATGGACACGGCCGTGTGTTGTACGTGAATTCGTCTATGTAACGAGTTACATTTTTTAAATAAAATATTTTTATTTATGATAAAAGCAAGGAAACAAATAATTATTGTGCTACAATAGCGTATAGGCCGACATTATATATTTTTGATAATATTTTTTTATTCTAACACCGTATTATATTCACTGTCACTACTTTAAACTAATGTTTTATATACAATCGATAGATTTTGACGACAGCTGACGATTAAAACTTAAACGAACATCGTAGCTTTTCCGAATCAAAAGTTATACTAATTGCAAATCTCGACAAGCAGCAAAATAACCTCAAAATGGCGGCGTTTCCCTCTCCCCCGCACGCGATGCGTCACTATTCTCGCTTATTGTAATGAATTATTTGATCCTTTAACTATCCAATGGTATAATTTAATTTAGATTCGAAACTGCAACGCCAAACTGTATCCCCCAATTTTGTTACCATTAGGTTTTTTGAATTGATTTGAACTGGTATTTAGAATCATGGATGCTCTATTTTTTTTTACAATCTTTCTTAATTTACTTCGAAAAAGTATCATTAGTACAAGGCTGACTTTATTTTTGGACTTTTTTTGTACTTTTGTGATTTTTCTAATTGTTCAGTTCATATTCATGACGCTGCCTCGTCGAAATGTATTGTTAGTTATTTTGCACAATTTTTAGAAGCAGATAGCGTGTTTCTTTTATTTTTACGGTTTTATTTAATTTTTTGCCAATTTTTTTCATTATTGGCGTTATTTAAAAAACGAGTATACCAAACTTCAATTCATCAGTGTAGAAATTTTTGACAAATTGTGGGGAAATACAAATAGATCGACATGGGTACATAGGCTCACGGTTTTTGGGAGAAATCTAAATTATTTTGTCGTTAACAAAAGATAAAAAGTGTTTATAAAAAATATAAATTTCCCATGTTAACATTGTTATTAAGATTAGAGCCCCAAATTGATATTATCCATTATTAGAAAGTAGATTCCGTGAAAATATTTACAAGTGAGTCTTTGTTAATAATTTTGGATATAAAACTCAAAAAACTTATCCGTCTAACTTTATTTATATTTCATTATAACCAATGGTATACTTGGTTATTTTAATGAGACTTGGAAAAAAAGAATGCCCCCATTATCTTCAAAAAGCAGAGACAAGAAAGAAAAAAATTAATTGTTTACGAGTTTGTTAATAGATGGCGTTACGGGAAATTTTACATTATGTTATTTACTATAGCAATGTCCAATACAATACAAAAGTTTGGAAAATTCGTGTTGTATCCTGTTCCACTTTCCGCTTTTCATGGAGGTTTTAGTTAAGCGTAGATATACTACTGATGATGTGATGTTGACAAATATCCACGAGAAAATTTGACACATTCTAAACATGAAAACGTTTTTATCGATCTAAATCGAAGGTGTTACAGATTCCTTGCTGTATGTATCATGATGGTCTGTTATTTTTTAATATAGTCTTCTAGCAGTTTTTCAACTGTTCGGAGCTCTTAAAATTCCACCTCCTGATCCGCCTACTGGTGAACGTAATCTATCCATCTCTTTAGTGGTCTTCTGAACGATCTTATAAGTACACGGTTGCTATACCAGTACGCTGTTCTCCACTTGCAGTCAGCAATGACAAACCTTTTTGTCTTAACCCTATTGGAGTATTAGCCTCGTCTAGAATATCCCAAGTATTCTTCTGAACTTTTCTTCGGTAACAGTCCATTAAATAAAAACTGGCAGAACACATTGCTCGACAAAATTTGAATATTATACTACCGTTATCGATTATACGCTCAAAAATCTGTAATTGTTAAACTGTACATCTTAATGGATTAAGAATGGGTACATCTAGGCGAACAGACGTAAAATGTTGATTAAACACATAAATAAATGAAATATACAGGTTGTAACAAAATATCTTTCTTTTATTCCTACAGATGATTTTATGCTACAAACTGAACAGAAAATGTCAAGGAACTGTAGGAAGAATGTCAACCGTTGTGAAAAAAGTTAGTGTCAAAATAGTAACAGACACGTCCTTTCTCGTATCCTTGTTGGAATAATAGACACGTGCTACATGTGTATAAACAGGCTGTATCAAAAATTTGTGTTTTATTTCGCACAGGTAATTCTATGTATGAATCTAATTAGAAAATATTGAAAAATCCTGTAAAAGTTCAATTGTTTCTGAAAAAATTGTCAAAATTTCGGTTCTAACGAAAAAAATAATTTTTTTACAGAATAACAGAATATGCATATGAATAACTGAAAATTTTTTCGTTACAGTCTGTATAGATGCATCCCGGTATAACAAAAATGTATCTCTTATTCACTCTAATGATTATGTATACAAAAGTGATTAGAAATGTATATGGTGGTTAAAAATATATGTGGTTAGAAATGTGTACTGTATACAAGAGTGGTTAGTTATTAAGGAATTGTATAAGTGTTCTCAACCGTATCTGAAAAACCCGCAAAAAAATTTTTCGCGTGTAGCACCGTACACGTGATAGAAGTGAAACTTCTTAAAAAATAAAGAATATTAGTAATATAGAGAGATTTAGTGTGAGAGACAGAGAGAGAGAGAGGGACAGAGCATCTCAAGAGAAATACAACAAATTTACCAATAACTCTTCACGAATATAATGAAACAATCGCAGGACTCAGAAGTAAATAATCACAAAACACAATGATAAATATTAATAACACAACGTATGCGTGGTACCTCAACTGTTTATATATAGCGTTTGAAGCGTACATCTACAACATGCGCATGCGCAACAATATCTTATTCACTTGCTTTTTATCATTGTATATACGTCGCTCTCTTTTGCTCCACGTCCATGGCGAATATATAGCTCTCTTTTTCGTTCTCTCTATGTCATATCTTTCTTCTCTTTCATGTAATGAAACGTGTCCAAACGTGACGCAACCTTAAAACTTTGCTCTCAATTTTCGTCCACTTATCTATTATCGAATCGCCGCCTAAGAAATTTCACTTCAAAAATATTTTTTACACAGAAACACTCTTCAAATACACAGAAACACCTGTATGAATAATAAACACGTTCTCCGTCACACTATTTGCGCACACGAAACGATATGACGTCTACAAAACGGCCGTATTCCACTGCGAACGTCAGCTCGCATGCGATTCCGAAAGCGTTTCGGGAAAAAAACAATTTTCCACGTCAACACCGCGTTATAACAAACACATCAATTATAATTAAGATAGCGTTCGCCGCCTAATTTTGGCACCTATACCTCTCCTGTAATATAACCGTTCGATTAGAGGCTAAATAAAAGACGACAAGCAGCACGTCGATGCAAGAATAGCGCTCACGAGACGGGTAATTAGCTGTCATAAATCAACGCGTCACTCGGCGGGACAATTAGCGCGCCAAGAGAGCTCCTCTGTAGTCTATGGCCGTGTCTGTGGTAATTGCCATCGGATGATTATATTTAGAATGTCTTTGGTCTGCGTTTAGTCGAATTTGAGGAAGGGTTTTTAAGTTTTATTGCATTGTGTGTTTGATGTTTTTTCTTGGATAATATTTGTGAAATGTATTTTTTGATGGCTCTAACACTTTTAAAACTAAGGATTCACCGGGCGGGTCATACAAAATCTCATCTATAAAGCAGGTGGTTCACCGTAGGAGTCATACACAAACATTATAATTGTTTCCAATAACCGTTGAGGTAACAGAGACATTTATTTACACACGGCTTCACAAGTTTTCGCAATAAACATTTATGAATGTGATATTCTGAAATCAGACTATTATTTATCATTAAAAGGCTTATTATCGATGATAATTATATGTCGTTGAGAACTTTTCATATAGTTTCAGCGGAGCATTAAATTTTTCACGAAGGGACATAATTTTTTCTAGAATTTATGAGCACTGCTCTAGTCCTGTGAATAAATGGGTAATTATATATAGTTTGTCTTATAATCTGGTATATATATTATCTAATTTTAAAGTTAACCATATTACCTTACATATCAATTAACAATTCATTAATTTAACCATATTACCTTACATATCAATTAACTACTTTTTATTTACCGTTGTAACACAATTTTCCCTGTTCATCCTCATACATAGTTATGTTGAACAGGACTTAATCTGAAAATTATATCACATATTTTAACATGTTTGATTTTTAGAACTATTTGGGAAAATCAAAATGTCATCCACTTAATGATTTCAAAACATTAATTGTTTTAATAAGTGAACTTGGTACAAGTTTACTTTTCCTGTATCCCTGACTCAAAAAACAATCATTTACTCTTAGGTACCAGCGATTAAAAAACTGTTTCAACTATTTCAAAGTGTTTGAAATTTGGGCGGTTGGACGTTGGGCGGTTTAAGTGTGAAACAAAGACAGACAAACAAATAATCGAATATTTAATTTTATTATTTTAGTGGGGATTTGATAACACTCTTAACATATTATTAACTTGTAATAAAAAGTTAATTAACAAAAATTAATATTTATTAGCTGTACTCATGACTTCATTCCTGTGCCTTTTGCAAATTATTAAGTCAACTGTACGTAATGCCATCTTTTGTAATAATTTTAGAATAATTTTTTTAATACGTCCTCTTTGTATTAAAATGTCAGATTATCGTATCTTCTTTTCAAGGTTCACGATAATAACAAAGACATTTATTACTTGAAATTTACTGGTTTCAGTTATAGTAGCACAAATGTTGTCGACTACTGGAAATAGT
Source organism: Druceiella hillmani (assembly GCA_039881145.1). Lineage (NCBI taxonomy): Eukaryota > Metazoa > Arthropoda > Insecta > Lepidoptera > Hepialidae > Druceiella > Druceiella hillmani. The sequence continues at coordinate 15,518,285 of JAYKKI010000024.1, forward strand.
TTTACTTTAAGAAGTCAGTTTCGAATATGTTAAATTAAAATAATAAATTTTTTATCGTGCACTTCTTTGTACCATAATGCTGTTTTTCTGCTACCATAAATGAAAACATTTTTTTTAGTTTCAATCACATACAATGTGAAAAAAGTGTGTTATGTTATTGTTTTAAGTGCTCTAAAGCGGAACCAAGAATCCTTACAAATAAATCAAATCCATTCGTCCGTCTGTCACAGCATTAGAATTTCTATACTTTTAGGTGTGTGTGCATACAAATTTGCAAGTTAAATACTTCAGGTATCATGATTAATTGAAAAAAAATGTTTTTCGTGTAGAGTCATTAGACGGGTTTATTTAAAACGATAGAAAGGTGTCATTTTTTAATTGTTAAGTATTGAAGATTTCAGAAGTATACGTTTGAGAAATATTAAGCTTCAAAATATTGTCCAACGTATGCCCGAAATTTGTTAATCATAGATTTGAAAAAATCTAAAAAAAATTGAGCGCGTACTACTGAGTACACGAGACAGAAGTGAAATTTCTTTGACGAGCTAAACTTTTTAAGTATATAGTAAAAGGTAAAATAGGAGAAAGAGAGAAAGATAGATTTTACTAAATTCGTATAAGAAGATTTTGATAAAATAGCCAAAATAGCCGCGATACCAGTACCAAAACACGACAAAATGCGACTGAAGGAAGTCAGGTTGTTGTAAATTATATTTACGATAACTACATGTGCGGGTTCATTGCGGATCTATACATAGATTGAGTACATATGTTGTTAGTGTTGTAATAAATGAATAATAGTAATAAAGTAAATTAGTAATAAAGCAGTCATAAATAGATAAATAAATCGACGAAATTTTGACAGTTTACTTTTGACACACAAAAGTTTCACTTCATTAGACTTTATTTTTTATTTTCATTTCTCATTAAAATTTCTTAATGTTTTAAAAGTATAATATAAGTGCATTCATAAAGATATTTTTTTTTGTTGTCTTTCATTATCACAAATTGCATTTTGTTTTTTTTTCAATAGTTGAATTGTTTGGGGTTTATATTCTAAAAAATATCAACTTCTTTAAAAATGGTATTTCATTTGCCTAACATTATTTTCGCTGGTCTCCTTTATCGGAAAATTGCAGCAATTATTATATTTTTTTACTTTTTTTTAGATAATCACGATCTTTTTTAAAAATTATATTCCATTTCTCTAACATTATTTTTGCTGGTCTCTTTTATCGGACAACTATAGCAATTATTCTATTTTTTAGTTATTTATTAATTAATTTAAGATATTCACGGTATTTTTTCATCTATAAAAGATGTGCTAGCCAGTATACTTACATGGTGACAAATAATATTAATATATGAGTTTAATAGACATACTATATATTCCTACATATTTATATATGTTCAAGTGTGTGCGGAACCCTCGTTATAGGAATCATGCGTAAGTAACAGGTTTCACATATGTTTTAATTGCCTCTACAACTTTCTGTATATATATATATATATATATATATATATATATATATATATATCCTTTTATTTGTTTGTTATAATAAGATAAACTTAAAATATAAGGATTCGTTCACTACGTAGTGTTCTTAGTTAAGTTTAAACTCCTTTAAGGGTTACATGTAAATATACACGACTTGACTCAGAGGAATAGTTTCAGAAAAACTAAAGTTTTTACTCTTTTTTGTAGATGTTGCCTATACTGGCTAGATTAAGATAACACTTTATTGAAGTGAAACTTCTTTGAGAAATATGAAAGTAAACTATTGAAGATAGCAACGTTATTCATGCAACGTTTAATTGTAACGTCAGAATATAATGCATCTATCGCAAAAAGAACGGAATATAGGTACTTAGCTAACAACTGAGAAAGATAGATGAACATGATAGAATAATACAAAAAGTGTACGCTTGCGTGAATACAAACAAAAATGGCGCTCACTCCTGCTATCAGCTGTTTTGTACGTCATTTGTGTCGAAAATAAACTGTCAAAATTTTGTCAAGTGTACGTAGGCGCTAAAACAAATGAATACGGTGCTCTCTTTTGTTATCAGCTGATCTGTACGTCATGTAGCAAATGTGAGTCAAAAATATATTGTCAACATTTTGTCAGTTTATTTATCTATTTCTGGTTGATTCATTACTAATTTTGCGTGTGCTTCATCCATTACAAGACTAACAACATATGTACTTAATTTATTTATAAATTGGCAATCAACCCGCACATATAGTTGTAAATATAATTTAAAACAGGAGCCATACATCCTGACTTCCTTCAGCCGTATTCTGGTACTGGCATCGCGGCTCTTTTTTTAATTGACAATTGTCTATGTAAATTTATATGTGGATTTAACTGGATTTCATTTCCATTTGTAATGACATTTTATTAACTTTTATTAAAAATCTAGTATTAAAAATCTTCTTATACGAATTTAGTATAATATATTAACTAACACTGTATTATTTTAATACTAGCGTGACCCGTGCGAAGTCTTCGCATTATATCAATTTGCGTGGTAGATTATAAATATTTACACATGAGAAAATGAACTCACAGCTGTCATATTAGTTACAACAGAGTGTTTAGAGTCAATTTAATAAATCAAAATTGATTGCAGGTATTCAATTCATTTCTAATTTTGCACACTGCTTATTACGTTTTTATTCCATTATGAAGCTCAGATGACAGATCAAACAAATATTTTACTAAAATTTACATATAGAGGCGCAAGTACCAAAAGCATTGAGCTAAGGCGCCACTTTATTTATACGTGAGTGGATTTGAAATTGAACAAAAATTTTACCGACCGTCAATCATATTGACGTTGAGCCGTTAGATGGCAGCATTGCTGTTTTGTGTATATAATTTTAATAATTAATTATTTTGCAAAAACAATAGCAATAATAAATTTTTTAGTTGTGGATGCCGGTAGAGCAAGCAATTATCTATAAAATGATATATAATTTATGTGGATTAGTTGTGAGGTTTTTTCTAAAAAGGGAGAGTAACATCTTAACCTTAGCGTATTAATATATATGATGATGATGATTTAACTTAACATATTTATCCTGTCCTTAAGAACATTTGTAACATGCGCATGTGCTGTATGTATTTCAACAATGAGTAATAGTTAAATTTAATTAATATTCATCTCCCTCTCTCTCCTCTGTCGATGTACCCCTTACTATATACCATCAAATCGAGGTTTAGATCGGTAAAGAAGTTCCACTTCTGTGACGTGATCTGAGTTAGACGCGATTTTTGTTATTTTAAATCAAGGTTTAATTTGATGGCGGTTCGTGATCAGCACAATCTTGGCATTGCACGTCATGCGGGTTTGTGCTTTATTATCGGCAAGTCTCGATTTTTGCGAAATTAATAATTATAACTCGGCTAATTTTATAAGTAATTAACTATATTATAGCATTTTTGGAAAGATGAAATCTTCCTCTATAAGAATTTTAAATTTTTTATAACATTTTTTATGGTCTAGATTTGTGTTTTAAAAATGACATGCATCTCCTTCCGTTGGTATATCCTATGTAAATCTATACATCTAAAGAAATGAGGACGGGCTAAATGTCGCAATTCTTTACCAATTTTGGTGATTCCTATTTCTATCAATTGTTTAAGTATTGGAATGGAAGTATATTGATTTCCACAATAATTTATAAAATGAGGACGGGCTAGATGTTGCAATTCTTTACCTATTTTGGTTATTCCTTTTTGCTATCAATTGTTTAAGTATTGTAATGGAAGTATATTGATTTTCACAATGATTTATATAATGAGGACGGGCTAGATGTCGAAATTCTTTACCAATTTTGGTGATTCCTTGTTCTATCAATTGTTTAAGTATTGAAATGGAAGTATATCGATTTTCACAATAATTTATAAAATGAGGACGGGCTAGATGTCGCAATTCTTTACCAATTTTGGTGATTCCTTTTTCTATCAATTGTTTAAGTATTGGAATGGAAGTATATCGATTTTCACAATAATTTATAAAATGAGGACGGGCTAGATGTCGCAATTCTTTACCAATTTTGGTGATTCCTTTTTCTATCAATTGTTTAAGTATTGGAATGGAAGTATATCGATTTTCACAATAATTTATAAAATGAGGACGGGCTAGATGTCGCAATTCTTTACCAATTTTGGTGATTCCTTTTTCTATCAATTGTTTAAGTATTGGAATGGAAGTATATCGATTTTCACAATAATTTATAAAATGAGGACGGGCTAGATGTTGCAATTCTTTACCAATTTTGGTGACTCCTCTTTCTATCAATTGTTTAAGTATTGGAATGAAAGTATATTGATTTTCACAATAATTTATGAAATGAGAACTGGCTAGATGTTGCAATTCTTTACCAATTTTGGTGATTCCTTTTTCTATCAATTGTTTAAGTATTGGAATGGAAGTATGTTGATTTTCACAAAATTTATAAAATGAGAACTGGCTAGATGTTACAATTCTTTAACAATTTTGGTGATAACTTTTTCTAAAAATTGTTTAAGTATTGGAATGGAAGTATATCGATTTTCACAATAATTTATAAAATGAGGACGGGCTAGATGTCGCAATTCTTTATCAATTTTGGTGATTCCTTTTTCTGTCAATTTTTTGAGTATTGGAATGGAATTATATTGATATTCATAATAATTTATGAAATACTTTTATTTTAAAGAACGATTTTCTGAACAATCTTCTTTTCTTCGTGCTTCTGATTTTCTCTGATTTTCCCTGCTTCTGATTTTCTCTTTCCTTCTTTTTTCTTTTGGCTTAATTTGTCGAGACTTTCATTAGTTTTCCTTCTCCGTTTACCCTGCTAACTTATAAACTTGTTCATTACACCCCAGCTTCACAAATGTATCGTCCATATAGGCTTTCAAGAATCATCTGAAAATATCATACCTAAACTAAATTCACTGACGCTGTTAGCTTTCAGAGAAATAACCTTTTTACTTTGGATTAATCGTCAGAAATAACCTTTTTACTTTGGATTAGTCGTTGGTTATAATAATGTTGGTTACAATAAATATGAAATTTTTATTATTTAGAAAATTATATAAATATGTACATTATGTGTTGTTAGCTTTGAAAATATCGGTAAGAAAAGATCTAAAAAATACGGTCAAGTGCGAGTAAAGTATCTTTAGATCATATTATCATAAAGCTTATTAAGTAAGTATTTTTGAAATAAGTTGAATACTGATATCCGGAAATAACCGATAATTGACGTATTCCAAGGTCGTGTTAAAAAAAATCACACCATTTCCTCCCTGGTTGTCCCTCCTAAATCCTGTCCCTCTTATTTATTATTACCAATATATTTTTAATAGCTACTTGTTGAATACACATAAGTAAATACATATTGGAAAAAAACTAAAAAGGAAAAATAAAAAATTAAAGTGGCCATATAATAATTTCACACAGAATTATAAATTGTTTTTCCATTACTTGTTCCATGAGACTTTCCACTTCAGGAATGTGGGTCACCGGAAACTACCCTCAGTGTTTTATGAGTGAGTCAATGACCCAATGAGTGAATATGAAATACTTTTTTTTAAAACACCTTATCTTTTCACTGCTTTAAGTTACTTAAGTTTTACAAGACTATAATAAGCCTTATTGTTTGAAACTGACTTCAACTTGATACTTTTTACCGTTCCTAAGAAAAGACAAAAAGCAGACTGATCCTATAAGGGTCCCGTTTTTTTCATCTATTCACTGCTTTAAGTTAGGAACTTTTACAAGATTATAATAGGCCTTATAATTTGATACTGACTTCAACTTGATACTTTTCACGGTTCCTAAGAAAAGACAAGAAACAGAGTGATCCTATAAGGGACCCGTTTTTTTTATCTTTTCACTGCTTTCAGTTAGAAACTTTACAAGACTATAATAGGCCTTATGGTTTGAAACTGACTTCAACTTGATACTTTTTATCGTTTCTAAGAAAAGACAAAAAAACAGAGTGATCCTATAAGGGTCCCGTTTTTTTATCTTTTCACTGCTTTAATTTAAAAACTTTTACAAGACTATAATAGGCCTTATGGTTTGAAACTGATTTCAATTTGATTCTTTTTACCGTTCCCAAGAAAAGACAAAAAAAAACAGACTGATCCTATAATGGTCCCGTTTTTTATCTTTTCACTGCTTTAAGTTAGGAACTTTCACAAAACAATAATAGGCCTTATGGTTTGAAACTGATTTCAACTTGATACTTTTTACTGTTCCTAAGAAAAGAAAAAAAAATAGAGTGATCCTATAAGGGTCCCGTTTTTTCATCTTTTCACTGCTTTAAGTTAGAAACTTTTACAAGACTATAATAGGCCTTATAGTTTGATACTAACTTCAACTTGATACTTTTTACCGTTCCTAAGAAAAAACAAAAAACAGAGTGATCCTATAAGAGTCACGTTTTTCTTTTATCTTTTCATTGCTTTCAGTTAGAAACATTTAGAAGACTGTAATAAGCCTTATAGTTTGATACTGACTTCAACTTGATATTTTTACCGTTCCTGAGAAAAGAAAAAAACATAGAGTGATCCTATACGGGTCCCGCTTTTTCATTCTGGGATACGAAAACCTAGAAATACGGCATACAACGTATGTGTTATCGTGAAAATTATTTTGGTATTTTCAACATTTATAGTTTTTGTGAAGAAGAAGACTTCAAAGTATCAAATAGAACTTGTACTACGAGGGTTCCGTATATGCTTTAATTTATATATAAAAGTTTCACCGTATATATAAAAGTTTCACCACTTAAAGATACGTAATATTTCTATTAAATTTTTATCAAATATTTATATTACTAGCTACGCCCACAGCTTTGATTGCGTTGAGCTTTGACTTTCTTTAATTAGGTTATTGAAAAAAACGAAATAAAAAGTGAACGTACTAAATTAATCATGGATTTTGCTACTACACCATAAATAAGGAATTCCATCGATAAAGATTTTAATAATTAAAAGTTCTTTTACTGTACATTTATTTTACAACATCGTTCTCGGGGACTTTTGAATTTATTTAATCAGATTTTTAAAAAGAAATCAAAATTAAGAACGCACATTAACATTAATCAAAGATTTTGCTACGCTCTACAGAGTTCCATCGACAAAGCTTTTGATCATCAATGGTTCTGCTACTGCACCACAGGTGGCGCCTCGTTGGATATAATCGAAAATGGAAATATGGTTTAAAAAATACATTAGGAACAAAAGAGTAAAAAAATATATGGTTCCATACTGAAATCCTAGATTCCACTTTATTTGAATTCATATTTAACCTGCATTAGTTAACGGTATACATTATGGCTTACGCAACTCGTAGGTATGGGTGCCATAGCCTTAAAATTAAGAGTGTATAGACATGCTTTACGGAATCCAATACCAACATTATCATAACCTCGCATCCACTTGAACTGAATTTGTCCAATGGTTATTATCAATAACCCGTGTAAAATTCGTTTTTATAACTTCAGAGCATTATATGCTCTGTGTGGTCTTACAGACAGAAATGAAAAAAAGTTTTTGTAACATGGGATTCGTTTTAATAATCGAATATGCAAACGAAAAAGCGTTTTCATTAACTTGTATGTGTGTATGTAATTATACATATATATATATATATATATATATATATATATATATATATATATAATATTGGCTAGGATATCTCTTACAGGCATAATATAAATCACTCGGTAGCCTGTATCTCTTTAATTTATGAAAATTAATCGAAATAATTTATCAAGTAAGAAAACTTGGCATCCTGTGTGTTTTTAGTTTATGCAAGTTTATCCAAATAATTTTTCATTTGAAAATTTACGGACATAAGACAAACAATTTGGTAGCCAGTATCTCTTTAGTTTATGCAAATTTATCCGTAGGTCGTATGACAAATGACTTGGTAACGTGTATCTCTTTAGGGTATGCAAATTGATGCTTAAATAGTTAAAGAGAACGTGGCACAATTAGGAGAACTCTTTGGAGTCTCTTACCCCGCAAAGGCGATGCCACATTGATCGGATGAAGATAAAATTCCAAACTCTGAAACCGAATATTCACAAAAAATGCTAATGGTATTTTTGTCTGATGGTCCAGCGCAGGTGTGTTATGCATTAAAGCTTCATAAAACCTGATCAATCTATTACAGTGGAAATCGACTGTAAACAGTTAGATAAAATGACGAGAGGGTTTGGGATTAAGCAGCAAAAATTAGTGAATAGAGACAGGCCACTTCCATTGCAGGAAAATGTTCTCCCACATGTCGTACAAACAACGTTGCTTAAGACACAGAAGCTGGACTTGGAAACCCTCACTCACTGTATTCCCTAGACCTTGCCTGAATTAACTATCTTTTCCAAGCCTTGCGTTATTTCTTACAAGGAAAAATATATCATACCCAAGTAGCTGTAGAAAACGCCTTTCATGATTTAATCAGCATTCGCTCTTCTAGGCTTCTTTGCTTCCGGCTTTATCAAGCTATCATTAAGATTACATAACTGTATCTGTAGTTCAGGTACATACTTTGATGATTTGTACGGTTTCATCCTTGAGAATATTATAGTCGAAATCGGTTCAGTTCGAAATCGGAGTTTCATACTTAATAACCTAGCAGTGTATAAGTTATTTAATATGAAAATATTTTTTAATTAGATTTTAGGAACAAAATAATGCAAAACTTTAATATAATCAATAGAAATTTTATTTCAATTGCAGACTCTGGAATAACAAACTTGGAGCACAATAAAAGGATTATATCAATATCTTTAACAACTTTATTAAAAATAAAAATTGCAGTTATCCGTTGGTTGCCTGTTGCAAGTGGATTTTCCATACTAATGCCACTATACCATTGAAAAGGTAAGAAAAGATATGAAATAGCAATAAAATCTCTACTATACTTAAAATTGTTGTCTATCTGTCTGTCTATCAACCTTTATTTGGAAGAAAATAGAAAGATTTTGTATACAATTTTTATACCCGGTAAATAGATACTGAACTTATTTACTGAATAAATTTACTGTTAATTTATTTTCCTTTATATGTGTTTCTCATTCCACTTGTTCTTGCATACCAGCCGAGTTGCTGCTGCAGCAAAATTTGCGAGTTGTAATGAGAATTTGCTAAAGAATTATACCTTTTTACTGAATATATTGTACAAAAGTTATAACAATCTTTTGTTTAATATATTTGGCGTTAATTTTGTAGAAATTCATTATTCACAATTACGACCTAGGTTTCGTTGTATTACAACATCTTCAGGTAGGCTATTAACTAGAATATTTGCTAATAGCCCACCTGAATATATTGTAATACAACGAAACCTAGGTCGTGGTAAAGAACTTAAAGAAAGTAGAAATAATACTACATCACGTGGTTTCATTTAATTGTGTATAATTTTTGTCATATCAAAAAGAAAATGCCATAGCGGAAAATATTGCTGAAAATTTTTCGTTGTAATATAATTAAATGTCACTCAAAGAGCTGTATGGAAAATCAATTTTCCATCGTCAAGTTCGATGTATGATAAGGTATTTAGGAAAAATAAAAAATATGTTTTCTTTAATTCTGTGTGCATGTAATTCAACTTCCTCGCTATAAGCACAAGAGCCTGCCTCGACAAAATTCTTACTCCAGCATTCTCTATCCAGAATTACCTTACTCTTTTCTTTCACTCTTAGGATGGACACATCCTTCTCAGCGTCATTCAAGTTTATGATCCACCTCTAACTCGAGTGCCTTCTGGCTTTTTGGTTACCTGGAAATCATGGAAAAGCTCTTATATCCTGGAAGTAACAGCTATAAGCGAAACTGTAATCGCATGCCGATGAAGTTATAAAAGATACGGCAAAATATCAATTTCAGTTCCAAAAGGTCAAGAAACTTATTTCATCAAAAAGCAAAAACAGGAATATTTGCCTAGTACAAGGTGATCCATTGTATAATTTTGAAAGCAGTGACCCCGAAAACTTTAACAAGAGAAAGGGAAAAGTAGATCTTGTACAAAAGGGAAAAAAAATTTAGGATGTCAAAAAGTTCCTTGAATTACATTTCAACTAAGAGTGATTACAAAAAGAAGAGTTAAATTTTTATTAGTTGTAAACGACAAAATATTCTAGTTGTATTGTGCTGAAGGTGGAAATGAAGAGGGTCCTGCAGATTTTGAGTTAATGAATGAAAAAGAAGAAAAATGTATTTAAACAAAAGTATTGCTGTATATTGAGATTATTTTTGTTATACTTAATGAAATCTGTTACGTATTTTAGAAATTATCTAAGTAATCTAAAAGTATTAACCAACTTATTCATTTTTGCTGTCTTAAATTTTAAAATGTGAAATGGTTATTTTATTTTTTTTTAACTATCACCTTTTTATTATAGAAGCGAAGTTTTTAATGCACATTTGGGGGACATGGCAATCAAATAAAGCAAAGCTTGCTGTTTATGATTTGAATATTCCGGTTCATAAATTCTTAAAGAGGCTTTTGGTTTATGAATCGGAGAGAGTGACGGATCTTAAAGAGGTTCCGGTTCAGAAAGAGAGAGACAGTGAGAGACAAAGAGAGGGACAGAGGGATAGAGGTAAAGAGAGAGATAGACAAATATAGAGAGAAAGAGAGAGCGGGAGACAGAAAGAGGAAGAGACAAGTAGAGATAGACACAGAGAGAGAGGGAAATTGTACCATTACATGTTTGTTTAAAAAAGCTTAAGAAGCTTCTCTTCTGTCGTGCGTCCATCCAATGACACATTCAGATATGAATAAGTTCTTATTACTACTATAAATTTTTCTTCTTAAGATATATGACTGGTTTTCCAACCTTGCAAAGACGAAAGTTTTACATACTAAAACATTTCAATACATTCCATCATTGGAGTTGCAAAACCGTATATTTTTATTGTACGGTAACAAAACCTGCTATCTAAAAATAGTAATTATAAATGTCAAATTATATATATATATATATATATATATATATATATATATATATGTATACATATATATATATATATATATATATATATATATATATATACCTCAGATTATTTAGCTTCTAAAATTTTAAAACTTAATTTATAACAATAAAAAACGATATATATTTGTAAATTTCCGTGTATTCCTAAACCTTCGATCAATTTAACTTAGTTGTTTTTTAACTTCACGACTCGTGAACAAGAAGCAGACAGAAGATGAAAGAAATTAACCCACACGCCAGTACGCGTGATGGTGTGTCGACTCGACATGCAGTGAAAGTAATGTATGCCGGATCTACACACCAAACTCTGTGGTTCAATGCGCTTTTTGTACCGGCTGGCTGTAAATGGGGTACCACATAGTCAGTTATTTGTAACTGGATAACACAGATTGTGTTCACATTCGTATAATCATAGTAAATTTAGGATTATTTAAAATTAAAAGTGGCGAAAAATTAAAAAACTTGGTAATTAATTTCAATATAAAACTAAAACGTGTAAAGGTAATTAAAAAAGACGCTTTTACCGTAAAACACTGGGATATTACAAAGTTTTTAAACGTGTTTACAAAAAAAAATACTGTCCGGAATCTTTCTTTCAATACATTATTTCTTAGAATCTTTCTTTCAATACATTCATTACTTCTTATAATCTACATTAACATTATCCAAAGTTAAATTAGATTGACGAACATTTTTATTTATATATTTTTTACATATATCAGAAAAACGTACGTCCGACCATCGAACTGAGATACTAGTTGTATTCCACGGCCGTACAAGTAAACATACACAGTAAACATCAAAACGTGAAGATTTAAACCGCGTCCCGTCTGATGTCTCATTTTCTAAATCCGTTGCGACAAGATAAATCTCCGCTAAGCGAGTTACACCTTGATGTAAAGTTGCGGTTACACTTGAGGGTTTATTATTTTTATCTTGCAAGAAATTTGCGACAACAATGTTTATTAACAGTTACAAATTGTTTGGCAACTGGTTTCCATTTACTTTTTAGGATGATTTTTTGCACTCACTTTTTTCGAAACTCAAAATTAAAATAACAAACCTTTATAAGATCACTTAAGAATCCATCTCCCTGACTATTGCAGCCGTTTTTCTCGGAAACCATTTGACATAAAAACTTGAAATTATAAACAGTGATAAAACATATTAACTATCATATATATATAAACAGTGAACAGTAAAAAAAATTATACGAAAGTTGGAGAAGTAAATGTAATCCTCGAATTTTAAGTAAAATAGTTCCAGTGATATTGCTGGAAAAGTTTACAAACAGGATTTTATTGTTCCTTTCAGCTGGTTCCAGTCTTGCCATATGGCGTTACTGAAAAAGAGCCTCTTAATCCCTTTCCCGCTATTTGCTCACTAGCAAAAGATTTTTAGCCCATTTTCTTAGCGCCTAGCTATGTTGTCTTTTGTAGACAGATATTGGACAATCATGTTCTTCTTACTTTCAGCTCTTGGAGTATAGACACGTTAGTTCATTTAGCAGAAATACTATATACCCTACATATATCTAAGAGTATGTACAACCCTGTATCGTGATTTCTACTCGTAATTAATAAGTTTTTTTTTAAATTTGTGCGAAACCTTTTTATTCTTGTTTATTGATTTGCTCTTCGACTCACATTTAATTAATTCAACAAATTTGTGGGCAAATATACGTCAACTTTTTTTTGAAGCGAAACTTCTAACCGATAAAACGTTACGCGTGAAGAAGCGGATATGACGTCACATAGACTAGTATAATTTTAGAAGTGGCGGCAGATTTAAATTTAACCTGCTTTTAAAATAAAGGATCTATTCACTTTGAAATACGTTTAATACATTTATTAATTAAATACAACGTATTAAATTATTGTCATCCAATCATCCTGCATGCGCATGAAAGATTATAGAATCGTTAAATATGTAATACTACTCCTACTCGGGTATTGTACTCATGTACTCGGTGACTGCACTAACGGCGTGCTTAGCCAATTCTCCTGGCAGCATCAGCCTCGCCACCATCTGTATCTCCCAGTCGTAGATCGTTTGTCGTAAGTCGCCAACTTTGACGCCTCCAACGTTAATTCTCCAAAGCTGTCCATTATGTTCATGGCATTCTTCAAGATTCCGACATCAGGTCGCACTTGTTTTAGAACCTTGCGTATATATAGTGAATACCTCTTCTTCCATCATACACACTTCTTCTTGACTTCCTTCATTATATTCTTCTTTTCCTTCATCAGCTTGTCTGTTGCCTTCATAGACTAGACGGCCTTCGGCGGATTCGGTACCATTGTGAAGTTCGAATATAGTTTGAATGTGAAAAATCTAAGCCATAGATTATTTAAGTGTATATAGTTTAGTTGTTGTTAGAATAAATTTATAAAAGTAAAGGTGCAATTATATTCAAAATATGTACAAAGATGTAAGCGGAAGCGATGCTACATAACTTAGAATGTTTGATATGATAAGAGAATGAAGGAATAGTGCGTATGGGCGGAAAAAGGAAGGAAGCAAGTGCAACACGCGTATCTAGAGAATAAATGAATATTTATTGTTGAAAACGATTGCATTACCTACAATGAAACGGCTACAAAAATCAGCTTATAAGGTTAGATTCATCGATATTAAACTTATTTGAAAAATTATACTTCGATTACACCAGTGATTCCCAAAGTGTTCCAGGTGGACCCCCAGTTGGCAGTGTTGTCTACTACGTTGGCGTCAACAAAAAGTTTGGGTTTGGGAATATGGTAGAAATGTAGCAACGGGGGGTTCACGGAAACTATTAAAATTTTGACAGCAGTCTACGAGAAAAGAAAGTTTGGAAACCTGTGGATTACACATTCTCTACATAGGCCAGTATAAGTTAATGTCCATGTGTATAAATGTGAAGCTATACAATGAAAAATAGGGAAACTGTCAGGTATTTGCTGCTGACCGTTACTCGGCATAGACCTTTACAAAAGATTTCCTTATACCCTATATGCCAGACGTACTTGCTTATTTTGTAAGTGTTTTTTAAGCACATTATCTTTTCACGTTTTCTTACAATATTATAGTTTTTAATTAACTCTTTCACCAAACATATTGATAATTTGTGATATTCAACGAATACTAAGACATTCACTCTAGATGGTTCTTTGCCGAAATTAAAAATCAACAATGTGTTTAAGAAAAATGTAAATATTAAAAATAATTAATTTTACTTTAACTATATTACATTACGTTTCTGTTACCTGTCACCATACTACTTTTGCAACATCAGTCCTCGTTTACTAGCCTTTAAAACGGTCTTGTTTGCTATTATCGATTAACAGATGGCGTTAGGTTCATATATTAAGTGAAAGTAAAATAAAAACATAATAATGATTCTTGCGTTTTATGCCATATTCATTTTTTCATACTAAATTCAATTTCTCAAAAAATATAGTCCGCGTCTTTGTCTGTTTGAATAATCGATTTAGCTGGCATTTGTCCCTAATCCAATGAGACGATTGTAATATCTCTCTACAAATAATGTTAAACGTTTTTCCCATTTAATGACGATGACACAACATGTGCCATCTGTTGATATGCTGTTGTACTAAACTATTATTTAAATAAAAACACCGTGAAGAAAATTCTATCTGAATTATGCTGCTTCTCCTGTTAAAAAGTAGCCTTTTTGTTAATTCCAGTCACAAATTATCTTTCATGGAAACTATTAAATCGTTTAGACGTGATTGAATCACAAACATCGAATAACATTTTTATTCCACGTTTAAGAAGCTACGAGCAACGTGACTATGCACATAGACGGAACAACGTGTAGATTATAAAAGTCAATATATTACTTAGTCACACGAACTGTAGGCATACTAATTTTAGTAGCGAGTCGTTGCTAGCTCCATGATTATTAACTAAATATCAAAGACGAAACAAAAAAATAAACAACATTTACACAAACAAAAACACTTTAGCCTGCTATCGTCCCGAACAACGGCAGAAAAAAATGCGACGATCGGGCGGCCGTGGATTCATAACCCCTGGCGTGAAAATCAGCGGCCGCACAAAGGGATCACATAAAATGAGAGATATCACAATGCTGCAAAATCATCAATATAGTGCAATACAGTTAACTTAGCAGTTCGGCTCGACAGTTCTTTATAGTTCAAGTTAGAATAGTTTAAAGCTTTGGTCAGTTTAAGCTGTGGTCGACTTTGTAAGCATTATTTGTATTAATAAAGGAATTGTCTAACGATCAGGAGTATTCATTAGTAATCGATCCAGCGAACTCTCTCCTGACTACACAGTGATAGAGATCTGGTAAACGTCAAATCTGCAATACAGTAACAATCAAGTGCGGAGCTCAGGCTATTGTCTGTCAGCCCCACAATTATAGTGACGATAATAATATAGAAAGATATTGTACCAGTGATATAAGTTCTAAAATTTGATAGAAAATGAATGGATAAGTTTTAATTTTCAATTATTTTCTCTAAATTGAATATAATTCTTCCTTTCAATAATGGAGTATATTTAATTTTTACAAATTACAACCAGCCATTCCAAGTGTGTCCACTTAAACTTTACATTAGAAGGCGGTGATGAAATTATCGCGTTACTGGAAAATCAACAAACTTTTTATGACATTTTCTTTTTGAGAAGGTGTCAACACGTAACGCAGACAAACACTTATAGATCCTAAATTGACGGCCTGCAACTACCGACTTTTGTGGGACAAGATAGTTGGCCGACTCTCCACTGACTTACGGCACAAGTCAAGTTACGCGCACCGCTAACTAAATATCTGCTATCTCCATTAGCGCCTATTCAGCCGTACATTCTATCTTTTCTTTCGTTCACTCGTTTTAACTCGTGACATTCGGCTTGGGGTGTATTAGTCAGAATCCATTTCAGAATCGATCGTTTTTTTGACGTCTCCGTTAAAGTATTAAATATTATATGTTCTATATTCTCCGATTATTGCAGCAACGATATTGTTGATTATTGCCACAACGATATTGTCGATAATTGTCGCAACGATATTGTCGATAATTGTCGCAACGATATTGCCTCCTACGTTGGAAATAAACTTTGAATTTTCAATGAGTTTAATGTGATGTCAATTAGATTACTGATTATTTTCGCATACTCTACAAGTATAGTTTGCTATGATCAACATCCTTAATGACAAAAGCACAGCTTCATAACTGTAGCACAATATTTATAACGTCCAGCAAGAAGAGCAACAATTTTGACTTTTGTGTACGAAAACTGGGTTACTCTTTGTTAACTGTTCCACCAGATCTTTTCGAAAATATTGACGAGTGAAGAGTGGTGAAATTCTGCAAAGCGTTTGACTTATTTCTTTTCTCGCTCTAATCACAAACTATGTAAATAATTCAAGTTAAATTTAATATATCTTAATTAAATTTTATAAGTAAATCTGGATTTACGATTAAAACTATTTGAATGGAATATTTGATTCATCCATAAAGGTATTAGAATATTTCTACCCATAAACAACTGTATTTCTTCGTCTCATCTAAGTTTTATTTGAATTTCCAAACATCATGCTTTGTATTTTTGACAAGAAACTATGTTATTTAAACTATGTATATGATTGTGAATATTTCTTAAGTAACTTTTCCTTGAAAAAAATGTTTTCCTTTTTGTTTTGTTCAGATTTTCAACCTTTGATTCTCATTATAATTGAGGCTTGGAAAGATTATTTGGTTGAAATCTATTTTGCGCCACAATTTTCCAGTTCGTTATATTGAAAGTGTCGAAAACACTTTTTAGGCAGTCCGCCCATCTTGATTTGGATCTTCCTCTTCCTCATAAGCCAGTTCGTTTGGCCAGAAAAATTAATTTTTTCGTTCTATCTTCCTTCATTCTAATTACATGACCGGCCCACTTTATACTTTTAATTTTTATAAATTTTGTTATATCTGGTTCTTTAAATAAGCAAAAAAGTTCGGCATTAGTTCTCCTTCTCCAAAACCCATTATCAAAGAGCCCACCAAAGATGGATTCACACAAATAATATTCTTACCAAATGATTGCTTCTAAAAGAGCTGCACTTTCAAGATTTCAAATTAAAGCTCATAAATTAAAATTAAAAAAACTATCCGAGTTTGCAAATCCAGGTTCCAAATAATTTGTTATAAGTAGAAGTTATTTAAAAAATAGAGTTCAAAACTTTCTAAAATAAAATTAACTATTGGGATTCTGGAATTAGTCGAAAATATTAAAAAAGGAAGATTTTCAGTCTTGAGACCGCAAATCGGTGCAATTTACATATATTATATGTGGATTTAATGAAAAAATTGCGACCTCGATTCAGAAATATAAAAGTATTTTCGGAAATCTTCAACGTAATATTTACAAAAGATATTCGTATACACATTTTATATTTATATATTTATTAGTTCAATTAAATTTAAATTAAAGCAACAAAATTCAATAAGTATATGCATTGTCAAAAGTTTTCGATACGTATTATGAGCTTTAATAATACAGCATTACGAAATTATTAAGAACTTTGATGTACAATCCATTACGAGTTTTAATAATATTAAAAAACTATTAAGACCTTTAATGTGCGCTCAATTACAATCTTTAATACTATTATTAAATTATTATGACCTTCGATGTGCACTCAATTTTGAGACGTTGTAAAGTGATAAAAATTTGACGAATTTCGTCAAGTAACATCTATGACAGTTAATTATATTTCAATTACACCAATGATTCCCAAAGTGATCCAGGTGGACCCTCAGGAGTACGCGGGGCACTCGACGGAGCCTACGTGGGCGTGAAATAAGCTTGGGTTTGGGAATATAGTAGAAATGTTCACCGAAGGGCAGCAAGGGGTTCACCGAAACCAGTAAAATTTTGACAGCAGTCTACGAGAAAAGAAAGTTTGGGCCCCACTGTATTAAGACCTTCGATGTGCGCTCAATTACGATACTATTAATCAATTATTAAGACCTTCGATGTGCACTTAATTTTGAGACCTTGTAAACTGATAAAAGATTATCTTCCATAAGATTCCTTCCTACAAAAGAATCCGAAGGACTCCCACCTCTCCAATCTTTACGAGTCAAAGTACGCTAAGAGAGAAAAGGACAGAGTATACTGTTACTCACTAATTGAGACGGCAGATATTTTGTTGGTGGCACGGGCGTTCTGACTTATGCTTTATGTCCGCCATTGACCTTGTTTCACAAAAGTTGGCAGTTGTCGGCCATAAGCTACGACCTACAAAAATCGTTCATCGGAGTTGCGCGTTACATTGTTTTTACCGACCCGAGTTGAGATCGAGTTGTCCAGTATAGCATTTGACTTCTGAGTTGATTTTTTATAAAAACTCAATTGATTTATTGTAATGAAACTGGTTCGATTATCTGCATTCACGCCATCGTTTTATTTCATTACTTTACAGTGCTGTAATTCCTCGACAGTAACGCGAGCTGATATCGACACTTCCTCGTCGAGTCAACCCTTGATTGCAATTTAAATATACGTTCTGCCGAAACAAGTACGATTGACAATATTTGAGGGTTGTATTTATACTAGAGCGGATTGAAAATTTCACAAACTGAATGTGAAAATAAATGCACATATTTACCAAATCATTTTTATTGCTCAACATAGTCACCAGCTAGCTCAATGCGTTTCTTCCATCTGGTTGCTGTAGCTATTACACCAGTTTTAAAAAAAATTCCTCAAGTCTCTCAAAATGTGCTCTGGGGGCAACTTCGATTTTTCCATTTATGTAAATTTTCATCAACCTATAAATTTAGACTATACCAGATTAGATAAAGAAATGACAATAATTCGAACCTACAATTGTAGATTTCAGTCATATTTTCTAATTATATATACGTCATATTTTTTAAGTAATATATATATATATATATATATATATATATATATATATATATATATATGCAGAAAAGTTTACAAAACTCTTTTTCTAAACTTTTCTAAGCGTTATTTCTTTATTTCATCACATAACTAGCATAAAAGTCTCCAGAACTAAGTGGAGTTTAGGGTGGTATCATTCAAACACATTGTCTCCCTTCGGGGACCAGAAACATAATGCCATTATTTTATTTTCCGACAAAATAATTGTTATTTTTTTGGAGCTTATGATCTGGTTTTCGACATTCTTTATACTACTACTTAGAATCTGAATTACAGTGGTGGACCCAAATTTCATCATGAGTCATAAATCTGTCCAAAAGTTGTTGGGAATCGGCTTCACACTCCAAGAAGTCGCGCGAAGTCTGGAGTCGGTTACGTTTTTGAGCAAATGAAAGAAACCTCAAAACCCATCTCGCAGAGATCTTATAAAATCCCAGTTAATCTTGAATAATTTTTTAAACTCGTTCATACGATATACCAGTAATCTCAAATATATCTCTAATTTACAATCTCCGGTCTCCCATGACACCAAGAGAGAAAAGACAGAGTATTCTATTACTCACTAACTGAGACAGCAGATATTTTGCTAGTGGTGCGGCGTCTAGAGATGTGCGGTATGTCGGCCATTGACCTTATTTCACAAAAGTCAGCAGTTGTCGGTCACAAACGACCTACAAAAATCGTTCATCCGCGTTGCGCGTTACATTGTTTTCACCTATCCAAGTTGAGATCGAGTTATCCAGACTGGCATTTGATTTCTCAGTTAACTTTTTATAAGAACTTAATTGGTTTATTATAATGAGCATGGTTCATTATAATAATTGCAGGTTGTATTTATACTAGAGTGGATTTAAAATTTCACGACCTGAATTTGATAATTAATGCAGATATCTAGCTAATCATTTTTATTTCTCAACATAATCACTACCTAACTCGATGCGTTCTTCCATCTTGTTGCTGTGGCCGTTACACCAGTTTTAACTCAAAGCTCTCAAAATGTGTTCGTCCAGATAAATGTTATTTTTATTTTAGACTCCCATGACCAAATCGCAGGTTTTCCAACATTTCCTTTAGTCTTGTCGACCACCCATTGTTTTGTCAACCAAATTTAAAATCAGGCGACCAAATTTAAAAAAAAACGGAGCAGATTCTTGTAGTGTCACTGTGATGTCTTCATGGATCTGCTTCCTAGTTAATCTTTTCCTCAACATGTACCTAATAATGGCACGATATTCATTTTCTATCCATATTCGAGAAACTTTCATTCGTCACCAATTAAATCGGTACAAACTCGGAACCAAAAGCAATACAACAATGAAAGGTTGCACAGTGACAACTAAAAAATAGATGAATATAATGAGAGCATTACGGTATAATATTATCACTACTTCTGTATGAAGCCATGAACTTTTCAATCAAATCTCATACTACAGGATATAAACATTCCTTTAGCGCGATATAACCAATAATTAATAAGGCGCCATTTTTTCTAGTATCCTACTTTAAATTGACAAATTGATTAATTATGTTATTTGGATTAACACACTGGAGATTATTTACAATATTTGACTTTAGACAATGTATTTATTAACCGGTTTTATTTATTAAGTGGTTAGATCTAGAAATGTTTGATGTGGAAACAGAATTTGTGTCTAAGATGAATAAATTTAATTCAACCGACTTATTCCCAAAACGAACATGCTTTTGTATCACTGAGGACAGAAATTCTAACCGACATTTCAGTTTTTCATATCAATAATTTATCAACAGGTAGGAATTAATATCTTCGCATGCTATCTACCAATGGGAGGGCGTGTCACTCACTGGCTATTCAATATTGCACAGAAGTAACCAATGTTGCTTCCCAATAACTTTTTGACAATTACCTTCGATACATAGGCGAATTCAGGGGGTGCGTGATCTCACCCCCCCCTCCCCCCAGAACTCCTAGCATAATATATTAATTTTGTTTATCTCTCGCAAGTTACAAAACAAAATATGTAAAAATTCCAAATTTTTAACGATAAAAAATGCGTTTGCTTGATCCAAATTATAGAATAAATAATACCGGTACTGGTACCCATAGCTACTACCTATGTAGTATTCAGTTTTGAGTTGCACGCGTGTCTGCGAGCGAGCGATCGGCACAAGTTTTTTCCTGCTAATTACTTCAACTGACACTCGTTGCCAACTTGGTTGTGCCCCCCCCCCCAGAAAAAAAATTCTGTATCCGCCCTTGCTTCGATGGGTTAAATTGTCAACAGTAAGTCACATCTCTAATTTTCGAGTGATTAAAGTCTGTCCCTTTTATGTAAAATTATTTAATTTTTTTATTATAAAAAGTTATTGAAAGTCAATAGCAAGCATGTCATCCTAAAGTTATAGCAATTTAGAAATTTTACTATGGTTATGGTACTGGGATGATGATTCCGATAATGAAAGTAATAGGTTTACTTAAAAACACTACGTAAATTACATGTGTGAGCTCAATGAGCAGGTTTTTAAAACTATATTTCGTATTAATAAGAGTTCTATTGAATGACTATAATTATTACTTTCTTCAATTATAAACGTGATATTAACACTGGTTTTGTCCGATTTAACATTTGACAGAGAGAAAAGTAGGAATTGATTGCGTTCCATAACTACGCACAACTTTAATTTTTTTTAAGTAAATTATATAATCATCATCATCATCATATATATTAATACGCTAAGGTTAAGATGTTACACTCCCTTTTTATAAAAAACCTCACAACTAATCCACATAAATTATATATCATTTTATAGATAATTGCTTGCTCTACCGGCATCCACAACTAAAAAATTTATTATTGCTATTGTTTTTGCAAATTAATTAATTATTAAAATTATATACACAAAACAGCAATGCTGCCATCTAACGGCTCAACGTCAATACGATTGACGGTCGGTAAAATTTTTGTTTAATTTCAAATCCACTCACGTATAAATAAAGTGGCGCTTTATCTCAATGCTTTTGATACTTGCGCCTCTATATGTCAATTTTAGTAAAATATTTGTTTGATCTGTCATCTGAACTTCATAATGGAATAAATAATGCGAAGACTTCGCACGGGTCACGCTAGTTATTCTTAATTTTGAAATACAAAAAAATACATCTGCTACTTGTAAAGTTATGCAACATTTAAATTACATCTAACCTAATATATAATAAAAATGTTTCTGTTTAGTTATCATATATTTATTTGGTGCGTATATATTTTAAATTCGAATATGTCATTTGTATTAACGGAACGCGTCGCTTATACGGGAACGATAGAAAGCTATCTACGACTGACGATAGATAGTTATAATATCAAATAACTTGTAGGAAGCAAACTAAGGATAGATAGAAATTTGCCAATTATATTATATAGATATCTTTGTCAACGGATAAATAAAATATTGATTCTGGTCGTTAGGAGTTATTAAAATTCTCTAAATACGTTAATATCAACGAACTAATTAATTAAACATTATATTATTTCCACAAATTCACCCCGCATATGTGTGCACGTGGCCTTATGCCCCGGTTCATTCCCAAACGCGACGCCCGGTCTCGGCGGTAATTATTTTGACATTTAACTGACAAACAAAAAAATAATAAAAATAAATAAAGCAGGAATCCACTTGACGGCTGATTTGTGTGGCGAGCTAAGATTTAGTGTCGGTTAGGCCGGCTCATTAAATGCTTGTAAATGCTATAATGGGGGATGCGCGCTCAGGAAGTGCTCGGTCGGGGTGTGCGTGTGCGGAGCGCTTTACGTATGGATGCGCTGTGTGTGTTTGTGTGCATAATATCTTTATCTCCGCATCTATAGTAGATACTTGAGTTTTAATTCTTAGCTCCTTTAAAGTACTTATAATTGATAAAGAACGTAGAATTTGGTAGGTTGAGTTTTTACCAAATAAATACTTGTGTTATCAGTCAAGTATTTTGACGACAATAAAAATTTATATAAAAAAACATAGAATCATTGGATCGAAATGGTATTTTTTAAATTGAATATTTTATAAATGAACTTTTGGTTATTCTCCTTCCACTTCCACACTTTCATTATTTGTTATTGGTATTTAATTCGATCGTTTTTTTTAAATAAGTTTTTATTAAACATTTAGTTTGTTATGAAAAATGTTTTTATTAAAAAAACCTTACTTTTTATGATCCAAAAAGTAAGGAATAGGTTTTTTATTACATTATAATATGTCAAATTTTGTTATAAGAACTGCCATTATCATAGCTTGATTAAAGTTCATAATGAAATTAAAATATTTATTATTTTTAAATAAAGTTTAAGTAGATAGACTCGTAATAATAAAAAAAAACACTATCACTAGATTGTTTATAAATTTAATTATTCTACAATTAACCACGATAACCCAAAATCATATTTATTGAAATAATGAATACGATGTTCACAAAGCCTAATTCCAAGAAAAAATGTTTTCATTTACCCACCGACAAAATTAAAAGCATAGTGTCAAAAAGTTTAAAATATAACATTTAATATTAAAAAAAGAAAGTAAATATTAAAAGAGGAAATAGGCAGTCATGTGGACTGCTGACAAAAGAGGAAACTAGAAAATAACAGTAGTTTTATAAAATTTTATAGAATGCTTAATTTTAAAATTTACGACAGAAATATTATTGATCAACTAGAAATCTGTTTTACCGCGCTAGGAAGTTCTAAGTCACTATGAAATGCTCATTGCATGATGTACTGAAGAGGTCAAATATTAAAAAGTAAATAATATCACATTTTTAAACACAAATATTGATAGGAATATTAGAAATATTTGAAAATAAATAATATTTTATTTCCATTATTCATTTTTCTATATAAAAATATTAACATATTAGTACTCAATGTTGTACTGCACACTGATCCTACAATTAAACATTTAAAATAATAATCAAACTAAAACACAATTAACACAATCCACAGTATACACACATTGAATTTTCCAAGCCGTCAATTTAACTTTACTTGTGTAGATATACACAACACTAATGTTACGCAACATGTCACTGCTATTACAGCATGTCGCTGATGGGAACTAATAAGATGTTACCCATCCAAAAAACGTCAAACTCATAGCTACAGATATACTGTTAACGTTAGCTTGTCGATGACGTGAACCCATAAGATTTTCCCCAACCAAAAGTGTTCACTTAAAAAATATGACTTTATTAAACAATTCTTTAACTTGGTGTTGTACGAATGAAGGATAATAATCGAAACGAGTCGAAACCCCTCCGCCAGTTTGAAGAGAAACCACAACCGCCATTTTGAAGAGGAAACACGGTCGCCATTTTAAAGACGAAACAAGCCACCTAGCTTGAAGCCATAAGATTTGTGTGTTCAGCCACCTGGTAAATAAGAATTGTATTGGATACGTATCCACTTTGAAGGCGTGTCGCCCCAACTTTGAGGCATTCCAACCGAGTCTGTTAGTGCTAAAATCATATGATGGATCTTATTGAATTTACTATACCCAAAGTAAGAAAAAACAAAACAATTAACACCTCAAACACCGTGCTTGCATAACGAAAGCTAACGCTCGAAGCTGGGCTAAATTGGCTAGATTAATTTGCATTGCTGCCCACATTTTCATACCTAAACTTTGCGTCACGATTGCACCAGTCAATGACGTCAGCACAAGGTCTGTAAATATTTAAAGCACGCTTCGTCTAATGCTATATTCAATTGAATATTATTCATGTCACCATTAACTAACAGTTTTCAAATTAGTAAATTTTTCGTGATCAACGTTTTTTATGACTCTCGCGAATTAAACGTGACAATCCAGTCAACGATTAAAGTCAAGTAAAATTTTGATAATATCGAACAAAACTTTTTAATACGTAAACTATTTGGCAATATGCACTTTTTTGGCTACATGCCTATCTTCGCACAACTTCTGGATGAGTAAATTAGTTTAAAAATAAATTTTAGAATTATTATCGCGTAAGATTATCAACGTAGAGAACGACGAAATGCACAACTAAAAAGCTAAATATAATACCGACATATTTTTAGACTACACAAATTAAAGAAATCTGTTTTGTATTTCTTCTGATATAAGGTTTAATTAATTATTAATATTTTTTAAAAAGGTTTATCTTTAAATATGTTTAAAAGTATTAATTTAAAAATGTATGTTTTCAACAGATTTGATAATTGTAGAAATAAAAAAACCTGCCAAGTACGAGTAGAGCTAGCACTAGGTGTGTTCCGTACACATTTAAGTGTACATTTAGGTGTATATTTACATAGTATTTATACTAAACCATTTATAGCATTGGAAAGTATAATTGTCACTACGTAAATACATTCCCTACTAAACCTTTCACAAGCGTAAGAAACATAACGAATATTTCAAAAATTATAAGATTTAGGAATATCACTGTATATAGTTCCCTGTAATCATCTAGTCAGATTTTACCAACACTATTTTTTTCATGATTTTTTATTTAGCAGCTCCGGAAATGAGGGAGATGGAGTACTCTAATACCTCATATTATAAAAGAAGATAATAATATGTATGTATGTATGTATATATATATATATATATATATATATATATATATATATATATATGTATATGTATATATATGCTATAAAGTTGGATATAAAGGAATAATTTGTCGTTGAAAAAAACGTAAACACGCCCTTTTTATAATTGTGTGCGGAAAAAATATTACACATAATTCTGTTTAGCACATCCATACTTGCCTGGAGCGCGGTGCTTACCCGCCTGGGTAGCTAGATGTCTTCGTAGATGTTCACGACTAATTCCCCTGAGTGGCTCTAAATAATTTGCCCAAGTATCGTGTGTACGAAAAAGATGACAAAAAATTATGAATATTATTTTCAATTTTGTGAAAAGATTGTCGTCTTTTTCTTCTTTTAACGAATTTTATTTTAACGACAATCAACTATATTTCAGTCAACGAATAACGTCTTTCGTTGTCCGATACTTATTCCCGGACACTGTGTATACGTAAAAATATATTTATATTTAATATATATATATATATATATATATATATATATATATATATATATATATATATATATATATATATATATACATACTTTTGAGTTCAATGCACTGTAAATTTTGAATAGTTGATAGTGTCGACAACTCGGGACATCTGGCAACACTAATTAAACACTTCTTTGAGACTAAAGTGATATTGGCTTAAAAATGTTAAGAAGCAAAATTGCGGCACGATGTACATACATATGTGAGGACGAGCACATCTCTCATCTCTGTTCGTCATTCAAAATGTGAAATTGCGTCATCGCATAAACGGCGACAATAAAAAAAATTAATGATTCAATCAGTAAAGAAATTAAAATATATTAAACCACCTATAAATAAGACACCGCTCACACCCACACGCCGCTAAAGCGGGAAACAGTTTCTGAGTTTGTGTGCGAGAAGCGTTTAACGTCTGCGGCGCTACCGAACGCGCGGCCCGCGTTGACGTTTCACGATAAATTGTTCATAATTACTCACCGAACTTGTGTGCGCGTCCCAATTGCCTACCAGACGACTCCATTTTGTTTTTTTTTGCGTTTCATATTTAATTTCATTTCTTTTCAGTTCGCTATCCTGAAACACATGTTGGTGCGTGTGGGTGTGTAATTTGTGTTACAAATGTTTCAACCGCGACAGACGTCGTAAATAATATAATTATGCACCTAAAGACGAATGTAGTGCCCGTCGAGAAATGGATGTCTTCATTTATTTTTTTTTCCTAAATTTTTCGTCAAAATGGCCGATGAATAATTTTCGTGTAGTTTTCGTTTAACACGAATATTCGTGTTTTATTCTTAAGCAATTATGATACGATCATGGCCGTGGATTTTAAACGGTTCGTGACCGTTGAGAGATGTGTTTATTTTAAATTGGTCCGGCTTTCATTTTTTGGTTCTTTTTAGAAATAGGGGAAATCTATTTTGTCATTTCTCAGAGTGGAAAATTATTCGGGTTCTTATCAAGAAATATTATATTGATGTTTCCGCTCCAGACCAAAATACTTTTTGTCTGAAATGTCAATTAATTTTTTTTTCTGTAATTAAACCTACATTTTGTATAAAACGGAAAGCGGAAAGTGTCAATTTCGCAGAACGGAGTTTTTCTTTGCCTTTATTTATACTACATTTTGTGAAATTCGGTATAAAGTGGCATCATCAGCCGGAAGACCTCCACTGCCGAACATGGTTTCCCGCCATAGATTCCCACAAAGGTCGACCCCGCACCGCTTCTATCCAATGGCTTTCAGCAACCTTTACCAAGTCATCTATATCCCAATATCCTAAAAGTATAACAAATGACAAATGCTATACGCGTAAAGTTATAACAAAATTCAAGATATTTTTAAATTTTTTCCAAGGTTAAAATAACTTTCTAAACAAAGACACCGAGAAATAACAACGAACTTTTTATTAATGCATTATTCGAGTAATTGTTTAATAAAATAATAAAATAATGTATAAAATAAATTCTTGCCAAATTTTTTTAACCTTCACCAACCAAAATTTTGAAACTATCGAATCAATTTAGCTCATCCCCTCGGAGTTAGTATCTAGTGACTATGATTAGTGGAAGTATAATAAAATCCTACCAAAATCTAAAACTGACGTACTTCTGCGAAATTCCGCAACATGTATATTACTGCGAAATTCCGCAACATGTATATTTCTGCGAAATTCACCTAATCGGATATTATAGAAAACTCCTAAAAATGTGGTTAAAATCAAAATCCTACTGATATTATAATTAAAAGCTACTTAACTCTTTATTGCCCGTGGTAACACCTTTATTATAATCGGTGGTACAACCACCTTTATTATCAGTGGTATAGACACCTTTATTACTGGTGGCATGAAGAGGAATTGTCACTAGTATAGCTTCCTGCCATGCGCCGTCAGGGGAAGCCATCAAAAAATTTCATAGGTTCTGAATTTCCGATTATTTTCTAAGAATAGATATTAATCTTTAAAGTATAAAAATACTATTTTATGTTTTTTATCTTCTGCTTTTATTTATTTGTCTTTTGCTATTGCATTTTTAGCGCACATTTTTTGTGAGTTATTTGCGAAAAGAACTAAACCATAGAATAACCTAGGAAGGTTTCATGAAATAACAACTTTTACGCTTTTATAGTCGATTTATCATATTAATCATTTATATCGATATATTTTCATCTCCTGGAATAGAGAAGAAATTGTTTGTAATCTTACTGTATTTTTAATATACTTTTTATCTGAACTTATCAGAGAGAGGTCCACAACCACCGCGATAAAACGCTGCTAAAATGTAACAATTTTAGAAATGTTCATGGAATATCGACTTTTATTTTTTTGTGGTCGATTTATCATATTAGTCATTTATATCGATATATTTTTATCTCCAGGAATACGTGTGGTATTTTTTATCTCCAGGAATACGGGTGGCTCTCAATAATTGGTATCGATAGTACTTAAAAAGTGGCGAAAGTTGGTATACCATATTGCTGATAATGGATGCAAGTTGGATTCAAATCCACACTTCATTCAGAAAATTATTCATCCAAAATTTAATTCCACTTTAGATAGACATTGATTAAAAAAATATTTTCATTCCAAATGCAAATGATAATTGAATATATATTTTATAAAATATTTTATGTACTACAAAAAGCTCTTACAATAAACCTTTTACTATAATAACAATAATCACCAAAATTTCGTATTAAATTTTATATATACGATGTTACTCGTTATGTAAGTAAATAATATATAAAAAATTAATTATAAATAACACTGCCATCCATTGAAAAATATACTTATTTTTGATAAAAAAAATAAACTGCGCTGAAAAAAGTAGTATTGAAAAAATCTCTTACAATTAAACTCTTACAATATATACAATCATTATCCTACATTCAATCATTATCTTTCATACAAACTTACATATATGATGTTACTCATTATCTAAGTAAATGATACTTTATAAAATTGATTTTAAATGACACTGCCTCAAAATGAAAAACGTACTAATTTTTTATGAAAAATGAACGACAATGAAAGAGTTAGTACTGCAAAAATCTCTTACAATACTCACAATAATTACCCCACATTTCGTGTATACGTTTACATATACGATATTACTTGTTATCTAAGTAAATGATACTTCAGAAAATGTTTAAATAACACTGCTTCAAAATGAAAAACGTACTTATTTTTTATGAAAAATAAACGACAATAAAAAAATTAGTACTGCAAAAATCTCTTACAATACTACCCCACATTTCGTTTAAACTTTTACATTTACGATATTACTCGTTACTAAGTAAATATTACATTTTAAATTACACTGGCTTAAATGAAATATGTACTTATTTTTTATTAAAAATAAACTGCAGTGAAAGAATTAGTACTTCAAAACGCTTTTACAATACAGCTCTTTTGATACTTATAATGATTAGGACACATTTCGCATAAATTTTTACATGGACAATATCACTCCTTATATAAGTAAATAATACTTAAAATAACACATTCTCGTAATTAACTTTTTTAAATTTTTGATGAAAAATTAACTGCAGTGAAAGAATTCGTACTGCAAAAAGCTCTTACGATAAAGCTCTTAAAATACTTACAAAAATTACCCTACTTTTCTTATGACCTTTTACATACACGATGTTACTCGTTATCTAAATAAATAATACTTTAGAAAATTGATGTCTCGCAATGAAAAATATAATTTTTGATGATAAATAAGCTGCTGTGAAAGAATTAATACTGCAAAAAGCTCTTACAATAAAACTTTTATAATACTTATAATAATTACCCTACATTTTGTATGAACTTTCACATATTCGATATTACTCATTATCTAAGTATATAATACTTAAGAAAATTGATTTTAAAATACCCAACTTGCAATGAAAAATGTACTTACTTTTGATGAAAAATAAATTATAGTGGAAGAATTAGCTATACAAAAAGCTCTTACAATATTTAACAATAATTACCCTACGTTTCCTATGAACTTTTATATATATGGTATCACTCATATAAAAATTAATCCTAAATAACATCGCCTTGTAATGAAAAATGTACTTATTTTTTTATGAAAAATAAACTGCAGTGAAAGTAATAGTACTGCAAAAAGTTCTTACAATACTCACAATAATTACCCCACATCTCGTATTAACTTTTACATATATTATATTACTCGTCACCTAAATAAATATTACGTAAGAAAATTTATTTTGAATGACACCGTCTTGCAATGAAAAATGTGCTTATTTGTTATGAAAAATAAACTGCAGTGAAAGTAATAGTACTGCAAAAAGTTCTTACAATACTCACAATAATTACCCCACATCTCGTATTAACTTTTACATATATTATATTACTCGTCACCTAAATAAATATTACGTAAGAAAATTTATTTTGAAAGACACCGTCTTGCAATGAAAAATGTGCTTATTTGTTATGAAAAATAAACTGCAGTGAAAGTAATAGTACTGCAAAAAGTTCTTACAATACTCACAATAATTACCCCACATCTCGTATTAACTTTTACATATATTATATTACTCGTTACCTAAGTAAATATTATGCAAGAAAATTTATTTTAAATCACACCATCTTGCAATGGAAAATGTACTTATTTTTTATGAAAAATAAACTGCAGTGAAAGTAACAGTACTGCAAAAAAAACTCTTACAATACTCACAATAATTATCCCACATCCCGTATTAACTTTTACATATATGATATTACTCGTTACTTAGGTAAAAATTACTTAAGAAAATTTATTTTAAATGACACCGTCTTGTAATGAAAAATGTACTAATTTTTTATGAAAAATAAATTGCAGTGTTAAAATAAGTAGTGGGAATTGGCAAATACAAAATTAAAAATAACTGTGGCACTGTACGGTATATCAATAATGACTCTCATATACGATAAACCAATGTGATAAATTAACATTTGTTCTTATATTATTTATTCGATATATTTGGTCGTCTATATGGAATTTTCTTCGCCTCATGCGGTATTTACCTCACCCATAGAGTAAATTACATAATCACATACTGCTAGGAAATTGTCAAGTTTAATTAGTAATCATTTTAAAATACACTTATTACTGAACACAATACTCATTTATTAACAATATTATGGAGTATTTTGTTCAATATTTATTAATAATTATTGATCAGTATATTTTGAACAAAATATTTAGTTCTGATAACGTTTGTAACTCTTGTACAATAGCCGTTTAGATGTTGGCAAGGCGCTCTACAATACGTTTTTTAATTCTTTATCGTTACGCATTAATAACCTGTAATCTATCGATAAGGGTATGATGAAAAGCCGGCGAGTTGCTAGTCCGGATGCGCAATCTAGAGTTCCGTACCCCGTTTGAAATGAAATTACTCTATTTACCAAAAATATGGACTCGCTAGTGCAATAAATATTTAATCATTCAGCAAGGGCAACAGAAATATTATCATGAATATCTAACTAAGTATTATCATGAATATTTAATAAATATTATCTTGAATATCGAAGCAGGGGCGACAGAAATATTATCATGAATATCTAAGTAAATATTAGCTTGAAAATCGAAGCAGGGGCGACCGTATTATCATGAAAATCTAAGTAAATATTATTATGAATATCGATGCAAGGACAACAGAAATATTATCATGAATATCTAAGTAAATATTAGCTTGAGTATCGAAGCAAGGGTGACAGAAATATTATCATGAATATCTAAGTAAATATTATCATGAATATCTAAGTAAATATCATCTTGAATATCGAAGCAGGGGAGACAGAAATATTATCATGAATATCTAAATAAATATTATCATGAATATCGATGCAAGAGCAACAGAAATATTATCATGAATATCTAAGTAAATATTATCATGAATATCGAAGTAGGGGAAACAGAAATATTATGATGAATATCTAAGTAAATATTATCTTGAATATCGAAGCAGGGGCGACAGAAATATTATCATGAGTATCTAAGTAAATATTATCATGAATATCGATGAAGGAGCAACATAAATCTTATCATGAATATATCAAGAATTTTTGCATCTAGAATCATCGCCACAATTTTCTTTCTACTTTTATGTGAGCTTCTAAAAAGCCTGTCTTTTTAAAACTTTAGATTTAGCAGATTCGGAAATAAGGGGGAGGCATATTTTTTCCATATTTCTTAGTATATCTCTGAAGAAATACAACTTAAAATTATAAAAGATGAACCCTTAGCTTAGTATTGGTTTGGCTAATGAATAATGAGCGGTCATTAATGTCATAATTTTCTATAATATTTGCAATTTAAAATTAATAAAACGATGATGTAATAATCACCATCATTTGTACTACATGTCTCCAACGCGTGGAGTGGATAGCATCTGCGTAAAATTCAGATGACTTGAAATGAAGAAATTTACCTATACTGTCAATAGGTGGTCTAAACCATCAAAGTTTTTTTTTCACGAAGGCGTTGTTGAGCGATCATAACAAACAATAATCAAATCAGACAAAGGTCTGGGGAATATGGCGGATGGGGGATCTGTGTCCAACCAAAAACCCAAAACTTTAAGGCGGGTCCGTTTGTCTATATGAGGACAGGGCTATGACTACGGCTGGTTCGGGCTAAGTTCATGTGGTACCCACGCACCGTATTTGAAGCTTTTTCCCAAGCGGAGTAAATGTGGGAGCACCCGAGCTCAGTTGCTAGCCAGCATGTCGCTAATCGGCTATCTTCTTCAATTAACAATTTTAACTTGTCGCTATCCAATTACAACGATCGTCCAGAGCGTGGTTAATCACTCAGGGAACAATCGCAGCAGCGAAGCCGCTGGAACCATGAGCTACGCGTTGGCATATGTTACGCGTAACTTCGGCAACAGAGTGACCAGATTGGTATGCGTAGAGTAGACAGTGTCTCACATGTCATGTCTTACTTTCGTCCATATTTTACGCGTGTTAACAGTGCAGTGTCTTAGCCAGAGTCCGGACACTCCATACTAATATATTTTTTCATACAAATTTTCTGGTGTGCATCGGCTATCTCTTTCTAACACAATCAACTTCATTGTACTGTACCTTTTCTTGACATGCCATAGACTTATGCTACTGTCAAAATGCGTCTCAAAATGGCTGTTCAATCGTTTAAAATGTAAGTAGCTTCATCGAGACTTATGCTTTTTACGCTTTCTACTATTGCTTTTGCATTTTTTATTTACTTTTAACTTTGTATATATATTAATAATATATTTGTATCTGTTTTAATATTATCTGCATCTATTTTTATTCGTTCAACCCTATTTACGTAGTTGTCAAATCGTGAAATTGTGTTGTTTTCTTTTTATTATATTAATATATCTTTGTATTCGTTTTAATATTATTTCCATCCGTTTTCATTTATTTCATTTCTATTTACGTACTTTTAAAATCGTAAAATAGTTATTTTTAAAGATGTTTGCTATGTGTGTATAGTAAATGTTCCAAAGGATGAAAAGATGAACAGTTTGGCTAAATATTATTGTACGTCAAAACATAAAAATGTTATTTATTGCAGGTCTGAAAAACTTCGTACAAGAAACCAAGTGTGAATATGTTTTGGAAGGTAAACGTAGTATACTTTCAATAAGTGTATTAACAATTAGTGATATTAAAGCATCCATTACTTGTGTTTATTTTTAGGAATTCTTTTACTACAATTTAGGAAGCTAAGTAATTATCATATATTTATCCCTTATTTTATGTGTCATATATACTCATAATTTAATTTTTATTTATGACTAAGGCATTTAATAAAAGAGTTTTTTTTAATTGAATTGTTTGGTGTTTTTTTTTATTTTAATCGTCTCGTATTATGTAAACAAAAGTGAATATAGGCACGTATGGCTAGGTCGTAAATTCGATGGCACATGCCATTTCTTTCTGACAGTGTTAAAAAATTGTATGGAGTGTCCCATCTATTTAGTATATTATCTATGGTCTTAGCTACTACTGAATGAGTGAGAGCGTGCTGCGCCCTTTATATATCTTCGATCATGGAAGCTTCTAGAACGTTCCCATAGTTTTATAGATAATTTTCAAAAAAACGCTCATTACTTTTTAGCCAACTCAATAGTTCTATGTAATTAATTCTATGTGGTGATTATTATAATATAGTGATTATTGAGGTTACGTCAACAGGATCTTTAGTTAAGATGGATGTGTCCGAAGGCCGTATATTGGTACCTTTTTTTTATTGTGTACGTTAATGATTTGCCTGTTTTGGTTAAAAAATTTGCTAAATAATATTGTTTGCTGACAACTCATCTCTCATAAGAACTATAAGATGACGCAAATGAAGCTATGTCACAAATATTTAATTGGTTTGCGACAAATAATTGATTACTCAATGCAATAATTTACTCTTCCAAATTTAGACTAATTGATGCTAACTTAGTATTCAATAACAATAAAATGGATTTTGTTGACACAACAGTTTTTCTCGGTGTTATTAAAGAATACTAAAGAAGGGAAACTTAGTTCTGTATACCTAGTCAAGAAAATCAGAGATTTAACAAATGTAGAAAACTCAAGAATAGTTTCCTTTAGTTATTCTCGTAGTATAAAATCGTACGGTACATTATTATGTGGTGGGGTTGCTAATATTTAATCCATTTTTATTTTGCAAAAGAGAGCTATTCGCTCAGTGTATAAATTAAGTTCTCGAGATTCACTCGGAAAACTGTTTAAAGTAATTAATGTATATAACACATAACGTATATTATCATATTAATCTCAGAATATATATTGGAAAATACTTTGAAATCAGGGATTTAACAGATGTAGAAACCTCCGGAATAGTTTACTTTAGTTATTCTCGTAATATAAAATCGTACGGTATATTATTATGTGGTGGGGTTGCTAATATTTAATCCATTTTTATTTTGCAAAAGAGAGCTATTCGCTCAGTGTATAAATTAAGTTCTCGAGATTCACTCGGAAAACTGTTTAAAGTAATTAATGTATATAACACATAACGTATATTATCATATTAATCTCAGAATATATATTGGAAAATACTTTGAAATCAGGGATTTAACAGATGTAGAAACCTCCGGAATAGTTTACTTTAGTTATTCTCGTAATATAAAATCGTACGGTATATTATTATGTGGTGGGGTTGCTAATATTTAATCCATTTTTATTTTGCAAAAGAGAGCTATTCGCTCAGTGTATAAATTAAGTTCTCGAGATTCACTCGGAAAACTGTTTAAAGTAATTAATGTATATAACACATAACGTATATTATCATATTAATCTCAGAATATATATTGGAAAATACTTTGAAATCAGGGATTTAACAGATGTAGAAACCTCCGGAATAGTTTACTTTAGTTATTCTCGTAGTATAAAATCGTAATGTATATTATTATGTGGTGGGGTTGCTAATATTTAATCCATTTTTATTTTGCAAAAGAGAGCTATTCGCTCAGTGTATAAATTAAGCCCTCGAGATTCGCTCGGAAAACTATTTAAAGTAATTAATGTATATAACACATATAACATCCATTTATATGTATATAACATCCATTTTTATTTTCCAAAAGAAAGTTATTCGCTCAGTGTATAAATTAAGTTAAAAACTATTTAAAGTAATTAATGTATATAAATACATAACCTATATTATCACATTAACCTCAGAATATATATTGGAAAATACTTTGAAATCAGGGATTTAACAGATGTAGAAACCTCCGGAATAGTTTACTTTAGTTATTCTCGTAGTATAAAATCGTAATGTATATTATTATGTGGTGGGGTTGCTAATATTTAATTCATTTTTATTTTGCAAAAGAGAGCTATTCGCTCAGTGTATAAATTAAGTTCTCGAGATTCACTCGGAAAACTATTTAAAGTAATTAATGTATATAACACATATAACATCCATTTATATGTATATAACATCCATTTTTATTTTCCAAAAGAAAGTTATTCGCTCAGTGTATAAATTAAGTTAAAAACTATTTAAAGTAATTAATGTATATAAATACATAACCTATATTATCACATTAACCTCAGAATATATATTGGAAAATACTTTGAAATCAGGGATTTAACAGATGTAGAAACCTCCGGAATAGTTTACTTTAGTTATTCTCGTAGTATAAAATCGTAATGTATATTATTATGTGGTGGGGTTGCTAATATTTAATCCATTTTTATTTTGCAAAAGAGAGCTATTCGCTCAGTGTATAAATTAAGTTCTCGAGATTCACTCGGAAAACTATTCAAAGTAATTAATGTATATAAATACATAACCTATATTATTACATTAACCTCAGAATATATATTGGAAAATACTTTGAAATCAGGGATTTAACAGATGTAGAAACCTCCGGAATAGTTTACTTTAGTTATTCTCGTAGTATAAAATCGTAATGTATATTATTATGTGGTGGGGTTGCTAATATTTAATCCATTTTTATTTTGCAAAAGAGAGCTATTCGCTCAGTGTATAAATTAAGTTCTCGTGATTCACTCGGAAAACTATTCAAAGTAATTAATGTATATAAATACATAACCTATATTATCACATTAACCTCAGAATATATATTGGAAAATACTTTGCATGTGAGGAAAAAGTAATCATTTCACCGTAAAAATTTGATCGTCACAATTACAACACTAGGAGTAAAAATAGACTTGACGTTCCCAATTTCAGACTCTCGAAGATTAACAGTTATTTTTGCTGAAAAGTATATGCGTCTGTAATAAAATACCAAACAATATATTATAATTTTCAGAAAAACATTTTAAACACGTTGTTGTAGACATATACTCAAAAAAGTTCATTATAAAATCAATGATGAAAAGCACTGTCCACCTTATCAAACTGGTATATTGAATATATTTGGCGTTAATTTTGTAGAAATTCATTATTCGCAATTAAATGAAACTACGTTATGTAGTATTATTTCTACTATCTTTAATTTCTTTACCACGACCTAGGTTTCGTTGTATTACAACATCTTCAGATGGGATATTAGCAAAGATGCTTCTTTGCTAATATCCCACCTGAAGATGTTGTAATACAACGAAACCTAGGTCGTGGTAAAGAAATTAAAGATAGTAGAAATAATACTACATCACGTAGTTTCATTTAATTGCGAAACTGGTATATATAAATAATGATATCATTTTTACACTACACTACATTTTTACATGTGTTTATGGTATTACATTCATATTGTTTGTGTAAAATTAAAACTGACATTATACAAGAGAATGCAATGTTTGTATGTTAATTAAAAATAAACATTTTAATTGTAATTTGTTCGTAACACTTATAACTAATTCTTGCAAATGACACCCCACAAAATATCTGAAATTTTAATTGTTTTTTTGAAACGTCTTTCGTCCTACTCTGCCCCCCAAACAATTACATGTCAATATTTTTTTAATATTGTCTATTGAAATACAATTTATTATTATGCTAAATTCTACGTCAAGCGATTTCTGACAAAACCGGCTTTGACGGACGAACGTATGGTTACGTGAGTGACCTTATAAGGGTTCCGTTTCTACTATCGAGGCGTGATCCCTAAAAAAATAGGTTATAATACTTTTCATTCCCTATATGTCTGAAAAACCTTTTTAGCGAATCCCCGAGCTGAGGAAATAATATTCTTTTCAATTTTCATCTTTATAAATCTGACGGTCTCGGACTGGGCGTGAACAATTTGGTCAGGATATTTTTTTGAAGATAAATGGAATATAATATATGACAGCTTCATTTTCCATTTAATCTTAATAGTCACATTTAAACCGGCAATATTTTTTGATGATAACCTATTTTTTATTTCGAAATTGCTCTTTCAATTCTTGACATATTTATAACATACGACGTGAAGAAAAATGACCATCTGTCAAACCGTCGGCCAGCTTGCGGACAACTTTACATCCTGCAAAATTATGAAGGTATGTAAACAAGTTTTCCTGGGAAACATCATAATTTCTAGTGCCGGTTTTCTATTTCGCTGACAAATTGGTTTTGAAATCTGCTCCCATTTAGCACACGATCTGGGCTGCTGGTCGATCTAGACTATATTTAGGAACTAATTCTGAAAAACAGATGTTGAATAAATATAAAAAAAAATGTTATTCTTAATAGATGCTAGAGATCTCATTTTCTTCTTTACAAAATAGCCAAATAATTGTGTAACTTTTTTTTATTTTACACATTGATTCTCGAATCCAACAAATCGAACAAAACTGTGAGTTGCTAGCCTCTAAATTAGTAAAAAAGCGAATTTATTTTTTTTATCAAAACAAATAAAAAGTCACAAAATTGGAAATAGGTTGTTTTTAGCAGAAAAGGAAACTAACTTTTATGGAAATATGCACTGGAATTGAATCTGAACTTTTATGGAATATGGAATGCAGTTCAATTCACGATTAAATATTTGTTTTTTTTTTGTAATAAAATTTTTAACAACCTCAGAATCATTGCGTGACATTATAATTATGTAACGCATTCGATACGCGGCGGAACAGACCGAACGCTATTAACAACATGGCGGTCGGATATGTCAAAAACTTTATTCAAATGCTAATGCGAATCGACACCCTTTTTGCGTCTTTTATTAGTTTTGTGTACAGTAAAGCCAAAATTAAAATTTGGCGTGATATTATTATTTATTTAATAGATTAATTAGAGTAAAAATATAATTTAAACCATAACAAAAAAAAAACAAGAAAAATTTTTAAAAATACCCTCTAACTATTTTATTCCATATTAGTTCTTGCTGAAACCTATATCATAAATATTTGTACAATATTGTGAATAAACACTATAGTGTAATCATGTTGAGCTCGTCATAATTAGAGCAATTATGGAGTGTTCACGAAATTATATGGCCGTGCAAAATGTCAGAGCGACCAATGGCAAGGCAGGCGCAATATCGCGTATTAGCGACGCAGCATGTCTCGCGCGTAATGTCGCCCAGTGTCAAGCGCACCAGTACCGCTCTCAGACTCGCTGATTAGGGAAACTTGGAGCTGTCACAATGAGTATAGACCATTCATTAGATTTGGTTCATCGTTCAGGTAGTTGTTACTTCTATTTTATTTTTTTATAGTTTCTAGGCGATCTTTTTCAACTTTTAATGGTGAGATGCTAGATATTTTCGTAAAGTTAATATTATTTTGTAAATCATGAGCATACGAAAATGAGAGTATTATTATAGTCATCAGTAGACCGTGGCAAAGGAAGAACCTTCCCTGTGTATTTTGTCGATATAATAATAAATATATAGATGTCTATAAATACTACAATTAAGAAATATGTACTTCTGGATAATTAATGATTACAATAAATCATTAACATGAACCATTAAAGAAGTTCCATATCATCTATGAGCTTTTGTGGATAAGACTCAGCCCTTTTTTTCATGAGTTAATCTATTGAGAAAATAGTCGCAACGTTTATTTTTAATAAATATTTTTACATTGCAAATAAAATTTTTGTAACCATAATTGTGTTTATAACCAACGCGATTACGATGTCATCGAGAGTGAAAATGTTAAGAAAAAAAAACTAGAATAAAATTTTTTTCAATAACAAATTATAATTTGTGAAAGTCTGATGTAATGAA
This sequence comes from Druceiella hillmani, assembly GCA_039881145.1. NCBI lineage: Eukaryota > Metazoa > Arthropoda > Insecta > Lepidoptera > Hepialidae > Druceiella > Druceiella hillmani. The sequence continues at coordinate 15,557,926 of JAYKKI010000024.1, forward strand.
ACGTAACGTTTATCAGTATTCGACAGATAATCTAAGTTACTTTTTTAGTTTGTAAATCACAACTATAGCACTTATAGGACAATAATTTACAGAAACGTATAAAGCATAAAAAGATTAAAATCCTATTAAAGTAGAAGAATTTTGCCATATATATATATATATATATATATATATATATATATATATATATATATATATATATATATAAATATATTAATATTATTCGCCATGTAAGAATATTACCTGGTTCACTTTTCACAGGCCTTCAAACATCATAATTTTTTTTAAAGATTGTGAAATTTTATGTCGCCGCTACAATTTTCCGCTAAACCTTTCTTAACCATATAGTATCATTGTTATTTTCATAATTATGACTTTGGATCTTAAAAAAGTTATTTTAGAATCGAATAGTTTTAGCGACAATTTCCAAATAAATATTTACAAGTTATAAAGTAAGTGATTTCGATAATTTCCAAATAAATATTTTCAAGTTAATGACTATACATGCGGGTCGAAATGCTTCATAACTATTGAATATATTTAGCGTTAATTTTGTAGAAATTCACAATTAAATAAAACTACGTGATGTAGTATTGTTTCTACTTTCTTTAAGTTCTTTACCACGACCTAGGTTTCGTTGTATTACAACGTCTTCAGGTGGGCCATCAGCAAAGATTCCTAGGTCGTGGTAAAAAAATTATAGAAAATAGAAATAATACTACATCACGTAGTTTCATTTAATTGTGAATAATGAATTTATACAAAATTAACGCCAAATTTATTCAATATTGTTTCTCTGTTACTTCCAAAATAAAATATGAAAGATTTATAATGTTTTAATTGTTGGTTATGTTTATACGAACATATTACCCATAATTTTTGGGTTTTAATAAAATTTTGTTAAAATATCTAGTAATAATCAATGAATGATTGAGTTACTTTGTTGCGTTCTACCTTTATGTAGTTTCTTACAATTTTGAAAATTTATTGGTTTACTTTGTCTATTCAAATTAAAATAAGTAGGATATTAATATTATTTTGTCGACATAACCACCTGTCATAAAAGGATTTTTATATTTATTAAATTGAATTCCCTAATAAACGCTAATAGATGGGTTTGGCAGTACCACATTGTAATATATCTATGGGCATAAAGTTTATTAAAAACGCTAATAGATGGCTTTGGCAGTACCACATCGTAATATATGGAAGAGCATAAAGTTTACTAAAAACGCTAATAGATGAGTTTGGCAGTGCCACATTATAATATATCTATGAGCATAAAGTTTATTAAAAACGCTAATAGATAGCTTTGGCAGTACCACGTCGTAATGTTCTATGTGCATAAATTTTATTAAAAGCGCTAATAGATGGCTTTGGCAGTACCACATCGTAATATATGGACGAGCATAAAGTTTACTAAAAACTCTAATTGATGGTTTAGCAGTAAGTACCACATCGTGATATATCTATGAGCATAAAATTTACTAAAAACGCTAATAGATGACTTTGGCAGTACCACATCGTAATATATCGATGAGCATAAAATTTACTAAAAACGCTAATAGATGGCGTTGGTAGTACCACATCGTAATATATCAATGAGCATAAAATTTACTAAAAAGGTTAATAGATGGGTTTGACAATACCACATTGTAATATATATATGACCATAAAGTTTATAAAAACGCTAGTGGATGGATTTGGTAGTACCACATCCTAATGTATCTATGACCATACGGTTTACTAAAAATGCTAATAGATGGCTTTAGCGGTACTGTATAGTAATATATATAGTTTTGGAAATACCAATATCGTAATATTCAGTAAGTCAAGATGTTTTTTTTTAATCTGTAGTAGCCAGATAAAAAAGTATCCTATATGTTGCTCGAGGTAATAAACTATTACCCTACCATATTTAAACAAAATCCATTGACTAGATTTGGCGTTATTGATGAACAAATTAACATACAGACAGACAATTCTAAAAACAGGTTTTCTGGCTTCTATTATCATTTTTTACGCTAAATCCATCACTCTTTTTAAAATATTTTCCATGTACATAATTCACTCCGTTACAATTTTATTGTACGCATAAATAATATTAAAAGTCGTTTGCAACGTTTGTATGTCCCTCTCATTTCCTAACAAGACTATGTATAAATTTGTAAAAAATCCTGAAAATAGGTTTTGATGAGTACTTTCAAATGATATTATTTTAAGTAATCTATCTTCATTAGTTTTGGAACCATCAAAAAACCTTAAGTACCCAGAAATAACGCAGATGGAAACTATTGAACGACTGAGCTTGCTGGTGAACTAAAGATGAATTAAAACGAATTATTAAAATGTTTTTTTGCAATAAAAAAAAAATATAAAAACGAATCGCCATAGCAAGTCTAATTGTCGGGGTATAAAAATACTTTTTCGACTAGGCCTTTATGGGCACCTACTAACATGACATTAGAATTTATCAAATATATATATATATATATATATATACACACACATATATATATATATATATATATATATATATATACACACACACATATATATATATATATATATATATATATATATATATATATATGTATGTGAGTATGTGTATTGGATATAATTAATCTCTCGAAACTATTATTATAAATTACCATCACTATTTTTCAGTTTTTTTTCAATTTTTTTTACTATATCTATGAGCATAAAGTTTACTAAAAACACTAATAGGTAGCTTCGGCAGTATCAATATCGTAATAATCTGTAATAAATAGATAAAAAGTATCTTATGGGAGGTTATAAAGACGTTATTAACAAATTTCATCAATATATAAAATTTCATCAAAACCTATTCACTAGATTTTGCGTGACTAAAGAATAAATTAATAGAAAGAAAAATTCTTAAAATTTCTATTTTCATTCTATACACCAAATCAATCATATGTTTTAAAGTATTTTTCTGACTTCCATTTTCATTCTATACACCAAATAATTCACATGTTTTAAAGTATTTTTCTGACTTCCATTTTCATTCTATACACCAAATAATTCACATGTTTTAAAGTATTTTTCTGACTTCTATTTTCATTCTATACGCCAAATAATTCACATGTTTTAAAGTAGTTTTCTGACTTCTATTTTCATTCTATACGCCAAATCAATCACATGTTTTAAAGTATTTTTCTGACTTCTATTTTCATTCTATACGCCAAATCAATCACATGTTTTAAAGTATTTTTCTGACTTCTATTTTCATTCTATACGCCAAATCAATCACATGTTTTAAAGTATTTTTCTGACTCCTATTTTCATTCTATACGCCAAATCAATCACATGTTTTAAAGTATTTTTCTGACTCCTATTTTCATTCTATACGCCAAATCAATCACATGTTTTAAAGTATTTTTCTGACTCCTATTTTCATTCTATACGCCAAATCAATCACATGTTTTAAATATCAGAATTCACTCTGTTACAGTTTTATCACATGTACGTATAAATAATATGAAATTACTAAAGGACCCTAATTTAAGCGTGGTTCGACACGCTTTAGATTTAATTTCCACTAAAATGTCAACATCGATTTCTTGACGATTAAAATATTTTCTTTATTTCGATTGTCGCTCGAAAATAAAAAAAATTACTTAATAAGCACATTAGTTTAAAATTATGTCGAGCACGCTGGATTATTTACTTGGTTTATTCGTGAAATGACTACGACCCCTCCCTTTTATAAATTCTGACACGCCTTTGACCGGTACATTGCTAAACTTTTTGATGTGAAACATCTATATGCACAGGTATAAACCGGATTGTCGGCGTGGCGACGCTTGCCGTCGCGACGGGTCGCCACGCTATACTATGGTATATATATAGTCTATATGTAGTAGAATGTACGGTAGTGCGACGTGTCACCATGAGCAACCGACTACGCGACCCCCTCCTCACTCAGTTCGACGCTGTTGTTTACTACGGTACACATAACCTGTGCTTTATTATTTTTGCATTAATTGTAAATAAATGTTTATTAAATAAAGTCTCCATTTTCTGTAAGAAATTCGTAATACTTTATTTTTTCATTATACTATATTTAGTTCCGGTAATAATCTTGTATTTTATGCATGTTACTTATACGAACACGATGTTTCACATCTGCCAGGCGTCCCGTGACTGCTCACTGTTTTTTGGTTAATATTTTATTTAAGAGTAATTTAATATAATACACGTATGTTTTGAATTTTAAAATAATATTCTCGTATTGTTTCCGATTTGCCGAACTAATATCCATCATATAACATCAATATATACATATATTAAATATATATATATATATATATATATATATATATATATATATATATATATAAATATTAAAATTAAAAGCAAGAAATGTTTACCTTTTTCAACGATTCCCAAATCTAGTCCAACGTTATCCGTTAATTTAAAAAAAGCCAAAATATTTTAAAACACCTCTTAACATTGAAGCGGAACAGTTTGTTACATCGAAACACGTGTTCAAAATAACAAATATCTACAAAAATAAATTCAAAACTATTTAACTTCATCCCAACCGTAAATACTGGCACGACAGACATCATCATAATTCAGGACAAGAGGATACCGTTAACGAGCGGTAGAAAAAAAAAGATATTTTGGCGCCATCGGCGTTTGAAATTAGAACGAATATTGACAGCTCTTGCTCGTTTGGCGGGAATGCATAATATTTTAATGACGTGGTCTCACCGAGGGCAATTCGAAATATTTGTACGAATTCCGGTTCAGTAATGTGCGAAAAGAATTTGATTTGGCATGTGAAGAAAAAACGTACGTATAAACTGGGGGCCACAATTATTTTACCCACACCATCTGGAGGAATATCGTCAAAATTTTCTGCCTAGTCTTGAATATGGAGATGGTAGATGTGCTCTTCTATTCTAAATGAAAAATTCTCATTAAAGTGGAACGACTTCAAAACATGTATATTCGACGCTTTCTCGATCTTAAAAAAAATTCTGGTGTGCGCTTATAACCACACGATACAAATGAAAACTACTAATTTTAAAATATTTACATAATAATAATTACATTTATGTTATATAATGGATATTATTTCGGTAAACCAGGAACAATGCGAAATTAAAATTTTAAAATACAATAATATAAACGTAATATATTAAATTACTCACAAGTGAAATATTAATCAAAAAGTGTGTATAACACCTAAAACAGTAGTTCACTTGACCGATGCCGAAGAGTACCGAGTTTACCCAATACAGAGTTACCGACCCGAGCGTGACGGCTCAGTTTCGTTCGCTGTTCAGGGAAAGTACGCAGGTGCGCCTAAAGAAGTTTTCACCGCAAAATATAACCGTATATCTGAGCATTAGTCATGACTTAAATGGTTAGAGATCTTAGATATATTTTATACAATATCCTTAATAATCCCATTACGCCTTCATACCTTCGATTTAGATTCAAATATCTGTCAGCCCATGACCTCGAATTAGATATAACCTCCTAATCCCTCAGCATAGAACTAGATTTTATCCTTTACCGTATACGCTACTAGATTATGGAATCAACTGAATAGACATATAGAAGCACGCCTCCATTGTCTGCATTCAAAAATCGCCTGAAATTACATTCCCTATCATCATAGGAAGATTTAAATCGCTTACATTTTTTATCCTTATATCTTCCCTAACCATAACGTGTCGCTATTTTGCATTTGTTTTGTGTAATTTTATATTAATGATAATTTTTTATGTGTATATCTATGTTATTATTCTTAATTTGTTATGTAAGTTTTATTAATCGACATTTACCAAGCATTTAAAGTCCGCTAGAGTATATTTTTCTCACTTGATTCTTTATGGCTAGCTGTAAGAGGTTACCCTTTTAGCAATAAGTCGAATTGCATTAAAGTTTCGTAAATAAATGGATAAACAGATAAATCTTTAGCTTAGTTGGGGTTCCATTTAACATTATTAACTTTTAAACCTGTTTTCCAAAATATTCAACTCCTAAGCGATAAATTGGAATATGAGCCATAATATGATAAATAAAACTTGAGCAGATTAGGACAAGGAAAATTTTCAAATTCCGTTCATCGAAACATTTCAGAAGTTAAGCGATGAGAGTAAAATATCAAGGTCGAATTTCGTGCAACGTTTTCATGCAACGTTTAGTTGTAACCTCTGAATGTAACGAATTTATCGTAAGAAGGATGGAAAATAGGTATTTAGCTAACAACCGAGAGAGATAGCTGAACACAACAATATAAGACAAGAAGTGTGATGCGCATGAGCGAAAACAAAAAAAATGGCGCTCACTACTACAGCCATTTTGTACGTTATGTGTGTTAAAATTAAACTGTCAATATTTACAAAATGAGCGCTTGCTACTGATATCAGCTGTTTTTTACTTTATGTGTGAGGCGATCTAAGAGAGAAGAGAGAGTGAGTGAGATAGAAGGAGAGAAAGGGAGGGAAATGAATATAAATTAACTAAAAATATTAATGTTGAAATACATACAGCACATAAACAATTTATATACGCGTTCATTTTTTTAAATTTGGGTTCACAGAACAGTTATTTTTATTTCTCAGATAGCAGTAGTTTTCAAAATATTGATATTTTTATTTTGTCCAATTTTGTATTTCCCAATGTAACTCAGTTTAATCGGTCATTATGTAAGTTTTAAAAAATTAACACTTTGAAAATAACGCAATTTTAACTTGAGTGATATAAAAACTATTTAAATTCTTCCCTTTTCAAAATCTACTCAGGTGGTTATGAAGTTGATATATGTTATATAAATAATCCCTGCATATAGTTAAATTCTTAATATATGATTATAACAGAACTCTAATATAGTTTATTAATGACGACCGAAATAGCTTTCAAAATTGTTTTCAAAAATTACAAAAATGATTTTATTAAATTCACTTGTCGTTATGTGACTGCATTACGACCTCAGCTTTATATTTGCATTCAGCCGGTAGAAATGTATTATTTGGCGGGAACCTGCCTAATGAGCTTGACGTTTGTGTTCTTTTTTCAACAACGACCATAAACAAATATTTATAGACCATAGCTTTGAGTCGAAAAAATAGAACAAAAAAAATGGTGCCCGACTTTTACTGTTAGATTTGTAATTATTGCTAACTGTTCAGGTAATTTATTAAGTTTGAATTTGGGACAACAAAACGAAATAGTGGCCGATATAGTTTAATGCACAACGGGTGTTCAAATGTTATTCAGCGAAAAAAACTTTCGTATAATATCGCTTTCTGCTATCTTCAACACACCTTCTTCATGGCTGTGCATCTAGCGAAGATTGAGATTACCCTTTGCTACATATATTTTTACTACAAATACATATTGAATATATTTGGCGTTAATTTTGTAGAAATGCATTATTCACAATTAAATGAAACTACGTGATGTATTATTTCTACTTCTTATTTGAGTTCTCATAAACAAAACAATAGTACAATAAATACCAGAATTGGTAGATTCGTAAACAAATAAAAGTACAATAAATGCCGCACCAGTTCTGACATTTATTGCTAAATTATACAATTTCTAACATTAGATTGCTAAAAAAAATTTCTAACATTCGAGAACAATGACAAATCTTTAATTTTTTTTCTTTCAAAGTAACAGGGTTTGACTATGTATAAATTAATAAACCGTAAAAACTTTGCATAGTAAATCATTTTTTTTTAAGTAACGTCATGTTTATGAAAATTGTAAAGACAACTCCAAAACTGATATTGCGATCAACCAAAACTATAATTTTAAGCATCATAACAATTCAGCCGACAGTTTCAGCTTTTCAAAACCCCCTTGCGTTTGTTGTACGATGATCTTTTCACAATTTATAGTCATCAAAATTAAAAATGAATTCTAAAGTTTTTAAAAAAAAGTTAAAAGAAAATGCTTAAAGATGTAACATACACTTAAAGATGTAACCAATGGATTTTATAAAAAAAATATAAATGTTCGTGCAACGGTCTGAATAATTAGGGATTTTTTATTATAATTTAGGAATTTTATTATTTCAATCCAAATTCTGTTGGATTAACGGAATTTTAAAAAATATTCAAGAAAGCATTAAAAACTTCCAGATTCAGCTTTAAAACTTTTTTTATTTTAATCGGATTATTTTTCGCGAAGTTACAGCCATTTAAAGAAAATCCAATTTTTTTTTAAATTTTTTGTTATACAAGATGTACATTGAAAAAACATTGTTACGTTTTATTTTCAAATGAGTATTAATATTATTTTGCAATGTAGAATACATATTTTGTGAAATAACATTAAAGAACACTTTAATGTTAATGTTCACCTTTATTTATATGCGCTTTGATATTACACTAATGGTCACCCAACATTCTAAATTCGACCGTAATCTATTAAATTTTCAAAATTCAAAGATTATTCGTTTACTTGAAACTCATTCAATCAATCTGACATTTTAAAATTCTTTGGCGACAATTGTTACACTGTGCGATTGTTTGAGCGCAGACTATTATGTGTTTGACATTGACATTATGTATATGTGCTAAAAGTACATTAAATATATTATTTAATGTATTTTTAGCACATATTATACATAATTATTAACTTTCTGCACTCTTTCTCCATATAAACTTTAACCATACAGAATCTCACACTCCTCCGTGCGCGCAATATCCTTAATAAAGGATACCAAATTGTCTCTTCCCGTATTACTATAGTGATCATAAAGCATAAAAGTAATAATGATATTTTTTTAATCGCAAATACCAAATCAATCCATATTATTTTACTAATGTCATCGTGTAATGTACAAGGAAAAGGTTTACTATAGCTGAACTGTTAAGTTGCTTTTTTTGTAAACATTCACCTTCGGAAGGAATGAAGAACAGACACATAAACATTTAAGTGTGCATAGTATTTAAAAAAAAAAACTATTTACGAATTTTATTTTTTACCGCATAATTATTTTACCTAGTACGTACTACCTTCCGAAGACGTAAAAATACCTAAAAACTATGAAATCTAGAAGCATTGCTAGTATTTTTCGTTATACTTTAAGTAGATTTTTATTGGCGCTATTTTTAGGGTTCAATAGGAAAAATAAGAAACCCTTATAAGATCACTTACTTGTTTATTTATCTGTCTGTCTGTCAAGACCCTTTTTCTCAGGAACGCGTGGGGTTATCAAGTTGAGATTAATATCAAATACTTAGGTCTACGATCCCTTGAAGCTGTGAAAAAATCTTCTAAGTCAAGCTCCTAAATATACACCATCAAGAAGAATCCTAAAAATAGGGTCATTTATGCCGCATACTTTGACACTCGACACCTATAGGGTACTTCTCGTTGACCTAGGTCAACGAGAATAATGAATTTTGACAAAAAGTAAGGTCTGACAACACAAATAAAGGAAAAAATTCTAAAATCGTTAATTTGTAGTTATATAGTCATGTTGTTTTTTTAATATACTCTTGTGAAAGATAGGGCAGTACTTTTTTTTAAATTTAATTTTTTTTTTAATATTTTAAGTAGAATTTTATATACCATTAAATGTTCGTAAATTCCGAAATGTGTAGAGTTCCACCCCACCACTAATTTTGTTTTGGCAGTTTAAGAGCTTTTTACATATTTTTTGTGGATATTTTCAACACTATATCTAAAATAATCTTTTATAAAATTCTTAAAAATTATTTTAAAATATCCATAACTTATCTTCACGATTAATAACCCTCACCATGTAAAAAACTTTGTTAATTTATTTGCACCCTCAGAAATGTTTATATAAACATTATTCCGCGGCATTAAAAATGTTTGTCAATAGGCTTCATCAAGTTTCCACTTCAAGAGATTTTCGAGTAAAACGACTGTGGTTGACAGACAGACCAGTGGACATATGCGTTGATTCATAAGGCTTCATTTTTGAGGTGAAAACTCTGAGCTTTGAACGAAACTGAGCCATCATACTAGGGTCGGTGATGCTAAATTGGGTAAACTCGGCTTCCTGCGGCGTAGGCCAAGTGAACTACTTTGTCAGACACACCAAGCACACTTTTTTAAATAATACCTGCACAACTTTCCTGGGCGCATGACGCACACTTTTCTTAGATATTTAATTAAATTTGAATCTAAATATTTATAACACAATCCAGTTTCCAAAACCTATTTTCCATTTTTCCGGGTAAACTCGGCCCCTTCGGGATCAGCCGAGCAAGTTCACTGTCTAACACGGAGTGCATCGTTTCAAGAATTACGTTTTATATTTTATTTGAGAATAGTTTAATATAATACGCGTATGTTATTATATTTCAAAATTAAAAGTGTTCACTTCTATCATTTGATCATAAGCACAGACCAGAATTTTTTTATTTAGACATGCGAAACCCCAAAAATTCAAAAATATGAAATGGTTCAGAGGCTTGTCTAACAATCCAAAATATTTATAAGTTTTTATGTTTATGTTTAAAAAAATTGTACAACTAAATTTGATAACTTTATTTATTTACGATAACGATATTATGAAAGAGCATATTGTACATATTTTTATATTTAAATCAAATATCAGACTAGATCTGACCCGCGGATTTGCCCGCGTATAATTATCTTCGTGATTACACTGCTCTGCCCCCGAGGTCACTAAACGCCCGCTCCGCTCGCCAAACGATATCGATCGTCAGGGTCGGGGGTATACCAACGAGAATACTCAAGACGATCATCCAATAAATAAGGCGTTACTCTCTACCTTACTTTCTTTAATTTGTTCTAATTTCCTGATATCTGTTACATTTTTTATCACTATTATGTTCCTTTGTAATATAACGTAATCAAGTAAAGCACCCATTTTGCTACAGTAAAAACTTAAATTCAAAATAGAATATATATAGTAAGAACTTAAATTACTCTAACCCATTTTGTCATAGTAAGACTTAAATTCAGAATAGAATATATATAGTAAGAACTTAAGTTGCTATAACCCATATTGCTATGATAAGAACTTAAATTCAGAATAGAATATATATAGTAAGAACTTAAATTCAGAACAGAATATAGCAAGAACTTAAATTCAGAGGAATTTTGGATGTATATAATTTGGAAAACCAGGCTACAGTGGCTCCAAAACTTTTCTCTCGTAATTTTCTGTAACGCGAATTTAATTATATTGGAGAAAGTATCTTCAAAAAACTAGTTAAAATTATGGAAACACAGATTTATTATAATTTGGAAACACTGTAAGAGAAATAACGGGCAATATATAAACATCCATCTGTCCTTTGGCTTGTAACTGGAGTCCTACTGAATTAATTTCACCATCATATAGATTGACTATTCTGGAAGGCTTTTTGTATAAAAAAAAATTGGTGTGCTTAAGACCACAATATAGAAGTAAAAACTTTGGCAACCAATATAACCGTACTGTGTACGTTGAAAATGTTCAATACTCAGCGTCATCGATTACCCGATTCAGCGTCATCGACTCGAACCTGATGGCTCAATTTCGGTCACTGTACTACTGGACGATCACTAGTTAGTATTATTATACCACTGGACGATCACTAGTTAGTATTATTTTACAATGTAGAATATATATTTTGTGAAATTATATTAAAGAACACTTTAATGTTAATGTTCAACATTATTTATACGCGCTTTGATATTATACTAACTCGCCCAACAGTCTAAATTCGACTGTAATCCATTAAATGTTTAAGTTTAAAGATTATTCGTTTACGTGAAACTCATTCAATCAATCTGACATTTTAAAATTCTTTGGTGACAATCTCTACTCTGTGCGATTGTTTGAGCGCAGACTATTATGTGTTTGACATTGACAATATGTATATGTGCTAAAAGTACATTAAATATATTATTTAATGAATTTTTAGCACATATTGTATATAAATATTAACTTTCTGCTCTCCTTCTCTATATAAACTTTAACTGTGCCAAATCTCAAACTCCTCTGTGCGCGCAATATGCACAAAATGGGATATAACATTTTCTCTTCACGTATTAATATAGAAAGTTTACTCAAATAAATTATTATCCAAAAATGGAAGATAGTTCTTGAAATGACGCACTCCATGTTAGATAGCGGACTCGCTTGGCCGATGCCGAATAGAGCCGATTTTACCCACGTCACCGTCTCGAACCTGATGGCCACTGTTCAGAAAAAGTGCCCAATTTCCGTCACTATTCAGAAAAAGTGCGCAGGTGCGCCTAAATAAGTTTTCACTTTAGTTAGTGTCGATGCTAAGGTTACTTCACTATGTAAATATTTATGAGGTGTGTCCTATAAATAGCGAAGACAGCGGCAGTGCTGCGTCGCGGAAGATGAAGCTATTCTGTCGCCAAAATTCAACATCAAAATCTTCACGAGAACAAAGCTGCGGATAAAAAAATAATATAAATATTTAAAGTTTCTGTAATATGTTGCTTGATTGATGATAGCTCAAAGATTAATGAGACAATTAAACTGAAACTTGGTATATATACTTATAATGAGTCTCTCATTAGCGAATATGTGAGTAAACAACTCCCACCCCTTGCCACCCCCTCTATTCCGTGGACGTCCCCGCCCCCATAATTGAGATCTCTATATGAATCATACATTTACAAGGGAATCTGAGCGAATAACCATGGCTAATCAGACCCATTTGGAAAATTCAATGGACAACGATGAATATTAATATATTTAAACTATAAAAACACGTTTTAAACAATGAATATATTCACAATTAAATGAAACTACGTGATGTAGTATTATTTCTACTTTCTTTAATTTCTTTACCACGGCCTAGGTTTCGTTGTATTACAACATCTTCAGGTGGGCTATTAGCAAAGGTCTTCTCTACTATCTTTGTTAATATCAAGTATTTTTTAACGATCTATCAACTATCTATGCTAATAGCCTACCTGAAGATGTTGTAATACAACGAAACCTAGGTCGTGGTAAAGATCTTAAAGAAAGTAGAAATAATACTACATCACGTAGTTTCATTTAATTGAGAAATCATTTTCTATTAAACCATAACCTCAGTTATCAAAGGTAACAATTATTAGGAAATAGCATTAGCTAACACATCGTTAATAACGGTTTTCAATATATTTTAGCCTTGTAATATTTTGGCCACATCCGAATCGATCACAATTTCGACACGCAAAAATAAACTATTTATTAAAATGAAAATTGCCTGTATTTCAAAATAAATATAAACAGCGTTTCAAATAACGTGTATTATAAAGAGCCAATTATATTTTATCGATTAAAATCAATCAAAGATGAACGGAAATGTTTTCAATGCATTTACAAAGCAGGCGTTGCGTAAAACGGTTACTTTTTTTAAAAATTATTGTTGCTAATATTTCCAACATCACGCTGGTTGCAGACTGGCCACAAATATAATTAATGGGGTCTAGAAATGAGAACTTTTTTGGTATTTAAATAAATTTTGTCTCCCTGATATAAAAATTGCCTGTGTTCGCTGCTACCTTAGTGCACACAAGACTAAAACTGTATATCGCAGTTAGTACAAGGAGAACTCGCACAACGAGTAGAACTCTGTACATACTTAGGTACTTAGAAACATTTAAAGGTAATACTCTCAATGATATCATGCCTGAGATCCTTAGATCCCTAGTAGGATCACAGCACCTAACCGATGTTTTTTTCGGTCTTAAAAAATATTTGAAGTCTAGCTTCACCAATAGAAAAAAAAGATTCTGATTTACGAAAGTTTAATTAGACCCATTCTTACATACTCTGTTGAGACATGGGCAATGACAGAAAAGTTAAATATACCATTTCTGTTTTTAGAAGAAAGATTTTCGGTGGTATAAAATATAACAACAACTGGAGAAGAAGAACTAACTCTTAACGTTACAAATTATTTAAAGAATTGGACGTGGTCAAATATATCGCAATTCAGGGAATAAAATGAGCAGGGCACTTGAGCAGAATGGACGACAGTCGGGTAACAAAAAAGATCTTCTCAGCCAGACCACTGGGCTCCCGAAAAAGAGAAAGACCTAAACTTAGTTGGATCGACTGCTTGGAAAAAGATTTAAAATCCTAAGTGTAACGAACTGGATGTCTCTGGCCAAGAAGCTTAGGAGTTGGTTCTGCGGAAGGCATAGACCCATCCTGGGCTGTCAAACCATTGAAGAAGAAGAAGAAACATTTAAAGTTACGTTGTATTTCTATAAAACCATTTACAAATGTAATTTTTTAATAAAAAGTAGGTACTTTATTTTACACCATGTAAATTTATGAATATATTGTCTAGTATATTTTTGCATAAAGTAAATATATTATTGTTATTGTTGTCGTGTCCACATGAGTTGCAGAAGATCTCATATCGGAAAATGGTTGCCAGAGCCTCGAAAAATTGGACTTCTCCAGTCCCGCTTGATGAGCGGCCGGGAATCAAACCCGGGTCCCCGCAGTGCGCCGCGCACTCAACGGACGTATGTCTTGCGATCAACCCAACACACCACAGTGAGGACTAACGTAAATATATGATGCATACTTAAATAACATTATTTAACACCATGTAAATTTATAAATGTATTGTCTAGTATATTTTTCACAGACATGATAAATATACATTATAACATACAAAGTTACTTTTGCAGTTGATGTAAGTCATTTGTATGTACTATTTACCCTTGCCAATAATTGTTAAATTTATAAATATATTGTCTAGTATATTTTACACAGACATGATAAATATACATTATATCATACAAAGTTACTTTTGCAGTTGATTTAAGTCATTTGTATGTACTATTTACAGTTCCCAATAATTGTTAAATTTATAAATACATTGTCTAGTATATTTTTCACAGACATGATAAATGTACATTAGAACATACAAAGTTACTTTTGCAGTTCATTTAAGTCATTTGTATGTACTATTTACAGTTCCCAATAAATGTTAAATGTATAAATATATTGTCTAGTATATTTGTCACAGACATGATAAATATACATTATATCATACACAGTTACTTTTGCAGTTGATGTAAGTCATTTGTATGTACTATTTACCCTTGCCAATAATTGTTAAATTTATAAATATATTGTCTAGTATATTTTTCACAGACATGATAACCATACATTATAACATACAAAGTTACTTTTGCAGTTGATTTAAGTCATTTGTATGTACTATTTACAGTTCCCAATAATTGTTAAATTTATAAATACATTGTCTAGTATATTTTTCACAGACATGATAAATATACTTTAGAACATACAAAGTTACTTTGGCAGTTGATTTAAGTCATTTGTATGTACTATTTACAGTTCCCAATAAATGTTAAATGTATAAATATATTGTCTAGTATATTTGTCACAGACATGATAAATATACATTATAACATACAAAGTTACTTTTGCAGTTGATGTAAGTCATTTGTATGTACTATTTAACTTTGCCAATAATTGTTAAATTTGTAAATATATTGTCTAGTATATTTTTCACAGACATGATAAATATACATTATAACATACAAAGTTACTTTTGCAGTTGATGTAAGTCATTTGTATGTACTATTTACCCTTGCCAATAATTGTTAAATTTATAAATATATTGTCTAGTATATTTTTCACAGACATGACAAACATACATTATAACATACAAAGTTACTTTTGCAGTTGATTTAAGTCATTTGTATGTACTATTTACAGTTCCCAATAATTGTTAAATTTATAAATACATTGTCTAGTATATTTTTCACAGACATGATAAATATACATTAGAACATACAAAGTTACTTTTGCAGTTGATTTAAGTCATTTGTATGTACTATTTACAGTTCCCAATAAATGTTAAATGTATAAATATATTGTCTAGTATATTTTTCACAGACATGATAAATATACATTATAACATACAAAGTTACTTTTGCAGTTGATGTAAGTCATTTGTATGTACTATTTACCCTTGCCAATAATTGTTAAATTTATAAATATATTGTCTAGTATATTTTTCACAGACATGATAAACATACATTATAACATACAAAGTTACTTTTGCAGTTGATTTAAGTCATTTGTATGTACTATTTACAGTTCCCAATAATTGTTAAATTTATAAATACATTGTCTAGTATATTTTTCACAGACATGATAAATATACATTAGAACATACAAAGTTACTTTTGCAGTTGATTTAAGTCATTTGTATGTACTATTTACAGTTCCCAATAAATGTTAAATGTATAAATATATTGTCTAGTATATTTTTCACAGACATGATAAATATACATTAGAACATACAAAGTTACTTTTGCAGTTGATTTAAGTCATTTGTATGCACTATTTACAGTTCCCAATAAATGTTAAATGTATAAATATATTGTCTAGTATATTTTTCACAGACATGATAAATATACATTATAACATACAAAGTTACTTTTGCAGTTGATGTAAGTCATTTGTATGTACTATTTACCCTTGCCAATAATTGCAAAATTTATTGTCGAGTATATTTTTCACAGACATGATAAATATACATTATAACATACAAAGTTACTTTTGCAGTTGATGTAAGTCATTTATATGTACTATTTACCCTTGCCAATAATTGTTAAATTTATAAATATATTGTCTAGTATATTTTTCACAGACATCATAAACATACATTATAACATACAAAGTTACTTTTGCAGTTGATTTAAGTCATTTGTATGTACTATTTACAGTTCCCAATAATTGTTAAATTTATAAATACATTGTCTAGTATATTTTTCACAGACATGATAAATATACATTAGAACATACAAAGTTACTTTTGCAGTTGATTTAAGTCATTTGTATGTACTATTTACAGTTCCCAATAATTGTTAAATTTATAAATACATTGTCTAGTATATTTTTCACAGACATGATAAATATACATTAGAACATACAAAGTTACTTTTGCAGTTGATTTAAGTCATTTGTATGTACTATTTACAGTTCCCAATAAATGTTAAATGTATAAATATATTGTCTAGTATATTTTTCACAGACATGATAAATATACATTAGAACATACAAAGTTACTTTTGCAGTTGATTTAAGTCATTTGTATGCACTATTTACAGTTTCCAATAAATGTTAAATGTATAAATACATTGTCTAGTATATTTTTCACAGACATGATAAATATACTTTAGAACATACAAAGTTACTTTGGCAGTTGATTTAAGTCATTTGTATGTACTATTTACAGTTCCCAATAAATGTTAAATGTATAAATATATTGTCTAGTATATTTGTCACAGACATGATAAATATACATTATAACATACAAAGTTACTTTTGCAGTTGATGTAAGTCATTTGTATGTACTATTTAACTTTGCCAATAATTGTTAAATTTGTAAATATATTGTCTAGTATATTTTTCACAGACATGATAAATATACATTATAACATACAAAGTTACTTTTGCAGTTGATGTAAGTCATTTGTATGTACTATTTACCCTTGCCAATAATTGTTAAATTTATAAATATATTGTCTAGTATATTTTTCACAGACATGACAAACATACATTATAACATACAAAGTTACTTTTGCAGTTGATTTAAGTCATTTGTATGTACTACTTACAGTTCCCAATAATTGTTAAATTTATAAATACATTGTCTAGTATATTTTTCACAGACATGATAAATATACATTAGAACATACAAAGTTACTTTTGCAGTTGATTTAAGTCATTTGTATGTACTATTTACAGTTCCCAATAAATGTTAAATGTATAAATATATTGTCTAGTATATTTTTCACAGACATGATAAATATACATTATAACATACAAAGTTACTTTTGCAGTTGATGTAAGTCATTTGTATGTACTATTTACCCTTGCCAATAATTGTTAAATTTATAAATATATTGTCTAGTATATTTTTCACAGACATGATAAACATACATTATAACATACAAAGTTACTTTTGCAGTTGATTTAAGTCATTTGTATGTACTATTTACAGTTCCCAATAATTGTTAAATTTATAAATACATTGTCTAGTATATTTTTCACAGACATGATAAATATACATTAGAACATACAAAGTTACTTTTGCAGTTGATTTAAGTCATTTGTATGTACTATTTACAGTTCCCAATAAATGTTAAATGTATAAATATATTGTCTAGTATATTTTTCACAGACATGATAAATATACATTAGAACATACAAAGTTACTTTTGCAGTTGATTTAAGTCATTTGTATGCACTATTTACAGTTCCCAATAATTGTTAAATTTATAAATACATTGTCTAGTATATTTTTCACAGACATGATAAATGTACATTAGAACATACAAAGTTACTTTTGCAGTTCATTTAAGTCATTTGTATGTACTATTTACAGTTCCCAATAAATGTTAAATGTATAAATATATTGTCTAGTATATTTGTCACAGACATGATAAATATACATTATATCATACACAGTTACTTTTGCAGTTGATGTAAGTCATTTGTATGTACTATTTACCCTTGCCAATAATTGTTAAATTTATAAATATATTGTCTAGTATATTTTTCACAGACATGATAACCATACATTATAACATACAAAGTTACTTTTGCAGTTGATTTAAGTCATTTGTATGTACTATTTACAGTTCCCAATAATTGTTAAATTTATAAATACATTGTCTAGTATATTTTTCACAGACATGATAAATATACTTTAGAACATACAAAGTTACTTTGGCAGTTGATTTAAGTCATTTGTATGTACTATTTACAGTTCCCAATAAATGTTAAATGTATAAATATATTGTCTAGTATATTTGTCACAGACATGATAAATATACATTATAACATACAAAGTTACTTTTGCAGTTGATGTAAGTCATTTGTATGTACTATTTAACTTTGCCAATAATTGTTAAATTTGTAAATATATTGTCTAGTATATTTTTCACAGACATGATAAATATACATTATAACATACAAAGTTACTTTTGCAGTTGATGTAAGTCATTTGTATGTACTATTTACCCTTGCCAATAATTGTTAAATTTATAAATATATTGTCTAGTATATTTTTCACAGACATGACAAACATACATTATAACATACAAAGTTACTTTTGCAGTTGATTTAAGTCATTTGTATGTACTATTTACAGTTCCCAATAATTGTTAAATTTATAAATACATTGTCTAGTATATTTTTCACAGACATGATAAATATACATTAGAACATACAAAGTTACTTTTGCAGTTGATTTAAGTCATTTGTATGTACTATTTACAGTTCCCAATAAATGTTAAATGTATAAATATATTGTCTAGTATATTTTTCACAGACATGATAAATATACATTATAACATACAAAGTTACTTTTGCAGTTGATGTAAGTCATTTGTATGTACTATTTACCCTTGCCAATAATTGTTAAATTTATAAATATATTGTCTAGTATATTTTTCACAGACATGATAAACATACATTATAACATACAAAGTTACTTTTGCAGTTGATTTAAGTCATTTGTATGTACTATTTACAGTTCCCAATAATTGTTAAATTTATAAATACATTGTCTAGTATATTTTTCACAGACATGATAAATATACATTAGAACATACAAAGTTACTTTTGCAGTTGATTTAAGTCATTTGTATGTACTATTTACAGTTCCCAATAAATGTTAAATGTATAAATATATTGTCTAGTATATTTTTCACAGACATGATAAATATACATTAGAACATACAAAGTTACTTTTGCAGTTGATTTAAGTCATTTGTATGCACTATTTACAGTTCCCAATAAATGTTAAATGTATAAATATATTGTCTAGTATATTTTTCACAGACATGATAAATATACATTATAACATACAAAGTTACTTTTGCAGTTGATGTAAGTCATTTGTATGTACTATTTACCCTTGCCAATAATTGCAAAATTTATTGTCGAGTATATTTTTCACAGACATGATAAATATACATTATAACATACAAAGTTACTTTTGCAGTTGATGTAAGTCATTTATATGTACTATTTACCCTTGCCAATAATTGTTAAATTTATAAATATATTGTCTAGTATATTTTTCACAGACATCATAAACATACATTATAACATACAAAGTTACTTTTGCAGTTGATTTAAGTCATTTGTATGTACTATTTACAGTTCCCAATAATTGTTAAATTTATAAATACATTGTCTAGTATATTTTTCACAGACATGATAAATATACATTAGAACATACAAAGTTACTTTTGCAGTTGATTTAAGTCATTTGTATGTACTATTTACAGTTCCCAATAATTGTTAAATTTATAAATACATTGTCTAGTATATTTTTCACAGACATGATAAATATACATTAGAACATACAAAGTTACTTTTGCAGTTGATTTAAGTCATTTGTATGTACTATTTACAGTTCCCAATAAATGTTAAATGTATAAATATATTGTCTAGTATATTTTTCACAGACATGATAAATATACATTAGAACATACAAAGTTACTTTTGCAGTTGATTTAAGTCATTTGTATGCACTATTTACAGTTTCCAATAAATGTTAAATGTATAAATACATTGTCTAGTATATTTTTCACAGACATGATAAATATACTTTAGAACATACAAAGTTACTTTGGCAGTTGATTTAAGTCATTTGTATGTACTATTTACAGTTCCCAATAAATGTTAAATGTATAAATATATTGTCTAGTATATTTGTCACAGACATGATAAATATACATTATAACATACAAAGTTACTTTTGCAGTTGATGTAAGTCATTTGTATGTACTATTTAACTTTGCCAATAATTGTTAAATTTGTAAATATATTGTCTAGTATATTTTTCACAGACATGATAAATATACATTATAACATACAAAGTTACTTTTGCAGTTGATGTAAGTCATTTGTATGTACTATTTACCCTTGCCAATAATTGTTAAATTTATAAATATATTGTCTAGTATATTTTTCACAGACATGACAAACATACATTATAACATACAAAGTTACTTTTGCAGTTGATTTAAGTCATTTGTATGTACTATTTACAGTTCCCAATAATTGTTAAATTTATAAATACATTGTCTAGTATATTTTTCACAGACATGATAAATATACATTAGAACATACAAAGTTACTTTTGCAGTTGATTTAAGTCATTTGTATGTACTATTTACAGTTCCCAATAAATGTTAAATGTATAAATATATTGTCTAGTATATTTTTCACAGACATGATAAATATACATTATAACATACAAAGTTACTTTTGCAGTTGATGTAAGTCATTTGTATGTACTATTTACCCTTGCCAATAATTGTTAAATTTATAAATATATTGTCTAGTATATTTTTCACAGACATGATAAACATACATTATAACATACAAAGTTACTTTTGCAGTTGATTTAAGTCATTTGTATGTACTATTTACAGTTCCCAATAATTGTTAAATTTATAAATACATTGTCTAGTATATTTTTCACAGACATGATAAATATACATTAGAACATACAAAGTTACTTTTGCAGTTGATTTAAGTCATTTGTATGTACTATTTACAGTTCCCAATAAATGTTAAATGTATAAATATATTGTCTAGTATATTTTTCACAGACATGATAAATATACATTAGAACATACAAAGTTACTTTTGCAGTTGATTTAAGTCATTTGTATGCACTATTTACAGTTCCCAATAAATGTTAAATGTATAAATATATTGTCTAGTATATTTTTCACAGACATGATAAATATACATTATAACATACAAAGTTACTTTTGCAGTTGATGTAAGTCATTTGTATGTACTATTTACCCTTGCCAATAATTGCAAAATTTATTGTCGAGTATATTTTTCACAGACATGATAAATATACATTATAACATACAAAGTTACTTTTGCAGTTGATGTAAGTCATTTATATGTACTATTTACCCTTGCCAATAATTGTTAAATTTATAAATATATTGTCTAGTATATTTTTCACAGACATCATAAACATACATTATAACATACAAAGTTACTTTTGCAGTTGATTTAAGTCATTTGTATGTACTATTTACAGTTCCCAATAATTGTTAAATTTATAAATACATTGTCTAGTATATTTTTCACAGACATGATAAATATACATTAGAACATACAAAGTTACTTTTGCAGTTGATTTAAGTCATTTGTATGTACTATTTACAGTTCCCAATAATTGTTAAATTTATAAATACATTGTCTAGTATATTTTTCACAGACATGATAAATATACATTAGAACATACAAAGTTACTTTTGCAGTTGATTTAAGTCATTTGTATGTACTATTTACAGTTCCCAATAAATGTTAAATGTATAAATATATTGTCTAGTATATTTTTCACAGACATGATAAATATACATTAGAACATACAAAGTTACTTTTGCAGTTGATTTAAGTCATTTGTATGCACTATTTACAGTTTCCAATAAATGTTAAATGTATAAATACATTGTCTAGTATATTTTTCACAGACATGATAAATATACATTAGAACATACAAAGTTACTTTTGCAGTTGATTTAAGTCATTTGTATGCACTATTTACAGTTCCCAATAATTGTTAAATTTATAAATACATTGTCTAGTATATTTTTCACAGACATGATAAATGTACATTAGAACATACAAAGTTACTTTTGCAGTTCATTTAAGTCATTTGTATGTACTATTTACAGTTCCCAATAAATGTTAAATGTATAAATATATTGTCTAGTATATTTGTCACAGACATGATAAATATACATTATATCATACACAGTTACTTTTGCAGTTGATGTAAGTCATTTGTATGTACTATTTACCCTTGCCAATAATTGTTAAATTTATAAATATATTGTCTAGTATATTTTTCACAGACATGATAACCATACATTATAACATACAAAGTTACTTTTGCAGTTGATTTAAGTCATTTGTATGTACTATTTACAGTTCCCAATAATTGTTAAATTTATAAATACATTGTCTAGTATATTTTTCACAGACATGATAAATATACTTTAGAACATACAAAGTTACTTTGGCAGTTGATTTAAGTCATTTGTATGTACTATTTACAGTTCCCAATAAATGTTAAATGTATAAATATATTGTCTAGTATATTTGTCACAGACATGATAAATATACATTATAACATACAAAGTTACTTTTGCAGTTGATGTAAGTCATTTGTATGTACTATTTAACTTTGCCAATAATTGTTAAATTTGTAAATATATTGTCTAGTATATTTTTCACAGACATGATAAATATACATTATAACATACAAAGTTACTTTTGCAGTTGATGTAAGTCATTTGTATGTACTATTTACCCTTGCCAATAATTGTTAAATTTATAAATATATTGTCTAGTATATTTTTCACAGACATGACAAACATACATTATAACATACAAAGTTACTTTTGCAGTTGATTTAAGTCATTTGTATGTACTATTTACAGTTCCCAATAA
Source organism: Druceiella hillmani (assembly GCA_039881145.1). Taxonomy (NCBI): domain Eukaryota; kingdom Metazoa; phylum Arthropoda; class Insecta; order Lepidoptera; family Hepialidae; genus Druceiella; species Druceiella hillmani. The sequence goes on from JAYKKI010000024.1 coordinate 15,581,429, forward strand.
TTGTTAAATTTATAAATACATTGTCTAGTATATTTTTCACAGACATGATAAATATACATTAGAACATACAAAGTTACTTTTGCAGTTGATTTAAGTCATTTGTATGTACTATTTACAGTTCCCAATAAATGTTAAATGTATAAATATATTGTCTAGTATATTTTTCACAGACATGATAAATATACATTATAACATACAAAGTTACTTTTGCAGTTGATGTAAGTCATTTGTATGTACTATTTACCCTTGCCAATAATTGTTAAATTTATAAATATATTGTCTTGTATATTTTTCACAGACATGATAAACATACATTATAACATACAAAGTTACTTTTGCAGTTGATTTAAGTCATTTGTATGTACTATTTACAGTTCCCAATAATTGTTAAATTTATAAATACATTGTCTAGTATATTTTTCACAGACATGATAAATATACATTAGAACATACAAAGTTACTTTTGCAGTTGATTTAAGTCATTTGTATGTACTATTTACAGTTCCCAATAAATGTTAAATGTATAAATATATTGTCTAGTATATTTTTCACAGACATGATAAATATACATTAGAACATACAAAGTTACTTTTGCAGTTGATTTAAGTCATTTGTATGCACTATTTACAGTTCCCAATAAATGTTAAATGTATAAATATATTGTCTAGTATATTTTTCACAGACATGATAAATATACATTATAACATACAAAGTTACTTTTGCAGTTGATGTAAGTCATTTGTATGTACTATTTACCCTTGCCAATAATTGCAAAATTTATTGTCGAGTATATTTTTCACAGACATGATAAATATACATTATAACATACAAAGTTACTTTTGCAGTTAATGTAAGTCATTTATATGTACTATTTACCCTTGCCAATAATTGTTAAATTTATAAATATATTGTCTAGTATATTTTTCACAGACATCATAAACATACATTATAACATACAAAGTTACTTTTGCAGTTGATTTAAGTCATTTGTATGTACTATTTACAGTTCCCAATAATTGTTAAATTTATAAATACATTGTCTAGTATATTTTTCACAGACATGATAAATATACATTAGAACATACAAAGTTACTTTTGCAGTTGATTTAAGTCATTTGTATGTACTATTTACAGTTCCCAATAATTGTTAAATTTATAAATACATTGTCTAGTATATTTTTCACAGACATGATAAATATACATTAGAACATACAAAGTTACTTTTGCAGTTGATTTAAGTCATTTGTATGTACTATTTACAGTTCCCAATAAATGTTAAATGTATAAATATATTGTCTAGTATATTTTTCACAGACATGATAAATATACATTAGAACATACAAAGTTACTTTTGCAGTTGATTTAAGTCATTTGTATGCACTATTTACAGTTTCCAATAAATGTTAAATGTATAAATACATTGTCTAGTATATTTTTCACAGACATGATAAATATACTTTAGAACATACAAAGTTACTTTGGCAGTTGATTTAAGTCATTTGTATGTACTATTTACAGTTCCCAATAAATGTTAAATGTATAAATATATTGTCTAGTATATTTGTCACAGACATGATAAATATACATTATAACATACAAAGTTACTTTTGCAGTTGATGTAAGTCATTTGTATGTACTATTTAACTTTGCCAATAATTGTTAAATTTGTAAATATATTGTCTAGTATATTTTTCACAGACATGATAAATATACATTATAACATACAAAGTTACTTTTGCAGTTGATGTAAGTCATTTGTATGTACTATTTACCCTTGCCAATAATTGTTAAATTTATAAATATATTGTCTAGTATATTTTTCACAGACATGACAAACATACATTATAACATACAAAGTTACTTTTGCAGTTGATTTAAGTCATTTGTATGTACTACTTACAGTTCCCAATAATTGTTAAATTTATAAATACATTGTCTAGTATATTTTTCACAGACATTATAAATATACATTAGAACATACAAAGTTACTTTTGCAGTTGATTTAAGTCATTTGTATGTACTATTTACAGTTCCCAATAAATGTTAAATGTATAAATATATTGTCTAGTATATTTTTCACAGACATGATAAATATACATTATAACATACAAAGTTACTTTTGCAGTTGATGTAAGTCATTTGTATGTACTATTTACCCTTGCCAATAATTGTTAAATTTATAAATATATTGTCTAGTATATTTTTCACAGACATGATAAACATACATTATAACATACAAAGTTACTTTTGCAGTTGATTTAAGTCATTTGTATGTACTATTTACAGTTCCCAATAATTGTTAAATTTATAAATACATTGTCTAGTATATTTTTCACAGACATGATAAATATACATTAGAACATACAAAGTTACTTTTGCAGTTGATTTAAGTCATTTGTATGTACTATTTACAGTTCCCAATAAATGTTAAATGTATAAATATATTGTCTAGTATATTTTTCACAGACATGATAAATATACATTAGAACATACAAAGTTACTTTTGCAGTTGATTTAAGTCATTTGTATGCACTATTTACAGTTCCCAATAAATGTTAAATGGATAAATATATTGTCTAGTATATTTTTCACAGACATGATAAATATACATTATAACATACAAAGTTACTTTTGCAGTTGATGTAAGTCATTTGTATGTACTATTTACCCTTGCCAATAATTGCTAAATTTATTGTCGAGTATATTTTTCACAGACATGATAAATATACATTATAACATACAAAGTTACTTTTGCAGTTGATGTAAGTCATTTATATGTACTATTTACCCTTGCCAATAATTGTTAAATTTATAAATATATTGTCTAGTATATTTTTCACAGACATGATAAACATACATTATAACATACAAAGTTACTTTTGCAGTTGATTTAAGTCATTTGTATGTACTATTTACAGTTCCCAATAATTGTTAAATTTATAAATACATTGTCTAGTATATTTTTCACAGACATGATAAATATACATTAGAACATACAAAGTTACTTTTGCAGTTGATTTAAGTCATTTGTATGTACTATTTACAGTTCCCAATAATTGTTAAATTTATAAATACATTGTCTAGTATATTTTTCACAGACATGATAAATATACATTAGAACATACAAAGTTACTTTTGCAGTTGATTTAAGTCATTTGTATGTACTATTTACAGTTCCCAATAAATGTTAAATGTATAAATATATTGTCTAGTATATTTTTCACAGACATGATAAATATACATTAGAACATACAAAGTTACTTTTGCAGTTGATTTAAGTCATTTGTATGCACTATTTACAGTTTCCAATAAATGTTAAATGTATAAATATATTGTCTAGTATATTTTTCACAGACATGATAAATATACATTATAACATCCGAAGTTACTTTTGCAGTTAATGTAAGTCATTTGTATGTACTATTTACCTTTACCAATAATTGTTAAATTTATAAATATATTGTTTAGTATATTTTTCACAGACATGATAAATATACATTATAACATACAAAGTTACTTTTGCAGTTGATGTAAGTCATTTGTATGTACTATTTACCCTTGCCAATAATTGTTAAATTTGTAAATATATTGTCTAGTATATTTTTCACAGACATGATAACCATACATTATAACATGCAAAGTTACTTTTGCAGTTGATTTAAGTCATTTGTATGTACTATTTACAGTTCCCAATAATTGTTAAATTTATTGTCGAGTATATTTTTCACAGACATGATAAATATACATTGTAACATACAAAGTTACTTTTGCAGTTGATTTAAGTCATTTGTATGTACTATTTACAGTTCCCAATAAATGTTAAATGTATAAATATATTGTCTAGTATATTTTTCACAGACATGATAAATATACATTGTAACATACAAAGTTACTTTTGCAGTTGATGTAAGTCATTTGTATGTACTATTTACAGTTCCCAATAAATGTTAAATTTATAAATATATTGTCTAGTATATTTTTCACAGACATGATAAATATACATTAGAACATACAAAGTTACTTTTGCAGTTGATATAAGTCATTTGTATGTACTATTTACAGTTCCCAATAATTGTTACTTTTGCTAAATGATGTTATAGTTTATAATGATTTCTTATAAAATATTGCTTAAAACAATAAACAAACTTCAAATATGACATCCAAAAAAGTGATAAGTATTTTATATATATATATATATATATATATATATATATATATATATATAAATATATATAAAGAGTCTCTAAAATGTTAAATGTTATTTTTATTTCACACCCAACGAGACCATTAATATGTTCCAGTACATGTCATAACTTGGGCGACTATTATTCGTAAGTTAGTAGAACGTATTTAGCTGTGATAATTTTCCTTTTAATTTCATAAAGTATACTACTATTGTGAATATTTTTGCGATATTCAAAAATAGCGAACTAAAAAGAGTCTTAAATGTTATTTCTATTTCACACCCAACGAGACCATTAATATGTTCCAGTACATGTCATATCTTGGGCGACTATTATTCGTAAGTTAGTAGAACGTATTTAGCTGTGATAATTTTCCTTTTAATTTCGTAAAGTATACTACTATTGTGAATATTTTTGCTGTATTCAAAAATAGTGAACTAATGAGAGCCTTGAATGTTATTTCTATTTCACACCCAATGAGATCATTAATATGTTCCAGTACAAGTCATAATTTGGTTGACTATTATTCGTAAGTTAGTAGAACCTACTTAGCTGTGATAATTTTATTTTAATTTCGTGAAGTATACTACTATTGTGAATATTTTTGCTATATTCAAAAATAGCTAACTAAAAAGAGTCTTAAATGTTATTTCTTTTTCACACCCAACGAGACCATTAATATGTTCCAGTACATGTGATAACTTGGGCGACTATTATTCGTAAGTTAGTAGAACCTACTTAACTTTGATAATTTTCCTTTTAATTTCGTGAAGTATACTACTATTGTGAATATTTTTGCGATATTCAAAAATAGTGAACTAATGAGAGCCTTGAATGTTATTTCTATTTCACACCCAACGAGATCATTAATATGTTCCAGTACATGTCATAATTTGGTTGACTATTATTCGTAAGTTAGTAGAACCTACTTAGCTCTGATAATTATCCTTTTAATTTCGTAAAGTATACTACTATTGTGAATATTTTTGCGATATTCAAAAATAGTGAACTAATGAGAGCCTTGAATGTTATTTCTATTTCACACCCAACGAGATCATTAATATGTTCCAGTACAAGTCATAATTTGGTTGACTATTATTCGTAAGTTACTAGAACCTACTTAGCTGTGATAATTTTATTTTAATTTCGTGAAGTATACTACTATTGTGAATATTTTTGCGATATTCAAAAATAGCGAACTAAAAAGAGTCTTAAATGTTATTTCTATTTCACACCCAACGAGACCATTAATATGTTCCAGTACATGTCATAACTTGGGCGACTATTATTCGTAAGTTAGTAGAACCTACTTAACTTTGATAATTTTCCTTTTAATTTCGTGAAGTATACTACTATTGTGAATATTTTTGCGATATTCAAAAATAGTGAACTAATGAGAGCCTTGAATGTTATTTCTATTTCACACCCAACGAGATCATTAATATGTTCCAGTACATGTCATAATTTGGTTGACTATTATTCGTAAGTTAGTAGAACCTACTTAGCTCTGATAATTATCCTTTTAATTTCGTAAAGTATACTACTATTGTGAATATTTTTGCGATATTCAAAAATAGTGAACTAATGAGAGCCTTGAATATTATTTCTATTTCACACCCAACGAGATCATTAATATGTTCCAGTACATCTCATAATTTGGTTGACTATTATTCGTAAGTTAGTAGAACCTACTTAGCTCTGATAATTTTCCTTTTAATTTCGTAAAGTATACTACTATTGTGAATATTTTTGCGATATTCAAAAATAGTGAACTAATGAGAGCCTTGAATATTATTTCTATTTAACACCCAACGAGATCATTAATATGTTCCAGTACATGTCATAATTTGGTTGACTATTATTCGTAAGTTAGTAGAACCTACTTAGCTCTGATAATTTTCCTTTTAATTTCGTAAAGTATACTACTATTGTGAATATTTTTTCGATATTCAAAAATAGCAATTCAGCTAGTAGGGGTTGCGTAAACGAACCCCTCCATTGAATAAGGTTTCGATGGCACCCCTATGTTTTTGAAAGACCTATTCAATGATAGTCTGCACAATGCTTTATGCGAAACATATCACCCGTATTTTACAAGTGCGGGATGTACCCTAAAAAACTTTTTTTAAAGATGTTATTTTATAGCTTTGTAGATGTTATGAATGTGGATAAATTAATAGTCTTAAAAACGAGCTTTTACTGTACTAAAGAACAAAAAAATAATTATCGAACATGTTTTCACTCAATAAGTACTTTAGTGTAAGCCATGTTTGTTATCGAATATAACATTTCATTGTAAAAGGGTTGGGGGTGCTTTGTTTTGATGCTTAACTATATGTTAAGCATTTTTATGCAATAAATATTATTTGAGAAGCAAAATCATTCATTTTGTGAGAAAAAGCACTCCACGCTTTTGCACTCAAATATTATACTCAAAAAGCGAGTGTCTTTAATTTTTTTAAACTATTAATATATTTTGTTTTTGTTTCAAGACTTATTTTTTTTTAATTTCATGAAATTATTATACTGTCATCGTGTGCAAAATTTTTAATATTTCGGACGTCTGGCAGTGCGTTGACATTTACTCAAAAAATTCCGTTATTTTTTCGTCTTTTTTTTTTAAAGTAGATTTTTTTGTATTTTATGAAATTATTATATTGTCATCGGTTCGAGATACGTATGCACAATTTTAAATAATTCGGATGTCTATAAGGGGTAAACATTTAATTACAACTATTTAGATACAACAATTAAAAATGCATGAAATTTAATTTCGGAAATTCCATCACATAAATATATACAAGTTAAATTCCAGCTTTGTAGCATTAATAGTCTGCAAGTAACACGGCTGTGACATACAGACGGACGGAAACCCTTTTTCCGTCCGTACACAGCAAAACTATATAGGTCCCTAGTTTGGCTACAGAATCCTGGAAACCGCGAGATTAGGACAATCAGATAACCGGGCATAATATAATTAACTAAGGGTTGATTCGTTCGCTATTGAATCCTGGAAAGATGAAGAAGCTTATCGCCTTCTTATGAAGACAATATTTGAAAATTGCCAAAATTTGCTTATAGTGTTTCATTATCTTTCGTCACAAAAATTATGAACTGTGTGAGTTCACTGCATAAATATTGCTGACAATCTAAAAACTAGAAAAAAAACTATTGCACACTTCACGTGCGTGCCCTTCATTATCTACCAACGATATTATAACTCGAGTTATTTAGACTTTAGAACTTGAATTTAGACTTTAGAAATTATTACAACTCGAGTTATTTTACAAATAATCAACTTTGAACATAGCTTTTTTGGAAAGATATGATCTTCCCCTAAAAATTATATAATTATTTAATGTCTTTAAACATTTATTATAATCTAAAGGACACCGGTAATAATGGACCTGACGTTACAGAAATAGATTTCATTTAAAAAAACTGGTAATTTTTAGAATATAAGATAAAAAACAATTCAGCGAATGACAACCAGGAAAGAGCTAAGAATAAAATGCAATTTGTGATCTTAATAGAAAACAAAAAAAAACTCTTCATAAATGCGCATTAATATATTTTTAAAATATCAAAAAAAAATTAAATGTAATTAAATCCATATAATTAACAACTTTTTAGAAACTATTACAAAAGAAAACCAATGCCGCTTGCTTTTTCTAATATGTAGCCATTGCCTAAATGAATTAAAAATAAACTGTTAACTGTCATTGACAAGGAGGAAGCCATAGCCAGCTGTCAAAATGAATGCCTTTTTCGCTTTTTTCGAGGTTTACGTAAGTTTTTTAATTTTTTTTCTGTCGAGCCTGTGAGTATCATGGAACAATATGGTACATCTATGGATGAAGGATACAATGACACACAATCTATACTTTGTTTCATCTTGCTAATTCAAATAGTGGCATAGAAATAATATTTACGAACTGTTGTGAAAAATAATCTAGAACAAATGCAGTTTAGCACCAATGATATTTCGACATTTTTTTTATATTATATGAAAAGTCATGCATGAAAAACGATGTATTTCAATAAAATGTTTTGCAGCTGGCGATTATTTTTTATGAAAAAATCGATTTTAAAAAAGAAAATTACTCACGAAAAATGTTTTCAAATTTGTATGTTCCTAACTTTTTTTCACTAATTTCACAATTAATTTATCATTAGACAATACACATTTAATAGCACAAAAATATAAACAAGAATTAATTTAATTAAATAAGGAACAAATGTGCAAAAATAACTGATAATACGTATTTTGAATCAATTGTCAAAATAATCAATTATACCAACTTAAAAAATATTTCACCATCCTAAGTCTTTAATTTACAGTATCTTTCTTAATTATTAACAGTTATTAGTTAAAAAAATACCAAAAGTTAAAAAGTACCAAATTTTATTGTTTTTAAATGCACAGTACTATTTATATTATAAATTTTAATATTGAATATATTTGGCATTAATTTTGTAGAAATTCATTATCCACAATCAAATGAAACTACGTGATGTAGTATTATTTCTACTTTCTTTAAGTTCTTTACCGCGGCCTAGGTTTCGTTGTATTACATCTTCAGGTGGGCTGTTAGCAAAGATTCTTTGCTAATAGCCCACCTGAAGATTTGGAATTTGAGATTTGATGAACTTAAAGAAAGTAGAAATAATACTACATCACGTAGTTTCATTTAATTGTGGATAAATTTAATACATTAATTCACATATATTTATATATCATTTCATTGTAAACATATGTAATAAATATATTATTACAAGAAAAATATTTTTTTAAATCGCACTTTTTAGTTTTTATCAGGATAGCGCAATGAAACAAGGACCCTTTTATTTTGTCCTGTCCGTCCGTCCGTCAGTCTGTCACAGCCTTACAATATCAAGAGTTTTACATCTATCTTTATGAAATTTTGGAGGTAGGTCATTAATAAAAAATCTCAATTAATATACGGTATAATATAAAAAAGACCGGCCAAGTGCGAATTATGGCTTGCGAATTTATGGTACCGTTCCTCGTATGTAAGAAAATTACTTTATTTTGTTAATTATGGACTCCTTAACGGAATAAATATTCAATAATGCCTGACACAATTAAACAGAAGAGGGAGCATATATTATTGTGAATATCGCAAAAAATATTGCATCCAATATCTTTGCCACAGTTTTCCGACAACCTGTGTCCAGGCTTTTAAAAACTTGGTTTTTTTTCATAATTTTAGGTTCAGTATTTTCGGAAATTAGAAATGGGGGAAAATATTGAAAATGTGACTTCAGCTTTTTTCGTACATTTCAGGAGATATACTGCCTGAAATAAAGAAACAGTATAGCCGAGACCCTAACTAGGCCTTTTAAACAGTTTCTCACACTATTATATGGAATTTTCACTAAATTTTTACCGAGTGACCAATTTGAACAAACCATTTCCATAAAAATATTTTGATGTTACTATCTCAAATTTCAATTTTTACGTCAAATGATTTCTGAGAAAAACGGCGTTACAAATAGTAACGTAAGTGCTCTTATAAGCGGTCCCCTTTTCTTTTTGAGGTATTGAACCCTGAAAACATATAAAAACACACCTAATATGGGTAATTCTATATCATCATATTTATAGTTCCATCTATATATAGTTCTAACCCTTAAAAAATATTATAAATTATTAGTTTAGCTTTCTAATTATCATATTCAACTTGTTGTTGAACATATCATCATTTTCACACACGTTATTCTAGAATTGAATTTATTTGTTTATTTATTTGTTTACACAGAATAATTTATCGATACATTGCAGTAAACTTTCGTATCGATAAAAATTAATCTATGTCTAACATAGTTTTAACTTTTAGATTAAACATGAATAAAAAAAATTGTGCGTGTCAACTCCGACGCGTGACTGGAGTTTACTCCTTAAGTATGATTGTCTTGTTGTGTATAAAATAAGTAGCACTGTATATAAATATAAATATCAATATCATTAAATGGAAATGGAAAATTAATAAATTTAATAAAAAAATGCTGACAATATAATTATTTTCAAGTAAAACACAAATGAACAAGATCAAACTTATACAACAAAATTAAAAACGTTTAGTAAAGTCAGACTAAGAAGTTAAAATTAAGACAGATTTTTAAATTTTGTGAGATAGAAAACACCAAATATTCACACATAATCACATTTAATGATTACAGTATATAAGCGAACATTAAAATTTAAAGACCGTGAATTCGACCAACTATTTCTAAAATCCAATATGCTGGAGAGTCCGAGAAAATTAAAACAGCAAACAAAAGGAAAGTTACAATCTAGATAAGATAGGTTAACTGTGAGTCATAAAACCTTAAATAAACTCGACAAAAACAAATTAATACTTATCAAAAAGGACCAAATCTAATCTTAAAATGTTTACCGTAAAAAGAAGTGAAATGAAAGCAGCAAAGTTCTTCTTTGCTAAAGAAGTTTAGATGAGTGAGTTACAACTTTCCGTCTTGATTTATTGAATAATATATATATCATACACAAAACATTTGGCAGGTAGACTGACCGAAATGTGAAATATCATTTTAGGATTTCGTTTTCTTTTTTTGTCTGAAATGTGGTATCATAAGGATATTCGAATTAATATTTCTTCATCCATGGCATCATGCCGCTTTTCATAAAGGTGGTATAGTATCATTACTAAATTGACAATATTCCTCTAACCTGAGTACTTTTTCTTTATGTTATTTGAAGCCATAACTGTTTCCTTTTATTTTAATTGCGCCTAGTCCCACATTATATTCTCCCAGAATATATTCATTATTACTTTACTACGCAAAATATTTTCAGTAATATTCTTAAGTAATTCCAATTCTACTGCATTGAATTCAGTATTATGTTAATTATATAACAACACGTTACATTTACATCGAAATTCAATTTTCCCTAGAAGTATATAAGCGAACGATAGTAAACTATATGTGTCACACTCGCGTCACTGCGATTACGCCATAAGAAAATGCCAATATGTGTGTCACACTCCGTCATTACGATTACGCCATATAAAAATGCCAAATAAACATATTGACTCTCAAAATGCGCACAAAAGTTGCGCGACAGGTTACACTTTTTTTAACGTTCTGAACTTCGTACGGTCAGAATATGACGCTTACACTTTTTTTGACGCTCTGAACTTTTTACGCCAGGAATTTATACTTTTTTAACGCTCTGAACTTCGTACGCCCCGAATTTCTGATTTTACTCGTCATAAAACTTCATACCGGGCGCTATACGTGATTAAATTATACATTTCGATAAATTTACTTTCACTCGTCATAAAAAAAACACACTTTGATGCGACCGTGATCAGGTTGAGCACTTTAATACCGCGGGAAAATGTAGAGTACCAATATAATTGGTTGTAGAGATGCAATTTGGTCGCGTTGACCGTATATCGTTATTTGCTCTAACTCAGTATTGAACATTTGTTTTTGTTAAGTCATGAACCACTTGCTGCGTTCCACTCAAAGACGGCGTTGATATCACGTGGCAACCGTTCGCCATCTGCTACATGACTGAATATAAAATGTTTCATGTCATTCTCGAATAATAAACAATGCACAATCTTCACCGCGCAATTAATACCGTTTACCAGAACAGTGAAAAGTAGAGACTCGAAATTCGAACCCTGGCTCCCTCCCTATTGTGTAAAGTAAGTATCTGATGTAAAGTTACAGTTTCTGAGCAAAATCATAAAAGTGGGGTAGAAAACCCTAATCCGATAAGGCGATTTAGTAAGATATTGTTGTCTATACAATCGAAAGCTTTGTGGTAATCAAAATAGACCATATCTACTTGAAATCCGATGTCAACATAACAAGAAACATAAAAGGTTCTAAATTGTTTACAACGAAAGTTTACATCACAAAATTTCTCATTAATTACAGGAACGCTTTGAAAGAGATCTCATATACAAACTCCTCGCTCCATACAAACGTACTGCATTAATTTTTTTTAACAACAAAATTAGATCTAACAACTGAAGTAGAGCGTGCAAAGTAAATTTGTACCGCAATACCTTTACGTCCGTTTAATGTTTTGACACATATTTTTTTTTAATTTACAACCGGAGATAAGCTTTCAAAAGCTTTTAATAATCCACAGATGCGGTTTCGTATTTTATCGCCGGCCTGTAACAAAACGCGAAAGCGTTATTCATTTTTAACTATCGACGCTGACGCGAGGAATGTGTCACTTTTGGGTAATAAATAATAACGGGAAAAGCTTAAAAAGCGTTACTGTCTTTTCGAAAAGCTTACTAATCAACTCGTTAGGATCGGATTACAAATATTATTTTTTTAATTCAGTTCGTAAAAGCTTAGCGTCACATATATATTTTTTTTATTTTTTAATGGAGACCTGCTATCGAACTGCGGATTCTGCCAGTAGATTTATTTATTTACTAATTTTTCGTGCACTGCTGTATAAATAATTGTTTTGATTTAATAAAAAATATATATGTATATCATATATAATATTTTAAAACGTGGAATAAAAGGATTATCTGATAAAGTGGTTAAGTGCGAGACTGGCTCGGGTGTAGAAGGTTCCGTACTTCGTTTGAAGTGAAATTACTTTATTTGTCATAAATTACTAACACTAACTTCCTAACGAAATAAATATTTAATAATACCCAATGTACACAATTAAATTAAACTACGTGATATAACATTATTTCTACTTTCTATAATTTCTTTACCATGACCTAGGTTTCGTTGTATTACATCTTCAGGTGGGCTATTAGCAAAGATCTTTGCAAAATTTGTCAATACAACGAAACCTAGGTCGTGGTAAAGAAATTATATAAAGTAGAAATAATACTACATCACGTAGTTTCATTTAATTGTGAATAATGAATTTCTACAAAATCAACGCCAAATATATTCTATACCCAATGTAATTAAATAAGGGAGACGTATATATTTAGAGCTAGGATGTTATGAGTTTCCTCCAAATTTTGCGTAGGTTTTTAGAAACAATATTGTTTTCATAAATCTAGGTTCAGACTTCAGAAGGGATATATTTTTGCCTATTTTTCAGTAAATCCTAAATATACACTGTCTAATATAAGGTATCTCAGCACAGAATTTAAACTTTAAATAATAATAAAAAAACAATTATTGCATTTATAATATTTTAATTGCAGTAAACTAAAGTACATTTGTGCGGATTTTATGTACGGAATATTATACCATCAAGATGTCTCCCATCATGGCGAACGCACTCCTCAAAGCGTAAGCGCAAATTTGCAATGAAGTACCGCAGGATGTCAAAGGAGATGGCTCTCACTTCTTCCGTTATTTTAGCTTTCAGCTGCTCCAAATTCATAAGAGGAGTATCAAAACTCTTGCTTTGAGATAACCCCATCGAAAAAAGTCAGCTGGGGTTAAGTCGGGAGATCTGGGGGCCAAACTATGTCTCCAAATCGGCTTATGACTTTTCCCGGTAAATAGCGCTTTAATTGTGTTCATGGAGACCCTAGCTATGTGGGCAGTGGCTCCATCTTCCTGAAACTACACATCTGACTCATCAATATCCTCCTCTCGTAGCTGCGGTACAAAAAAATAGCCCCGTTTCTTGCCGAGATATTCGAGTTTAAAATTTGAATTTGGCACTGAGACACACGTTATTATGGAAAAATATAGTTTCCTGTCCTCATATTAGACTTTACTTTGAGATATGTGCAGATTAATATGTTTTAAGTTTCGACGTGAAACGGTTTCCGAGAAAAACTGCTGATACAACCGGATACCTGACTTATCTTACACGTGTCCTGTTTTTCCTTTTAAGGTACAGAACTCCAAAAATAAAAAATAAACCTGTCAACTCAGAGTAGAACTCGTACTCTGCGAGTTCTGTACACATTTAGACACATAAACATTTAAGGGTACGTAATATTTTTCTTAAACTATTTACAAATATTGATTTTTGACCACATTAATATATCGCCTACTACACCTTTCACAGGTTTAAAAACATACTGTACATTACATAAATTTTTAATTCTTTCGATAAATTGTTATAGTTTCACAGTAATTTTCTGAACAGATTTTGCCAACCTACCAAAAACCATAGAGACCATTGAGAGATAAAATTCAAGGAAGTTTCTCTGAACCAGTCGAAATAGCAAACGGTGTTAGACAGGGCAATGTATTAGCGTGTCTTCTTTTCAACATTGCTCTTGAGATTATTATTAGAGATTCAAAAATCAACACAAGAGGCACGATCTCTGCTCAATCTGCACAAATTATTACATACGCGAATGACAGTGATATTATTGCTAGAACTCAAAAAGATCTCAAACAGGTATTTCTAGCACTAGAGAAAGAGGTCAAAAAAGTGTACCTCTCAATAAACCAGACTAAAACCAAATACATGCAATTTGTGACCAACTCTGACTACTCCTCGCTTTTTAAAATCGGTGATTACAAATTTGAAATAGTGAATTCCTTCATCTACTTTGGATTTGAAATCAACAGTGGCAACTATTTGACTCCAGAACTGAGGAGACGAACAAATGCAGCGAACAGATTCTTTCATGGACTAAGAAGAGTTCTGAAATCCAATAATATCAGAAGAGACACTAAACTACTATTAAATAAAGCTTAATCAGACGTGGTGGACATTGTCCCAAACTGGTGAAAATACCATTGCTATTTTCAAAGGAAAAATCCTCAGATCCGTCTTTGGTAGGTTCTTTGACAATGGGTTTTGTAGAAGGAGAAATAATACCATACTTGATCGCTTATTTACAAAACCAGATATAATAAAATTTATAAACAATCAACGTGTGAAGTTTGCCGGCCATGTAATTAGAATGAAGAAGATAGAATGATAAAACGAATTTTTCTGGCCAAACCAACTGGCTCAAGAGTAAGAGGAAGACCCAAATTAAGATGGGCGGACTGCCTACAAAGTGTTTTTGATGCTCGCAATATAACAAACTGAAAAACTGTAGCGTCCAGAAGCAGGGCTTGGAACAGTCCGCCTGAGAAGGCCAGGGTCCACCGAGGACTGTCGAGGTACTGACGATGAAGATAAGAAAATGGTTCTATGGTTTTTGGTTCAGTGGTTTCGAAAATGAGTGGGAAAAATGCCCTATTTTCTCATACCTATATTTAGACTATCTTTATAAATATACAATTTAGAATTATAATATTTTATCATAACAAGCCCTTTCAAATAATATCCGACTGATATATAAAAGTAAAAAAATGGTATGCATTATTTACCCTCTCTCTAATTCTTGTGTTAATATTTTAAAAAAGTCGTCTAGTACAAAATATGCGACATATAACTATGTCATATTTAAAGCTTTCACGCTGGATATTTCCAAAGAAAACCGGCTGTGACAGACGGGCTGAGAGACAGATGTGTAAGTGATATTTTAAGGGTTCTGTTTTTCAATTTGAGGTAAGAAACCCTAAAAATAACAACAAAAATAAATAATTGACAAATAATCTCGTGACTGACTGACTGATTCACTTTTTCAACGATAATCATACTAATTTTATACAGGAAAAATGTTTGTTTTACAGTGTAGTGATTGGCATAAAAACGGGTTATCCGCTGGACGTGAACTGCACCTTCGTATAATTTATATTGTCCAAATTGGTATATGACATTTACAGAAAGTATGAATAATGAGTGGTTACGATTTCACCGAAGACAGCCAAACTTTGCCCATCACATTTTAGAGTTAAATTTTTAATCCATACTTTATAGCTGCATTGAAATATTGTACACAAGAAAATAAAAAAAAAATGTAAGTGTAAACTGCTAATTATTAATATTTGTCTGTTATTTATTAAATTTTTTATGTATAGTACATATGGCGGACTTATTGCTACATAAACAATCTCTTCCAGTCAACCATAACAATTTGTATTGAAATTTAGTTGGTAGACTGTAAGAGATTTTACAATGAAAATTCTTTATAGCACATTAGACGAAAAACAATTTTAAAAAAAAATACAAAAGTAAATTAAAAAAGAAAACAAAATATTGGCATGATTTGGGATGGGAAAGACAGGAATGGACAAGGACACAAAGGTTTCAGAAGAGCCTGGACTTTTTCACTCGATCTTTGAATTTTCTGTTACAAAATCGGACCTAGAAATATTTTTCAATTAAATAAACTGGCACAGTTGTTAATAAACTTGGAATAGATAGTAATACCTTGCATAAATAGAGAATACATAAAAACGCTACTAATAAACTCAGTATTTGACAAGCTCGTCAAAACTTCATCTGTCAAACACTATTTCAAACTCGACCAAAGTTTAACTTTGGTATAACCTAAAAAAGTAGACATTTCGGCAAGTACATATAACAGCACGTCAATTTTTGTAATTCTATCATGTTTATAATTATTTTAAAGAAAACAGCCTTTATATAATTCAATTCGTAGCACGGAAACTACAAAAGAAAATTATTACTTAATTTAAAGCGTGTAGTTTGCACCAAGACCAATATTTATTGACGACAATTATTAAATTAAATAAAGTTCAAGTAATATTCAGATTTATTGTTAGAATATTTTAAGGACAATTGTGATATTTTCCAAAAATTTTATTATGGAATTTCAAATCAACCCTTATTTGTTCATGCTGTTCTAATAACGTTTTCATAAATAGCTCATGTTCTTTTTTCAGCATCTAATGCCCTTTTGCAAAAAAATATGAAAATTCAATAAGAACTGACACAAGCAAGGAATAAAGTTAGTTTTAACGATGCTCTAAGACGTTATCTCTATGACGGATGTAATTTGTGTTCATAATCATAGACACAAACTCATTTTTTACATATTTGTCTATGAAATGCGACGTTGCCATGTTGGATTTATGAAATAACTTCGAAATAGTTATTCCATTCTTTTACTGAGTTTATTAATGGTAATTCATACAATCGTTATACCAACATTATAAACGGTATAAGTATTCTCAAAGTAAGAGAACACTTACAACGTCCCATTTTAGTTAGCAACAGTATAAACCTTTACAGCTAAATCAAAATAATATTTGAAATATTTTATTACAACGATGAAATAAAAAAAAATATTTTATGTGAATTAACCATCACATAAAACTATTTTTATAGGTTATTCTTGCTATAAAGTTTACGAGATTGAGCTATCCAGGTCTGTAATCGGCTACATCATATAATAAAAATCGTATTCAAACAGTACATGTGAGAGAAGTGAAACTTCTTTGGCGATCTTTCTTGTTTGTAAGTATATAGTAAGGGGTAAAACAGCAGAGAGAGAGAAAGAATAAAATATGTATATGTCCATAGATTGCACTCAATTCGTATAACATTTTAATATTATACGTTCAGAAAAATTAGTAAAATGTTACTAAAATTCTATGTAAACATCTAGTAAAATCTTCATATAAATTTACATAAACAATTGTCAAAAAATAGCCGCGATGCCAGTACCAGAACACGGCTAAATGGGACTATAGGAAGTCGGAATGTGTTACTCTTGTAAATTTTATTTACGAGGACTATATGTGCGGGTTCATTGCGAATTTGTAAACAAAATTTTGACAGTTTTTTTTTTAAAACACATAATGGATAAAACAGCTGATAGGAGTATTGTGCGCCATTTTTGTTTGTTTTCGCTTATGCATACGCTTCTTATCTTATTCTTTAGTGTTCATTTATCTCTCTCGGTTGTTAGCTAAGTACCTATTTGCCATCCTTTTTGCGACAGATTCGTTATATGTTGTAATATTATATATACATGTCGTATATGTTATATTATATGTACATATATATAATATAACTTCATTGTCTGAAAAATTTCTGAAGATGAAATTAAGCGACATCATATATTTTGATAACTGAATGATTTTTTTTTAACTTTATCCAAACATTAAGTATAAAGCCTTCTATAAAAATGTCTAAAAATAATACTCTATCATTTGAAATATTTTCATACATTCATTTGCTTTCCCAAGTTATGCGAACTCACTTTTATGTTAGAAGGAACAGTTCAGTAAAAGAATGAATGCCAATATACAGAATAAATTATTCTCAACCCGACAATATTGCGCGGGTATTTTACAAGTAATCAAATTTAAATATAACACGCGTACTTTTACTGCACACGCGTACTTTTACTACAATTGAATGTCACTTTCGTTTCAAAAGACTAATACAATTATAGTTTACTCGTAGAATATGTGAAAACAATGTGTGAGCTTCACTTCCCAAACAAATTCACAAAAGAAGTGAAACTTCTTTATCAGTCCATGTTACTTAATAATTTATAATAATAATTGTTTACCTAAAAGTCGGTTCTGTTTTTCTTGTTAGTCTGTTCACAATTATATTTTCACTTATGTATGTAATATACTTACGAAAAATGTAATATACTTGTAATATACATGTATATTACATAATATATTTAAAAGCACGAAAATCGGTGGCAATTCATAGACAGATTAACATTTAAACTTTTGTGACATTCTCGACAGCCATGTTGTTAACGCTCGGCCTGTTCCGCCCATAGATTTGATATATTCTCCATAGGTAAGCAATATGTTTGAAAGAGAAAACGGATTACAATGGTCCTTCTGAATATAGAAAAAGAGACAGAATGAGACAGATCTCGACAACGCACATATTGCTAGCGGTCTGTAGCGGTTTGCGATTTATTTATAATTATAACCAAATTAACTTAAAATTCAGGACAAATAGAATTGTTTACATATTGGTTACGTGTACAGTACCTAATTGTATGTCTTCCCATAATAAAAACCCTCAGATTTACACTTTTCATCGGCAAACATATAAAAACCATTTCAGTTATTTTTTTACCTATGATGATAAGAAGTACGTGATTTTTTGAGAAATTCATAAAGCAACTGCGCATTCGTTGATGGACTTCTCACACTCACAGTTTATTTGGAAAAATTCTGAAATACCAAATACGTAAATATAATTGCTAAAGCAACCAAAATTGCCATACGTATTGACAGACGCAAAGTATTTGTTTTTATTTATTTATATACTCACATATATTTATCTATACATTACAAGTAACCTATTCTTAACGACAAAAATTTATGACTTAACATAATTTACCTTAAAACTGAATCCAAAGTACACAAGGAAAACAAAAGAGAACTACTACACGTTTCGACAAATTTACTTTCATTCGTCATAAACAATACATACTTAAGTGCGACTGCTATCTAGTGGTAGATCAGTTGAAAACTGCGGTACTGGAGGGTTCCGATATAATTCGGTTCTAAAGAGTGGTATAGCAAAAACGTAATGATTACGTGACGCATAAAATTGTCAGGTACGGTTTCATAAGGGCAACATCTCTTCTGTATTGCAAAGAATGTAATCCTAATATAGCCATAGCATACTAATCGGAAAAACTCGCAGGTTCAACAGGGTTATCGGAAAAAGCCACGTAAACTTGAAAAACGAGTTCATTTTGATAACAACAGAACGAATGTCATTGTCAGTTAAGATTTTGTTTTTAATTAATTTAGACAATAGCAAGACAGAACTTTTATAGCTCATAATTCCCGAACGAATAGTTAAATCGTTAAAAGTATATTATCTATAAAATTAAGTTTACGAAACATATAGCAAAATTGTAAGTAATAAAAATTTAGAATCAAAGAAAGCAAGGTTTACTTGTAAATAACTAAAATCATTTGTAAAAATGTATTCTGTCACCAACACTCATTGTGACAACTTCGAGTATTAATATATATCAAACATTACTTAAATTCGTTTGTCATTTAAACACAAATCGGTACGATACATTAATTTAAGTTATAGTTAATTTATATCTAGTAATAACTGGATTTTAAATAACGCTTTATTAATATTTTCCAAAAAATAGCCAAACAATCCCTGGTCTGTCATGACTGTTATTTTATTTTCTGGGCTCTCTTACAAAACTGTCCATTTGAAGAATGGGGCAACTTCAGAAGGGGAAGCGCAGACTGTTCCTCAGTTTCATGTTCCTAAAATTATATTAAACTTTCCTCACTCGTGACTATGTCAAATGCAGCAATTATGTGATTTTCATAAATTTCCATAACATTTTGTTACACGAATTACTGCATTTTTAAACTTCACTCAAATCAGGGGTATCCAACTAGCCCAAAGCTTCCTGAAGCAAAAATATTCGTATAGAACTTTCTGTATTTGACTCATATCATTACTTAAATTTGTCCAAATCGGCTCTTTTTTTATCATAAATGGCACAGCATTAATTATTAACTTCACTTTTCAATGTCGAGTGACGTCTCCATGCAGATCAACACAGACATTAATACGGCCACGCTTGAACTTTTTAAACCAGTCGAATAATAGCATTCAGCATAAAATTCCAATCAAAAATTGTAAATTGATTGTTGATTCAAATCGCAACGAATATTATAAAAAAATTATTGAACTAAAATTTTCTTGCGTTAAAGTCAGTCAGTTAAGCGTCAAGTCATCTAGATTTGTGAAAATTGTCCGCTAAGTTGTAAAAACAATGACAAATTCAAACAAAGTATCTCAGTGATGGTTGAGTACATAAGTTTTTGATTATTGAAATTAAATTTATTTTTATAGCCATTATTTCAAAAAATCGTTATCGTTTCTAAAAAGTTATTATGTGCTTCGTTCGACTTTTATTGCTTATTAACAATTCTTGACACATTAAAAGGACAATATATGCAAATATATAAAGATAACTTTTTTGTTTTGCTTTGTGGTTACAAATTAAATTTTATTTTTTGTTCTTTCGCGATTAACAATCGTTGAATTGTTTTTTTTTTATATTCTAAAAAATACCACTTTAATCAAAAATTATATTCTATTTCTATAACGTTAGACCTATTTTCGTCGATTTTCTTTCTTGTCTGTGTACATTGAAGATGATCACTACTAAATTTAATTTGATAGGTCTAAGCCAGTTTAACACAATGAGCTCTGGAAAATTGACTTAAGAAATTTCTTTTTGAATCGTTTTTTTTTATATTCTAAAAAATACCACTTTAATGAAAGTTATATTCCATTTCTGTAGCTTTAAGCCCATTTTCGCCAATCTTCTTTGTTCTATGTACATTGAGGAAGACCCTGAAAAATTTTATTAGATAGAATAAAAAAAGTTTAGCACAATAAGCTCTGGAAAATTGAGTTAGGAAATTTGTTTTTTTTTTATATTTTTTTAAACCCATTTTCGCCAATATTCTTTGTTCTATATACATTGAGGAAGATCCCTGTAAAATTTGATTAGATAGGATAAAGAGAGTTTAGCACAATAAGCTCTGGAAAATTGAGTTGAAGAATATTTTTTTTGAACAGTTAAGCTTTTATTATGAATATACAACACATATACTGTCTTTGACTTTATTCTAGAACTTTTTGAGGAGTATAAAATTGTTGTACATTATGTTCAAGTATATCTAAAGATTAAAGCAGCGCAAGCCAAGTTATGTCTCTTGCTAAAGCTTTTTTCCGACTTTGTCTACATTCAACATTACAAGTAGGATAATTAAATATTCTTAAATCATTTATTATATGTTAATCTATCTATTAGTGAGAACTTAAACATAATCTGTCCAGAACTTACTTACTGATAAAATCTCTTACATACGGACACAAGTAAAGTAGAAATTTTTTACAATATTGATATTACGAATAACCAAAAATTGTCGAAAAAAAAATGAAGTGCGGCTGTGTCATGGACACGGCCGTGTGTTGTACGTGAATACGTCTATGTAACGCATAATTTCAACCGCCCCAGCTGCAGATGTACTGGCACCGACGTTGATCCGCTCGGCCGCCTTCATTCTTTTACGTTCCCGGCACTGCTTGACTCGGTCATATGGTGTTTTATTGTTACCATTCGTTTGTTCTTGAGAAGCCCTTTCCAGCCGTATACGATCTCTGTACTTGGTTTTGGCTTTTCGACGCGTATAGGTCGATATTATATATTTTTGATAATATTTTTTTATTCCAACACCTTATTATATTCACTGTCACTACTTTAAACTATTTTTTTATATACAATCGATAGAATTTGACGACAGCTGACGATTTAAACGAACGTCATAGCTTTTCCGAATCAAAAGTTATACTAATTCCAAATTTCGATACGCAGCTATCCAGTGGTTTTAATTTTTAATTTAATGTTTGGTGTAGAAGATAGATTCGAAACTACAAAGCCAAACTGTATCCCCCGATTTTGTTATCATTAGTTTTTTTGGATTGCCCCCGTATGGTAACAAATTTAAAGACGTATTCACGTCAAAAATATATTCTGTTAAAAATTAAAAATAACTTTATTATTCTCAAATATTTCGAGAATATTTTAAATTAATTCATCACAACCGGTTCGGGTGAAAATCATACGTAATGTATCTGGTTTCCAATCCAATTTTGAAGCTTTACCGACTCCGGTATCCTATGTTGCATCTGGTTTCCAATCCAATTTTGAAGGTTTACAAACTCCGGGATCCTATGTAACTCTAAAAATATAGGATAAAAGCTCCAACAGTATTTTTCAAAGTCGTTGGAAGCAAGAGAGTTAGTGTAAAAATAAATATTATATCGTAAAAACTGATTATGAAAATGATTCTGTCGGCGATTAGCAAATGAATATGAAGACTGCGTAGTTGTACCATTTATCTGTGTATCTATTTCTAGGATAACTAGATTTGCATCGACCCCAAAAGATACTAAATAGTGAGGAGGACGATAAACATTTTTGAACTTCTATCATATTAATTTCCGTTGCAAATCATAAGTTACTTTATCTATTTATATAATAAAACTGTAAACTTTGCATGCCTACACATTTGGGGTATGAAACGCAAATAATTGAATGCATTAACATAATTTTCATAAAATTTGTGTGCTATTTTGGTGTTTGTATGCACATACAAAGACAAACACGTCATGTAAAAACTACTGACTTTATTTGAATGGATTTTTTAGAAAAACATATAACATGTTCTTTGAACGTATGACTTTAAATTTAAACGCATAACTTGAATGAATTTAAACATATAATTTGAAATTTGAACATATAACTTGAAATTTAAATATATAACTTTAAATTTGAACATATAACTTGAAACTTGGGATTAACCTTTAGTTTTAGGATTAACCGTTTATTTCGTTGCAATCACCGAATCAGAAGATATTTGAATTTAGTATTTTCAAAAATTAATTTACATTACATTATGAGATGCATAGATAGTAATTACACAAATGTATAGTGTACCTTTTTTTTATTTACATCAATAGATGGCGCTACGTATATTTTAAATCACGCATTTAAGTTTTCCACCCAGGCAAACATAGATTGGTCAAAATAGGCGTGGCCAAATGTGAAGTGTTGAGTGATGCGAGAGGGGTAGATGTTTGAGTAACCCGTAAAGCTACCCGAACGCGGACAGACGAATGAGGGTAGATGTCGTTTTCGGTCGGCTTGCGCACATATTTTTTTTTTAAATTGTATGTATTCATTATAAACCTACTTTGTTTCCTCAATTTGTTTAAAATTTTGATCTACCGTGAATATTTGTGGTTTAATGAGTTTAGCTGTTTTAGTATCAGGCTGTATAAAGTTTGATTTTTTGTACTTTATGTTGTGTCTATATATGCATGTAATAGAACAGTAGATCTGGCATTTCTATTTATTGAAGATGTTATTCAAAAAGTGGTTTGCGCGAGCATAACAAAAGTAATAGAACAACAAAATATTGTTTTTTTTATTTGTTTTCTGTGTCTGGGGTTTAGAGTAACGTATAGGCTATGTTTCATACTTCACATACGACTAACTAAAAAGAACATATGATAATTTGACATTTCAATATAATTCAATTTAATTTTAAAAAGGTTTACTTTTGTAATTTAATACAGATAGCGTTACATATATTATATCTTACAGTTAACTTAATAAAATTTTCAAAAGTTTCATGTGAAAAAAATCACCTGGCACAAAGTAGTAGAAAATATACTTGTACTAAGTACTGAGAGTCTAATTATCATTGATATCAGTGACAGAAAGTAAAAAAAAGTGTGAAACTCGTTTGCATATTGAAGGTTTGGTATTTGTTCTCCAATTTGAAGAAAACTTTCAGTATGACAGGAAGATTTGAAGGTAACATTTTTCTTTTCAAATAAAATTATAAATTTTGGAACTGAAAAACGAAGATATTCATAAAAATAATAACAAAAACTTACGACAAAGTTATCGCCATATTGATTCGATTCGAAGTTACTTTATTATTTCGAAGCCGTTTATATATATATATATATATATATATATATATATATATATAGATATACAAATATCAGATACAGAGTACCTAACAGAGTACCTAAAAGTTAATAAAATATACCTATTTATGAAATGGTAAAGGTGGTGGATCTACTTTATTTAAACCACAATTTTTGGAAAACCAAGCATCACTTGTGGGTTTTTTACAGCGATGAAAGTTTATTGCCAAAACCGAAATGAATATCCAAAACTGCAAGATATAGGGGAGAGTTGTCTATATCGGAACAGTTTTTTTTTCTTAACATGAAATATGGATCAAGATAAAATATCTAATATGTAAACAAAATATCATGCCGAAGGACATACTTTGGTACATTCAAAGGATGTCCTTCGGCATAATATTTTGTTTACATAGTACATTCAAAAGATGTCCTTCGGCGTAATTTGGTATATTCAAAGATGTCCTTCGGCATAATATTTTGTTTACATGGTACATTCAA
Organism: Druceiella hillmani; assembly: GCA_039881145.1. Lineage (NCBI taxonomy): Eukaryota > Metazoa > Arthropoda > Insecta > Lepidoptera > Hepialidae > Druceiella > Druceiella hillmani. The sequence continues at coordinate 15,606,416 of JAYKKI010000024.1, forward strand.
AGGATGTCCTTCGGCGTAATTTGGTACATCCAAAGCATGTCCTTCGGCATAATATTTTATTTATATTAAACTAATTATCACTTGATATGTTATAGTTAAGATACCAAACTAATGCGAAAATTATTTTAGATATTTTAACTTTATCCGAATAGGGTATTAAGTTCTTCGTGTTAAGTAAGAACTGCGTTATTAAAAAAAAATACTTCGTGTTAAGTAAAAACTGTTCCGATATAGACAACTTTCCCCTGTCTTGCAGCTTTAGATACTTATTTCTATTTTGGCAATAAACTTTCAAAGCTTTAAAAAAACCAGGAAAATTTAAGCTTGGTTTTCCAAAAATTATGGTTTAGTATTATTATGTAAAAAAAATAATAAAGTAGGTATCTAACGGATTTACCTTTTGAATAAATATATTGCTGTTAGCTTTTTTACAGCACCTATTCATTTTCGAATCATATTGGGGACATTTTTTTATTATAGTTACTGACTGGCAAACCTTTCTTTTTCTGGTTTTTTTTTGAGAAAGAATAATCAATCAAATAGCATGTTATACTATGTATTTCATAAAATGAAGTGTCACATCCATTAAAATGATATAATCAAAGTTTAAAAAAACGATACTCAGAGTTAATATTTTATGCATCTATCCATATATAGATTCAAGGTATTCGTAAGTTAGATCGGAACCTTCTCAAATATGTTGAAGAACTCACCACTAGAAGAGAACCCTGGTCCTCCAGATGATCCGGAAGCAAAGTCTCCATCACCCAAGTCCACATCTAGATTTGCAGAACTTCTGGAACTATTTCTCCCCAACTCTATATCTGACTCCGCCATGCTCTCGTCGTCTTCATCGCAGATCGTGCCTCCACTGGAAAATTCTGCCTCTCCACCTCTCATATCGATACTGGAACTTTGAGAACGGAAGCTGGCTTGCCGTTCGAGCATTTCTGGCCTGTAGGCTGGAAATTCGTGAGAAAACTGCGTCTGTTCCGGTCGAAGTGCATCGTTCGTTTTCGGTTTTTCAGTTTTCGTAGCAAGAAGACTGTCGATGGAAAATGAAATCTTCGCAGCCGATGCTCCGCTGCTCGTGTTTCCGTTTCGACTTTCACGAATATCCACTGCCATTTGCGCATCTCTGTTTTCCATTTTCAGTTTTTTTACACGATTACTTTTGCAGTAAATTTAAATATTAAATCGGACCAAATTAGTATTTATTTGAATCAACGATCAAAATTTAATACAATAAAAATTAAATGATTAAAAAAATCCACAAAAGAATATTAAACATCACTGACACATAAACAAAACATACAAAGTTTGAAAGAATTAAAAATATAAGCCGCCATTTTAAACGTGTTCCAAATTCAAAATTTGAACTCAAAATGGCTCCTTATTCTTGCTCTGAGACATCACGGTCTTTATGTTCAAACGTTAGCAATTAAATATAATTATTCCTTTATTTATATTCATTATTATTGCTACATTGCCACACCCGACCATTCACTGTCACTGATTTAAGATATTTGTCTCGCAATTCAAAGAGACTAATAATTTTAAAACTAACTAATAAGCTTAAACGATTCGTTTTTGTCAAATCAAATTCAGTAACGACTTCTGCCTGATACCGCTAGAAAAGCTTAAGTATCTTAAATATCGAACAGTTGAATATAAACCTTATTTACGAAACGTTTAAAACCAAAATTACGGTAATGCGCAACCGCTCTTAAGACGTTCCAAACTGAATTGTTTCAAAATTAAGACGAAGCTTCAGTACTAATGGGCGTTTCCATACCTGACAATTAAGAAGTGACAAATTTACAATTTGGTTCGAGCGAAAATAGTATTTCAACGTGAGGCGTAAGGTTTAAATTCGTGCAACGTTTTGTTCGGAATTTAAATTGCTGTCACATATCGGAAGGGGACGACATAATTAAACGATGGCCAATGAGAGAACTCTGTGGGCGTGGTTTAGTGAGAACTCTCTTGAAAGCTATTTGAATGCTTTATGGAAGCTTCATTTAGAATTTTGGTTGTTCTTTTTTTGAAATAAGTACTTTTCGTTTTTTTAAGTTATAAAGGGTTTTTATGAATTGGTCGGCGCGTCGCTTGCCTCTAAGAATTTGACATTTTAAATGTTCATTTCAAAAGGATTTTTTTGTCAATAAAATTTAAAATAAAGGAAATTTTGAAAATGGCGAAGTGGTATTCGTTCAATTTTTTATGTTGAAATGATGGTTCGATTTATAAAAATTACTTTATGGGAACATAGTTTCTTCATTGGCCGAAATATTATTTTAAATTCTTTATTAACGATAGTCTGGAAATATCTTTTTCTTTTGGCAAAAACCAAAATCGAAACTAAATTTTTCACATTTTGTAGCTTTCCACCGTATACAGGAAATCGAAAAATTCAATAACTGCTCCAAAAAATTAGTTAACTAAATAATTTATCGAAACTTGTTTAGGTATAGGTATTTAGATAATTCATGATATGAAAAGACTTTTTAAAAGAATCATTCTTCCTGGTCATAATAATTTTATTAGAACATGTTTTTTATATAATAGGTATAAATTATTGGTTAATTTCTGTCTGATATACAGATTTTTTATAAAATATCTACATAATTATTACGTACAATAATAGTAGATAAACATAATATTTAACTTGTTACGTTATTACTGCACAAATAGAATTTTTTATTTCTTTTTTTTAATTTTTATTTGGTATTTTTAACTTTTATATTTGTTAGTTATTTTTTTCTTTTTTTCGTCTATATATTTGATATGTAAAAAATCAGTAAAAGCAATAGACATGCTTGTAAGAATATGTTATGAGAGTAAAACATATTACAATAATGTAAAAAAAGCTTATTTAAAAACCTTTCGATTTTTTATTTTAAGTACAAAGTAAGAATTTCTAAATGTTATCAATTGGTGACAATTCTAAATTTCAAGTCCTCATAACTTTTGTATAGAATGTCCCATTTCTTATATTAGTGTCGAGGTCACTTTGTAAACAATAGAAACATGTTCCAATAATTTCATTTATAAAAAAATGTATTAGTCTCTTTAAATTGCGAGACAAATATCTTAAATTAGTGACAGTGAACGCAATGACAATGTAAAAATAATAATGGATATAAATAAAGGAATCATTACATTTAATTGCTAACGTTTGAACGTTAAGACTGTGATGTCTCGAAGCAGGAATAAGGAGCCATTTTGAGTTTAAATTTTGAATTTGGAACACGTTTAAAATGGCGGCTTATATTTTTTATTCTTTCAAGCTTTATGCGTTCTGTGAATGTGCCAGTGGTGTTTAATACTCTTTTGCGATTTTTTTTATTATTTCAATTAAAGTTATCTGAATTAACATTTAAGCCAAAAAATATGTTTTAAAATCATATGTAAGTTGACAAGTAAACCAAATTAAAAAAAAACAATGTTATCTAATGATAACTGGCGCTTATTTTATTGAGCGCCAAAGAACACTTTTCGGTGCAGATATACAATATTATTAATTTATCATCACCATAGTTGGATTTACCGCAGACTTATGGCTTTTGACGGCTGGCCGCACCCCGGATCCCGGGTTCGATACCCAGCCGCTTGTCGTGCGATGTTGGACTTATGTGCTGGTTGGTTGTATGAGATTGCTCTCGTTGAAATATATGCTCCATGTTTGTAATTATATACATTAAAGTCTATAAATAAATAAATAATTTTAAAACATATTCTTTGTCCGATTCAGCATGAAATATCTACAAATAAACAAACATTCCACTGTTCAGAAACTATATACTTCGATATAAAATTTAACCTAGGTGTTACCCCTTATTAAAAATAGGTATATTTAAAAGTGTATTAAAATCAGAGTAAGAAAATAAGATAATCATACATTAAACACACGAAAATTTCTACAATAAGTCACGCGCAGCCACACATAGATATCACATCAGTTGCTTACGGCAACCATAGAGTTTTTTTGAAAATGAGAGAACATACCTACCTAGTTCGTAAGTGTCATTCTGGAAGTGTAAAAACACCACCCGTAACACAAATAAGATCAAAGGTGTAATATATCATATGTAGGTACAACGTATTAAATAAATATTATATATTTAGAAATTTTACGTTTTTATTGTTGACAATATAGTAACGATGCTAGTATAAGATAAATATAACTTCTTTCTGGAAGGTTAAAAATACCAGCCGTAACACAAAAAAAACCGTAAACGAAAAGGTGTAATATTCCATGCATAAGAACAACGTATTAAATAAATCGTAAGTATTAATAATTTTCATGTTCTTATTATTTACAAAATGGCGTCGACGTTAAAATAAGAAAATAATAGTAGACATAGTAGATATATCCCGTGTATGAGAAGAGCCAATATTACTTCATTCTGAAAGTGTAAAAACACCAGCCGTAACACAAATAAGATCAAAGGTCTAATATTCCATGCATAAGAACAACGTATTAAATAAATCGTAATTATTAATATTTTTCATGTCTTTATTATTTACAAAATGACGTCGAGGCTAATATTAGAAAATAATACGATATGTCCTGTGTATGAAAAGAGCCAATATGACTTAATTCTGAAAGTGTAAAAAAACCAGCCGTAACACAAATAAGATCAAAGGTCTAATATTCCATGCATAAGAATAACTTATCAAAATAAATCGTAATTATTAACAATTTTCATGTTTTTATTATTTACAAAATGGCGTCGACGATAATATTAGAAAATAATGCGATATGTCCCGTGTATAAAAAGAGCCAATATGACTTCATTCTGAAAGTGTAAAAAAACCAGCCGTAACACAAATAAGATCAAAGGTCTAATATTCCATGCATAAGAACAGCGTATTAAATAAATCGTAAATATTTATAAGTTTCATGTTTTTATAGTGTAATAAATGGTGTTGTCGCTAAGATAAGAAAATAATACGACATGTGCCGTGTGTGAGAGAGACGAACATACTTGTCTCCATCTTACAGAGCTTTTTCATATATTATTTATCTCTAATCTAAGAGAAGGTCGATTTGAAATAACGCGATATGTCCTGTATATGATAAAGATAAACAAACTTGTCTACATCTTTTACAAACATTTGTGTACACACAATAAAATAACACAAAAAAATAAAACAAGTAACACAATAAAATAACATAAAAAAATAAAACAAGTAACACAATAAAATAACACAAAAAAATAAAACAAGTAACACAATAAAATAACACAAAAAAATAAAACAAGTAACACAATAAAATAACACAAAAAAATAAAACAAGTAACACAATAAAATAACACAAAAATATAAAACAAGTAACACAATAAAATAACACAAAAAAATAAAACAAGTAACACAATAAAATTAGTAAAATAATATTTTCAAATCATTTTATGATCAATTTAAAAAAATAAATAAAAGGAGACGTGCATGGAAAGAGTCGCTTTTAACATTAATCATAACTGAAAATTCCTTAAGTGATTTTTTAAAACAAGTTTTTAAATTTAATTACCTACCCGTGATCGTTATATTACACTGCATGCAAGCAACGTATTTACGTGCATACAGTGTAATATAACGATTACACTTAACGTGATGTTAATTTTACTCAAACTACAGTTATACTAAACTAAATATTAATTCATAACTAATGGTCGTTCAGTGGTCGAAATTCCTTAAATTTTTAAGTTTGAACATTACTGAAATTCTTTTATCAAAGAGTTATACCTCTATAATCATTGCATATAATTTTTTTAAATTTTGTTACATCAGTTGACAGCGTGTACAAATACGTCCTTAGCATATGTTATTTACCTTAATTCCCTACAGTACTTATCAAACTTAAAATTTAATGTTAGTAATACAGATATCGATTTCACAAAATATAAAATAAACGCTTTTTTGCCTTGACATACACTTCACAGACTATTGAAAAAGGAACTTTCGAAATGACACAAAATTCACAGCTCGAAACTCATTCAGACAATCTGACATTTTAAAATTCTTTGGCGACAATCTCTACTCTGTGCGATTGTTTGACCACAGACTATTATGTGTTTGACATTGATAGTATAAAAGTAGACAATGAATATTTTACTTTTGAACGTAAACAATGAATATTTTAAAGTATTTGTAATATATATTTTAATGTATTTGTGATACATATTATATTTAAACTTTAGCTTTCTGCACTCCTTCTCCATATAAACTTTAACTCTGCCAAATCTCACACTTCTCCATTCGCGTCATTTGCTTAAAAAGGGGCACAACATTTTCTCTTCGCGTATTAATATGTAGATAAACGCACGTAACTTCAGCACATCTTTAAATAACAGTTCAATTGAACTTCAATTCAAAATTCATCTGATATCACAGATACCATTATAGAAATACTTGTGTAATGTGACTTATAGATAACGTTAGGGACGCACAATATGCCACCAAAAAAAGTCAGAGAGTTACCTCTAAGCATGTAACCTTTCAATGCCAAAAAAAGCTTCATTTCGAAAATATATTCGTGAGTCACTAAACAAAGTTTTTGACAGCTACAAATATTTTGAGCATCTATTCTCCCGGAATAAATATGGTCTTCGCAGAAGTGATTAATAAATAGTTGACCTAACAGATAAGTACTTTGCTATTTAAATTTTCTGAGGGTTTTCAAATGGAAATTAGTTATCTGCTAGACCGTTTTCCAATTGTTTCGCTTCCATCTTCCTTTTCCAGTATTTCACATTTTAATAATTTGCTTTATAAGGCAAGATGTATTAGCTTTTAAGTGAAATTTCGCCATTTTTAATAATTCATTTTTTTTTAAACGAAATATATCACGCAGGTTTAACCTGAAATTTCGTGCTACTCGCTTAGTAGAAAATATAAGATACTCGATTGAAATAATAATATGCGTTCCGAACAACCGCAGTAACCGACGCAACGCTTTCAGCGACCGCATAAAGAGATACCAAGAAAACACATAAGATACATTAGTACAATACAAAAATCAGTACACTTTGCAGTTCACTTAATTTCGAATTCAGTTCGTTGTTCAATTCACTTCGCATTTCAGTCAGTTCACATACAATTCAGCCTTGTAAATAATCATTCATTTATTTACAAACCTATTAAGGTTTGTAAATAAATAAATGAATGATTGTTTACAAGGCTGAATTGTGTTTCCAATTTATATATATGGCGGGCTTATTGCTTTAAGAGCAATTTCTTACAGTCAACTAAAACACCAATCCAATCTCGCTCGACGGGCAGCCGGAAACCGAACCCCGTTCTCCGCGATGCGCCGCTCCAACAAAGGCCGTATGCTTTGTGATCAACCCAACACACCACGGCGGCTTAAATAATAAAGAAATTATTTATTTATTTATTCATATTTTAACGTACATATAATACATGAATTTAGCGGACTTATTGCTTCAAGACCAATCTCTTCCAGTCAACCACATTGATTAAATATAAACATTATGTGGTGTGGATGACCGTAAAAGACATTAATGAAAAAACAAAACTTAGGACATAACAAATAACAAAAAATCTCATAACACATAAGTAAGCAAAACTAAGCTATATAATATAAAACAAAAAATGGTTAATTGTGTATCTGGACATGGTTAGGAACAAGGAAAACAGAATGGAATTAGGAATGATAGGACAGAGGGATTATGGGAGGGAGGACTTTTGCAGACGATCTTTGAATATATTTAAAGAGGGCGAGTTCCTGGTATCCGCATCTAGTCGATTCCAAAGTCTTATAGCTTGGATAGCGAAGGACTTTTCATAAAAGGTTGTTGTATGTTTGGGAAAAAGAAAACTGAGCTGGTTTTCAGAGCGTAGTCCTGTACCGTGTGCCGGCAGATAAGTAACTAAATCTGCATCTAAGATAAGTGTAAGAATGTATGAGAAAGTGAAAGAAATTATATTACATTTGACAAGGAGTATTCATTAGTAATCGACTTAACGAGCTCTTTCCAGATTTGACACTGAGCTGCGACAGGCCTGGTGAACATCGAATAAATTCCTCCAATCCGGCAACAACCAAGTGCGGGGCTCCGACCACGGCCTGTCGTCCTGCACAAAACAAATAAAAAATCAGTCAAGTAACATCAATACGAGTATATTGCCTACCGTATCTTTCATAGGCGTAAAAACGTAATGCATGTTTCAAATATTTCAAAATCACTATTGTTTACCTACAACCTTCGCGTAGGCTTCTGAACACAGTGTTTTTTTCATTGATTTGAGTTCAGTAGTCTTGGAAAAACGGGTGGATGGTGGGGATGGAAATATTTTTGACGTGAATACGTCTTTAAATTTGCTACCATACGGGGGCAGTCCAAAAAACCTAATGATAACAAATCGGGGGATACAGTTTGGCGTTGCAGTTTCGAACCTATCCTCTAAATCAAAAATTAATACACCACTGGATAGCTAAAGGGTCAAAGAATTCATTACGATACGCGAGAACAGTGACGCATCCCGCGCGGTGGAGGGGGAAGCGCCACTATTTTGAGGTTATTTTGTTGCGTATCGAGATTTGCAATTAGTATAACTTTTGATGCGGAAAAGCTACGATGTTCGTTTAAGTTTTAATCGTCAGCTGTCGTCAAAATCTATCGATTGTATATAAAACATTAGTTTAAAGTAGTGACGGTGAATATAATAAAGTGTTAGAATAAGAAAATATTATCAAAAATATATAATGTCGGCCTATACGCGTCGAAAAGCCAAAACCAAATACAGAGATCGTATACGGCTGGAAAGGGCTTCTCAAGAACAATCGAATGGTAATAATAAAACACCATATGAGTCAAGCAGTGCCGGGAACGTAAAAGAATGAATGTGGCCGAGCGGATCAACGACGGTGCCGGCACATCTGCAGCTGCGGTTGAAATTATGCGTTACATAGACGTATTCACCTACAACACACGGCCGTGTCCATGACACAGCCACGCCCCATTTTTTTTTGCATGTTTTTCAGCACATCTCTAGAAATTTATTACTCCAAAGCAATAAATATTTTTGAGAGCCTTATGTGGAATAATGAAATTGTGCAAGGGGTGCACTATTTACGGAATATTAAAATTGTTTTTTTCGGGTACTTATTTTTTCCTTTTCTAATATATTCATATGAATATTTTTGACTGTTATCTTTAGAAATGTATGCAGGTTAATACGCTTTATTATTGCGCCAAATTTTGCGTAAAGCGCTTTCCGAGGATAACAGCCGGGATAGACGGACAGACAATTCCATTCCGTTTTTCCTTTTGCGAGACCATACAAAATGAAATCTATTTTGTCCCAAGACGCCCCCGTCTTGGGACAAAATAGATATGCCCACACTTTATTAACAGTCGAATTTTATTTGCCTGAAAACCAAGATTTTTACGCAAGTAGCATTACTGTTTATTATACATTTTATTACATTTGTTTATAAAATAGTATTATTAGTATTTTTATGAAGATGAAATATTACGTCAAATTTGAATCATCCATATTTTTTTACGGATAACTTATTCTATTATTACCAATACTCTGAATCACAACCTGAATTGAGAGTAATTTGAAAAATAATAGTACCACTCCCAGGCGCCGTGCAATGTCATCAAAGTGATACGACACGACGCAGCGGTTTACAAACAAACCCCTTATTAGGATTAAAATATTCATTGCCACAGATATTATTTCACACAAAGAAATATCGATTATGTTGATAAATATTTATTTTCTTGAGTTTTTCTTGCATGGAATTTGAACTTTTAAATGTAATCATGACTGAGAAAATTATGAAAATGAAAAATATATTTTTCATTAAAAATTAAATATTTTTATTTTAAATTAACCAATATTTTATACGTATTTATTGCAGTCGTGTTTGTGTTAGCAGTTGTTTCGGATAACCGCAGTAACCAACGCAATGATCGGGCGGTTGTGAATTCATAACCCTTGGCATGACAACGGGTGGCCGCAGAAAGAGATCACATGGCGGCATATAAGAGAAGTCACAACACTGCAAAGGCATCATTATCAATCAGTACATCAGTACTTTAGGATCATTATTCAATACAGTACAGTTCAACTTTGCCTGCACTTCGGAATTCAGTTCGACAGGTCAAGTTCAAGGAATCTACAGTTTAAGCAATAGTCAACTTTATGAGTACTATCTTGATTTATATAGAAATTGTCGCACACCGGCGAACAGTATTCATTGGTAATCAATCCAGCGAGCTCTCTCCAGACATCATAGACAACAGGGACAGATATCTGGTGAACTTTCAATCCTTAAATCCGGCAACAGTCAATTGCGTGGTTCTGTCTATTGCCTGCTGTTCCGCACAGGAGCATTCGCTTAAAAAATATTACTGTTTTTTCTCCAATCATTTATATGCAGAAAATTTGTTTAATTTTTTTGATGACAAAATAGTTGCATTATAACTACACTAATACCCCCACAACTAACATGTTTGAGTCTAGTTTTATGTTATTTTAGGAACTAAATCTTCTTAACATTCCAAGTCGCCAACTTGTCCCCTTCAGGGATTCTCACCAGATTTCATCAACTATTCGTCGCTATCGCTAAACATAGCCTGCGGCTATAAGTTAACTTTTTTCCAATGACGTGTTTGGCAGTTAATTAAGTGCATGGAACGTTGTTTGGCTACCAAATAATTAACTTCTATTCAATAGATCATTACGCCTACTTCCTAAAAATAAAAATATAAATATTTAGAAATAAAATCGATGTATCGATAGATAAACGCGTCAGATAAATATTAACCTTTGTGGATAAATCGATGTTCATGTGTGGAGATAATCGATGTTCATGATGTAGAGAGACAAAACATCGATGTTGAAGTAATGAAGCATGAAACCTTGGAACATTAATTCCAAAAATAAAACCCCAACTTTCAATGTTGAGAATAAGTTTTGTCCTAAACTTTTTATTGCTAACTTGTATACGCATACCGCATAGACAGAGCCCATGAAATGATTCCAGGGTCTTATAGCTTGGACAGCGTATTATATTATATAACGCTAACAATATAATAAACAGTCAGCACTAGATTCAGATCGCGTGCTGAAAATGTTTTGTATTCCTTACCGTATATATTTGTTTGTAATGTTTTGATGTTGTTCTACAAAATCAGTCTAGAGTATATGATCGATGTTAAAGAACATCGAAGTTTTGAGTTCAATTTTCCTCGATCATCGGTGTTTAGTCATCTATATTGATATCGATGTTAACATCGCTCATACCTAAATTCGATCTACATATAATTGTAAATGTCAAATGTTTTCGGTGTATCGATGCTTACCGAACATCTCTTAGATTATGCATCGGTCAAATGATCTAATACTAATTTGTTTTGGCTTTAGATAAGAACAATAAATTTAGAAAATTACCTTATATTATTTAGACATGTCTTCCTTCAGTGTTAATATGGAAATTCAACTTTCAATATGTAACGTGGCTAACGTGGTGTTGGTCACAGGTTCACGACCTTTAATGGCGCGGCACATCGCTGGATTCCAGGTTCGACTCCCGGCCGTTTGTCGAAAGGAACTGAAAAGATGTTTGTCCTCGCGTAGCACAAACCAGTGACGGTTACAATTTATTATATTTTCTATTCAAATGTTTACTTAAATTATATGTAGCTGTTTTTAATGACAATTTAGTTTTGTAAATATTGCAAGAAGCAAAATGATCACCTAAGTCTGTAAAATACTCTCCTATGGCATTGGACTTTCTCGTGGATATAATGACGAAATTAGAATTTAACCTAATCAACAGTTAATTTTTATATTATTTATTTACTATATTTACACTACAAATTAATATCGCTCAACTGTGCCAATAGAAAAACGGAGAATCATTAGACGAAAAGAGCATCGTACTTAAAATCCTTATTGTAAAATACTCGTACTTGTCGTATTGAGTAAATATTTGTCCGCGAACTTCTAAGTGTGAAGAAATACTTAACGTAATGAGTAAAACGAGTATACGAGTATGTTTAACATACTCGTATTACGTACTTTAAAACTATTACGACTTACGCATATTTAAATATTCAATTTGTCCCTTATTTCATATACGTTTTAAATGTGAAAGAGCGAGAAAACGTGAGTACGATGTACGTGAGTGAAATAGCTATAGATAGCTAGATAAAGAGGGGTTATGCCGCAGCCCAACCATAAAGTAATCATTGTGCGAATGTCCAGTCGGCCATACCATACAAGTATTTACGATATCGAGTATTTTTACCGGTGATATTAAATACGCTTCACCTCTACATAATTGCAACACAGACGCAAGGAGAGGTAGATATGTACGGGTTGGCGGAGCATATGTATTCTCGGCAACACCTATGATGTTAAACGTTGTATTTTTACTGTACAACTCAGTACGCAGTCAGATGTAGTCATTTTGTATTATCTAAAACACTTGATATTTTCAGTTTATCTTATTCTTGAAAGAGATTTTTTTTATTTAACATGTTTACTACTCAATAACGTTATATTATGTGTACAGGTCATTTGTGCTCTAAAAGCGGTCCTCAAAGATTAGGGTAATTTGTCTCAATTTAAAAATTACTGTCAACTATCTCCTTTATTTACGTTATTTCGTTGATACTCTATCTCTTTCATTACAGTCTACGCATGGCGCTAATTGGACTATAATATATGGGTATACGTCCTTGCTGTGATGAAAATTGGCCTGTAAATCAAGATTCATCATTAAATTAAATCACGAGAAATTTCGTAATTTATATTTCCTTTTTGATTTTTTAAATTGTTTTCTTATACTTTGTTTAATATTATTATTGCCCGTCATTTAGGAACGTCATGGCGACAATGAAATATTTGAAATCACGCATTGATCACACTGCCTGTCATCTCTGTCACGTCTCAGTATATCTTCACCACTATATCTCCAAGCATAGGGTTGCCATGTCCTGAAACCAAAAACCAGATTACCCAGCAATTTATTCGAACTTTTGGCTATCTTGACACCCATAAGTCTGGACACCCTAAAAAATCAAGGTTTCTATACTTTCATTAGGAAATAAAAGCCGTATTTTGCAGTTTTTAGTAATTAGTATTCTTTATTTAACAACCGTCACTATAAAAGTCTACTTATACTAATAAACAGTCACCTTTAGTCAATAATCATTACTGTAAAAGATTTAACCTTCTTTATAAAGTCAATCAGTAAAATCTTATAATGATAAAAAATTTAACTTCCTCTATTAGATAACACAACTAGTTCACTTAATTTCATAACATAACGTCTATTAATTTCTTATTAATCAATCAGTCTTTATATATTTACCATAATTTCAATATATCAACTAAAAAAATTAAGAAATCAAAATAATCGGTACGAATTTTGAATAATATGAACAACCTCTCTTTCTCTCAAAAGCTTGTAGAACTCCTTGCAAGTTAAATGTCTTAGATTCAATTCCACGACTAGCATTTTCGCGACGGTGTCTATATTTAGTCTGTTTCTTTATTCAGACTATTGTTGTCCAATCAAATAAAGCAATCTCTCAATAATTATATTGTGAGCCAGAATGGTAAAATAAAACTGACAAGTTGTAAGGAACTTTCTGTAAAAATTTTGTTGTAGAACTCCTTGCACGTTATACGTTTTAGATTAAATTCCACGACTAGCATTTTCACAATGTTGTCTACATTTAGTCTGTTTTTTTCTTCAGATTATTGTTGTCCGATCAAAAAAAAAAACGATCGCTCGACATTTACATTGTGAGCCAGAATACCAAATAATACTGACAAGTTGGAAGGAACTTTCTGTAAAAATTTTGTTGCAGAACTCCTTGCACGTTATACGTCTTATATTAAATTCTACGACTAGCATTTTCGCGATGGTGTCTACATTTAGTCTGTTTCTTTATGCAGACTATTGTTGTCCAACAAAATAAAACAATCCCTCAACATTTACATTGTGAGCCAGAATGCCAAATAATAATGACAAGTAATAAGAAACTTCTGTCAAAATCTTGTTGTAGAACTTCTTACACGTTACATGTCTTAGATTAAATTCCAAGACTAGCCTTTTCGCGATGGTGTCTACATTTAGTCTGTTTCTTTATTCAGACTATTGTAGTCCAATCAAATAAAACGATCTCTCGACATTTACATTGTGAGCCAGAATGGTAAAATAATACTGACAAGTTGTAAGAAACTTCTGTCAAAATCTTGTTGTAGAACTCATTGCACGTTATACGTGTTAGATTAAATTCAACGACTAGCATTTTCACGTTGGTGTCTACATTTAGTCTGTTTCTTTATTCAGACTATTCTTATCCGAAAATGTGAGCCAGAATGGCAAAATAATACTTGTTAGTTGTAAGAAACTCTGAATTACTTAGTGACCTAAAATAATTCACCCATTTTTTAAGAACTACCAGTTTCTCGACATCTTCTTTCCGTGCAGAAACATTTTATACTCTGCGATTGGCCAAATATTTGCTATCGTTAATTTTAACATTGTTTCGTGCTAGAATATTTATAGTTTCAGAAACTTGACTCCATTCAGAAATGTTTGAAGATCATCCAATTAAAATGTTTAGTGTTTTTATGCAAGTTTTCAGTCTAAGATTGCAAATAGTTTACAGCAGTGATGTACATGTTTTTAATGTTTTATTTGAAAGCTGTCGCTTTTTCAGAGTTCTGTCTGCTGTCATTTGCATGTTCATGTTTAAAACGTGTATGACATAAGGGACCAACTGAGTATTTAAATACTCGTAAGTTGTAATACTTTTAAAGTATGTAATAAGAGTATGTCAAATATACTCGTATACTTGTTTTACTCATTATGTTAAGTATTTCTTCACACTTCGCAGTTTGCGGACAAATATTTACTCAATACAACAAGTACGAGTATTTTAAAATAACAATTTTAAGTACGATACTCTTTTCGTCTAATTATGACTACGTTTTTCTATTGGCTATATCTACGTTTTTCTATTGGCACAGTTGAGCGTTATTACTTTGTAGTGGAAATAAATAGTGTATATAAAAACTAACTTTTAATTAGGTTAAATGCTAATTTCATAATTATATCCACAAGAAAATCCAATGCCATATAAGAGTATTTTATAGACTTGGGTGATTATTTTGCTTTTTGCAATATTTACAAAACTAAATTATCATCAAATAACAATTCAAAAAAATTATGTGATCCATTTGTTTTAAATTAATGGTAATTATTGTAAACAATGTGTTTATTTTTTAAAAATGCTCTCGAAATTACTATGCCAAATAAATCATTTAGTCCTAAGCCTAAACCTAGAGCTAAAATATGTATGTTAGTATGAAGGAAAAATAAAACACAGTATTTTGTTAAAAATGTCTTATTGAGAAATTATAGAAATTCCCTCGAATTCTAACTAAGAAATGAAGGATATGAGCATTGAACTCTTCATAATAGATAACAATTAAGATTTATGGCACGTCTCCCGCGACCTTTATAGTTATTTATAACCATTTGTAATATTGTCCTCTACAACGGAATTACGCCCCCCATACTCGTCGAGTATTTTGTCACCGATATTTTATATCATGCGTACTCGTCGTACTCAGTATCTCAAAATACTCGTATCGCCCAAGTCTAGTCTAAAGATATTTGTCTCCCTCATACTCGGGACATGTCATGTTGCTACGTAGTTTAATAAAAATATTCATCTCTTCATCCCTCTCATACTAGGGAAATATCTTATTACATAGTTTAAATCTATATTCTCTAAATCATCCATCTTTTTCACTCCGAGTACATGCTGTATTGTTTCTATCTCTTAGTTTCGTCTCCATTTTGTAAATATACTATAATTTCTAAATAATTACAATTTATTTAAGAAATTACGCGTGGAATTTACCAACTTTGATCTTACTCGTATTGTGATCGGTCTTCTTCTATTTTTGGAATAAGTGTGAAGTCATATTAGCTCCCATGAACCTTTTTTCACAACTAAATTTTCTATTGACACACAACCGCTCGCGACGACCGTCGTAAACAATTGATTTGAATCAAAAATGAGTTGTGTGAATTGCACACAATTTTTGTAAATGTTTTTTTATTTAGTTTATGTATGGGTAAGGTTTATCTAGAATTATTTATATGTTTTACTAAATATAAATGTTTTAAATGCTCTATACATTTTATAAGCAAGACGGAAAAATATCTGTTAGAGAATTTAGGCACAAGTTATCAGAATATTAAAAAAACTCCAATTATGAAAAAAAAACTTATTATTATAAAGGCAGGGAAAGACTACAACTAAATGAAGATTTAGCTAATTCTAATATTAAGCAAATTGGCACTCACATGATTTGAAAAAGGCTAAAAATAAATCCAAGAAGGACTAAAGCAATATATATATACACTTTACCCCGACAAGCCATATTTACGTTCATTATTTTCTTTTAGTTTTCGCCTAGTTTTCACTTGTATAATGAAGCAGATTTTTTTCAATTATAATGTTTGCATCTCAAAAGTACCCCACATCAAAATAAAAAAAACTTAAATCACAGATATGTTAGATCTCACAAAAAGTAGGTTGCACAGATGAAGTGAAACGATATATGACAATAACTAAAACCACTTTAGGCAAGTAATATGGAAGAATATGCAATAAAATATGGAAGAACCAAAATATAACAAAAACCTCTATAATCCCTATCATTTGAGTTGTTGTATTCGTCATATTTATGTATATCACAGAGAAATGGACATTTCGATATATTGAGAAAAATAAAGTAAGATATGGTTCTGGAGATAACTATCGGTATTATCCTGGACTGAATTCTCGTTCGCCATAAAGTGAATCGAAACTCGAACAGCGCTCTCGGACCACTGTACGGCGATACATAAGTGATCGACATTTAAATCGAAAATGCTGGTTATTTTGGTCCATTGGTGCTACTAACAACTACATATCAAAAACCTTTGTTTTACGCTCAAGATTTCGTCATAATTTACTTAAACGTTGTCGGTTCCGGCTCTTGTTCGTAAGAAAAAAGTTTGTTTTTGACCCATATCGGATTTTTTGTGCATTTGTTCTCATATTCAAGTCAGAAAATATGTAATTTTATACGTTATGAATACTATCACTTTACATAGATGTTGTCGGTTCCGGCTCTTGGTCGTAAGAAAAAACTTTGTTTTTGACCATATTGGAGTTTTTATCCATTTGTTGTCATATTCAAGTCAGAAAATATGTAATTTTATATGTTATGAACACCATTAATTTACATAGATGTTGTCGGTTCCGGCTCTTGTTCGTAAAAAAACAATTGTTTTTGGTCCGTGTTTTGTCCAATTTTTTATCCATTTTATCGTATGCCTCAGACAGTATCCAACGTTATATGTCTACGAACGCCAATAATTTACTTATACGTCAGTTCCAACTCTAGTTAGTAATAAAAAATCTTTGGTCCATATTGCATTTTTTTCATCCATTTTAACTTATATTCAAGTCGGAAAGTTATAAGGTCATGAGTCTTTGAACACCATTAATTGACTTAGAGATTATGGGTTGCAGCTCTTGTCCGTAAGAAACCTGTTATTCTTAGGCCATGTTGGATTTCTATATCTACTTTTATCTTATATTGAAGTCGGAAATTATATAACGTTATAAGTCTTTGAACACCATTAATTGACTTAGAGATTATCGGTTCCAGCCCTTGTCCGTAAGACACCTGTTATTTTTGGGCCATGTTGGATTTCTATATCCATTTTATCTTATGTTCAAGTCGGAAAGTATATAACGTTATATGTTTTTGAACACCATTAATTGACTTAGAGATTATCGGTTCCAGCCCTTGTCCGTAAGACACCTGTTATTTTTGGTCCATGTTGAATTTCTATATCCATTTTATCTTATATTCAAGTCGGAAAGTATATAACGTTATAAGTCTTTGAACACCATTAATTGACTTAGAGACTATCGGTTCCAGTTCTTGTCCGTAAGGAAGAAGTTGTATTTGGTCCATGTTGAATTTCTATATCCATTTTACCTTATATTCAAGTCTGAAAGTATATAACGTTATAAGTCTTTGAACACCATTAATTGACTTATAGATTATCGGTTCCAGCTCCTGTTCGTAAGGAAGAAGTTGTATTTGGCCCATGTTAAATTTCTATATCCATTTTATTTTATATTTAAGTCGGAAAGCATATATCGTTATAAGTCTTTGAACACCATTAATTGACTTATATATTAACGGTTCCAGCTCTTGTCCATAAAGAAGAAGTTGTATTTGGTCCATGTTGAATTTCTATATCCATTTTACCTTATATTCAAGTCTGAAAGTATATAACGTTATAAGTCTTTGAACACCATTAATTTACTTACAGATTATCGGTTCCAGCGATTGTCCGTAAGGAAGAAGTTATTTTTGGTCCATATTGGATTTCTATATCCATTTTATCTTATATTCAAGTCGGAAAGTATATAACGTTATAAGTCTTTGAACACCAATAATTGACTTAGAGACTATCGGTTCCAGTTCTTGTCCGTAAGGAAGAAGTTGTATTTGGTCCATGTTGAATTTCTATATCCATTTTACCTTATATTCAAGTCTGAAAGTATATAACGTTATAAGTCTTTGAACACCATTAATTGACTTATAGATTATCGGTTCCAGCTCCTGTTCGTAAGGAAGAAGTTGTATTTGGCCCATGTTAAATTTCTATATCCATTTTATTTTATATTTAAGTCGGAAAGCATATATCGTTATAAGTCTTTGAACACCATTAATTGACTTATATATTAACGGTTCCAGCTCTTGTCCATAAAGAAGAAGTTGTATTTGATCCATGTTGAATTTCTATATCCATTTTACCTTATATTCAAGTCTGAAAGTATATAACGTTATAAGTCTTTGAACACCATTAATTTACTTACAGATTATCGGTTCCAGCGATTGTCCGTAAGGAAGAAGTTATTTTTGGTCCATATTGGATTTCTATATCCATTTTATCTTATATTCAATTCGGAAAGTATATAACGTTATAAGTCTTTGAACACCATTAATTGACTTTTATATTATCGGTTCCAGCTCTTGTCCGCAAGGAAGAAGTTGTATTTGGTCCATGTTGAATTTCTATATACATTTTATCTTATATTCAAGTCGGAAAGTATATAACGTTATAAGTCTTTGAACACCATTAATTAACTTATAGATTATCGGTTCCAGCTCTTGTCCACAAGGAAGAAGTTATTTTTGGTCCATGTTGAATTTCTATATCCAATTTATCTTATATTCAAGTCGGAAAGTATATAACGTTATAAGTGTTTGAAGACTATTAATTGACTTAGAGACTATCGGTTCCAGCTCTTGTCCGCAAGGAAGAAGTTGTATTTGGTCCATGTTGAATTTCTATATACATTTTATCTTATATTCAAATCGGAAAGTATATAACGTTATAAGTCTTTGAACACCATTAATTTACTTACAGATTATCGGTTCCAGCTCTTGTGCGTAAGGAAGAAGTTATTTTTTGTCCATGTTGGATTTCTATATACATTTTATCTTATATTCAATTCGGAAAGTATATAACGTTATAAGTCTTTGAACACCATTAATTGACTTTTATATTATCGGTTCCAGCTCTTGTCCGCAAGGAAGAAGTTGTATTTGGTCCATGTTGGATTTCTATATCCATTTTATCTTATATTCAAGTTGGAAATTATATAACGTTTTAAGTCTTTGAACACCATTAATTGACTTAGAGACTATCGGCTCCAACTCTTGTCCGTATGAAAAAAGCTATATTTTGGATTTCTATATACATTTTATCTTATATTCGAGTCAGAAGTAACTTTATATGTACCTTACGTAGAAGGAACTTAAATGTGGAAGTAACTTTATAGTCAGTATCTAACGTTATATATCTATGAACAACGAAACAAAATTCTGCTATCTATTGTCCAACGAGCTATGGTATCGACGAATTCAGGGGTGAGAACCGCTGTGAATTTTATAATTGTCTTCTGTTCTAAGGGTATCATCTTCAAGAGTGCGATTATTGAGAAGTCCACGTATATTGTAGTTATGTTATTATTTACTAACCACTGTCATTCCTCTCTTGTACTCTTCCATATTTGTGATGCTGATTCCTCGATTTACACTTTACGACGGTCAAGGCTTGGATCTTTACCTCACTGCACAGTAGTACAAATATTCTAAATTATTCTTTTGAGAAAGCACTAAAATATGACATTTTTTTTGTAAAGAAAGCGGTGTTACGATAGGGCGCTGAGACGCTTAAACTGTTTAAATATTCTGGAATGTAAATACAGAAGTTTTCGAAATTACGGAATCTAGATAACTGTCTCGTTGCGTTTCTCATTGTAATAACTTACGTAAAAACAGAGTAAAGATATCTATAATACGACTTGATAATATATTTATATATTGGTTCTTCTATATTTTATTTATATTTTCTTTTTAACACACCCAATACTTGCTTGGAGTGCGGTGTTTACCCACAGTAGTAGCGATGTATTCGCAGCTGTTCGCGGGTTATTCCCCCGAGCGGCTCTGAACAATATGCGCAAGTATCTTGTGTACGAAAAAGATGACAAATAATTTTTTCAATTTTCTGAAAAAGCCATCTTTTAAACTTTATTTTAACGACAATCAACAAGTCTTTCTTTGTCCGACATTTATTACCGGACACATATTATATATTATTACTTTCAAATTTATAATTAGATATATTTTTGAATTAATCCTTTAGTGGAATTTTGCTCTGATTGAACTTCTTCATGGCTGTCATATTCTAAGAATGAAACAAAAGGTTAAGTTTGGAGTTAAGGTTGGAAAGTGAAATTTGTTATAAACACTTTAGATTCAAATTTAATTACATATATAAAAAATAAAAAAATAACCTACGCCTATTATATTAAATTATACTCGAATAAAAGATTAATCGAAAATAAAACGTAATGCACTTGAAACGATACACTCCGTGTTAGAAAGTGAACTCGTTCGGCCGATGCCGTAGGGAACCGAGTTTACCCGAACAGTGCAGTACACATTCAATTGATCACTTTTCATAATTTTTGAGTTTAGAACTCGTTTGGCCGATGCCGAAGGGAGCCGAGTTTACCCGAATAGTGAACTCGCTTGGCTGATGCCGAAAGAAGCCGAGTTTATCCGATTCAAGGTCACCAACTTAAGAGTAACGGTTAAATTACGTTCACTTCTCAGAAAATAGTGCGCATGGTGCGCCTATAAAAGTTTTCACTTCAATAAAACAGTTAATAGAATGCAAAGAGTGTAAAATTTAAAAAAATACTTCCAGAATCTCCTTCAAAATGGCTGGTCACTACGAAGCAGTAGACTAATACCCTCCGAATAACACTAAATATTAAATTACCACATTCAATATACGATCATTAGCCAGCGAAGGGTAATAGATCTAAAAAAAATATCTGGAAACATATGGTCCAGAATTAGCGAGATGAAGAGAAGTTTGGAAAGCATTGGAGGAGGCTTACACCGCTTTAGACGGTCCTCGCGCTTCACATAAATAAGCAACTAACATATACCAAATATTTTTAATACAAAATTAACATGGAAATAATACTGTAAATTTACTGTAAAATTTAAAAAGACTGAATGGAAATACAAAACTTATATAACATATTAATATTCCAATTAAACAGACAAAACGACTAGTTCCATCTACCTGTAATACCAAAACTCCGTTTAAAGCAACGCAAGTATAGTATTATATTAAAGTTCCGCTAGATGGCATCGTTTTGAACAACCGTATGTTCATAGTAACGCTTTTATGGAACTATATATTACCATAACTAAAATAACTGGACAGTGATCGCTTCATGGAAATTTTATTGATTTTTGTGAAAATTATACAAGAAAATAAACACTCATTTTTAATTATAGACAACATTGAACTTTTTAAGGCCGGGTGCGGACCACAGAGTGGGAGTAACGAAATCTACCCCAGGACTCGCTGTAGCAGAAATGGAATATCTGAAGTCTCATTGTAAATGTTGTCATATATAATATAATTTATTTACATATATTGTCATGTTTACTTTTGGAAAACTTTTAACAAAAACTTCTGAAAAAAGTTTAAAAAATGGCTTTTATCTGAATTAATATTAACAAAAACATTCAAAACACCAACTTTAAAATGTTTTTATTAAATATTCAGTTAAATAGGATCCTAATTCATGGATATAATTTAAAATATATTTATAATTTAAAACAATGTATATCACCTCACTAAATAAACATAATAATTGTTTCTAGATTCAAATTTCACAGATTTCTAATATCGAATTGGAAATTAGATAAAAAAAAAAAAACAGTGCCATCTAGCGCTATTTACATTCGTGTCGTCTTAAACGGAGTTTTAGTTATACAGACAGTTCACTATATTATTTCTAAAATTAGAAGTACTAATATGCTTCAAGCATATTTGTATTTTACACGCTTTGTATTCAATTAGCTGTTTTATTTTTAATAATTCAAAACAACAGACGTAACTAGAAAATGGTGCGTGGGTTACTTTTTTATGAAAACAGAAAAAAATTTACGTAAAATTTGCAATCTTCCAGCACCTCTACATGATATGGAAAGATCTAAATAATTTCGTTTTATATTGTATTAACGAGTTTGCTTATAGCATTACATTTTCAGCATTAAATATTTCAATTCTTTATGATTTTTCTTTTATGATTTATTTTCTTGTAGAATTTTCACGAAAGTCAATAAAATTGCAATGAAGCGAGCGCTTTCTAGCTATTCTAGCTATGCTAGACCGTCTAAAGCGGTATAAACCACTTCCAAAGTTTTCCAATCTTCTCTTCCTCTTGCTAATTCTGGACCACATCGTTCCAGCTCGTTTTAGAATTGAGGGGCTATTAGACTTTCCTAATCCTAATTAGGTTTTAGGAAAGGAAGCCAATTTAGGAGCCCCTTGTTACACTACACGGAATCAGGATCCAAACCTAACTCAGTTCGAGGGCGAACGTCTGCATGGGTACACGACGTTTACTCTGTCCAAGAGTCAAAAATGGGGCTGATGATGATTGAGATTTTCAAATAATTGAATTTTTTATAATATATTCTATATGCTGGGTACAAACAACTAAAACCTTATTATTATTCGTTAGTAAGTGTTTATTTAGATAATTTTCGCTACTTTACAATAAATAACAAGGCAAACAATCTGATACAACTTAACATAATTTTGTGTAACAATACTTTTCTTCGACACGTATCTTAAATTGAAAGTATTATAACAGCTTATTTAGGAAATTCTATACTACATCTTAGATAACTTTATAAAAAATGTATGTTGTAAATTTTAATCTTAAACTATCTTATACAATAGTTTAAAAAAAGTAGTTTCCCAAAAAAAGCCAAAAAAATACGCCGTCGGCGTCTTAAAACAAAAAACTACATTGATGAAATAACTGATTTTGTTACTATGAATGTTAAACTAGTCTAAACTAGTTCGAATTTGGTGTGTTTTAATTATTGTAGCTTTCGCAATTCCCCAAACCCATTATTGTTATAAAACATATAATTATTGTTATAAAACATATAATTATTGTTATAAAACATATAATTATTGTTATAAAGCACTGACTAAAAGAACAATATCCCTGACAAGGCTTTCACAAAGGGTATTATTCTCGCGGCTCTCTGCGGAGCTCACTTCTAACTGCTATAACTTCGGGAATCAATTGAATTTTGAAATGGCTAAACGCTTAAAATATTCTTCAAATTATAGGCAATTTATCTAGATAAAAAATTCAATTATTTGAAAATCTCAATCATTATCAGCCCCGTTTTTTGTCGCTTGGACGGAGGAAGCGCCATTGTAAAAGTCGTGTACCCATGCAAACGTAGTACAGCTCTCGGACTGAGTTAAGATGCTGATTCAGAGTAGTGTAATAAGGGGTTGCTAAATTGGCTTCCTTTCTTAAATCCTCCTAAATTCGGAGTAGTTTAATAGCCCCTCAACTATAAAACGAGCTGGAGAGATATAGTCCAGAATTAGCAAGAGGAAGAAAAGATTGAAAAACATTAGAAGAGGCTTACACTGCTTTAGACAGTTCTCACGCTATTACACAAATAAACAACTAACGTATATCTAATACTTTAATACAATTTTCTTAATAATGTCTACTGAACTACTAAATAATATAGAAGAGAAGAGTATGAGGAAATAAGGTACCTTAAATAAATGTTTTTTTTACAGGCAATACGACGAGTTCCATCTATCTGTAATATCAAAACTCCGTTTAAAGCGATACAACTGTATTATTATATAAAAATACCGATAGATGGCATTGTTTTAAACAGGTGTTCTTATGGAGTTACATTTTACTACAACTAGATGGTACTTATTTTTTTAATTTAAATATTTTATCAAATTAAATGACAAATCAAATAACTAGATGGCGCTCGCTTCATCAAAATTTTATTGACTTGTGAAAATTACACGAGAAAATAAATCAAAAAAGAAATACTCATTGTTAGTTGTACACGACGTTGAAATTTTTAAGGTTGAAAATGTAATTCTTTAAGTATACCTATCAATACCAAATAAAAGAAATTATTTAGACCTTTTCGCCTAAAGTTATGTAGAGGTACTAAAATATTGATTACACACTTACTTATAATACTTTTTCTACTAAGGAAATTTAATAAAAAAGTAACGAACGCACCACTTTCTAGTTATTGTGTTATTTTCAATTATTAAAAATAAAATAGCCAATTAAATAGGGCGTGAAATAAAAAAAATACTTCATGTTCATTAGTATTTATATTCTATTTTAGATGTAAAGCAGCGAACTCCATCTATTTTGAATAGTAAAACTCCATTTAAAACGACCTAAGTGTAGATAATATATAAACATCACTAGATGGCTATTATAATCAACCGTATGGCTTGTAAATTACATGTCACGACAGCTAGATGGCGCTTATTTCTTTAAGTGTATTTAAATATTTTGTGAAAATTTCATGACAAATTAAACGTCTAGATGGCGCTCATAGCACTGACATCTTATTGGCTTGAAAATTATAAAACAACATTTTTAAATAAATTCCAATTATTAGTTGGGTACAAATATTTTATGCTCTGTGGGCGTACAACGTAAATTTTTTTAAGTAGTAAAAAGTAATCCTATAAGTAAGAATGTTAATACATTTAAAAACAAAATTGCTTAGATTTTTCACACAGTCATATAATTTTGGCTTAATAAAAAAAAACCATTAACATTTTGTTACATTTTATTGTATTAACCAGGTGCTAATAAAACTATAAAAATAGAAATGATAACAAATGCAATTTTATGGCAAAAATTAAGCTTTTATACAAAAAAACAACCAATAAAATACTATTGAATTTTTAATTAAAAATAAATACTTTATAGAGCTACTACATTTGGAAAAATAAAATAAAACACACGTTATATAAAAAAAAGAACTGCGCATTCACTACTACAATCTTTCGTGGTAAAAATATTTTTAATTTATTCATTGTTTTTTTCATTAATTTTTTTGCGTTAGCATATTTGACAATTGATTAATTAAAATAAAAAAGCGATATTTCCTATGTACTTTGTCTGGTATAAACATTGAAAATTAATGGCATGGATAAAAAAATTCCAATGATAACCGTTCAGTATTGGGGTTCGTTTCCCTTTACGTTTTTGGATCTTTTATTTGTATTGAACAATTAATGTATTATGTCCTTCAAGACCGAACCAATATATTGCGGATTTCTCCCGACCTATATATAATGCCGTTTCTTGATTCGATTATTTAGTTGTTTGTCCATTTCTTCACAAAAATTTCACGTACAACGTTGACCCAAAGTGTTTGAATGTGTAAATACTGAAATACAACTGGTTTTAAGAACAATACAAATAATAAAGAATAAAACAGAAAAGCAAACGACAATTCGAAATAAACATCAATCCATCTAATTATGAATCATAAACTACAAAGCAATTTTATAATTGCATTAACCTAAAGCGGTTAATGCAATTATAATTGCATTAAAAAAATCGTTGGTACAACAAGAAATGGTGCAACCAAATATTTTGTCTCATATTTATAATCAGGCCAAAATCAATGAAAAATTTATTCATCAACCACACCGCTGCTTATACAGTGTCCCAAATATCTCAAGCGGAATACAGGCTGGAAGCCATTTTATGACTACCCAGAAAAAAAACTAAAAAATCGAAGCCATTTTGTTTTTATGATTTTGAAAATCGACTGAAAATGTTGCACTAATAATATTTATCGAGGAATTATAATTTCGGGAAGAGCGAGATAGATAGTACAAGATGACAATTTAAAAAATTTTTCAATGACACTCTTGCATCATAAAAAATGGCTTCGATTTTTCATATTTTATTTTTTCTGGGTAGCCATAAACTGACCTAAAGCCTATATCCCACTTGACGTTGAATTTTGGGACATTGTACACATTTCAAATAAAAGGTAAAAACAAGACAAAAATATTAATATACAGAGCAAACTAACGGAAGCATAAGAAACAACAGAATGGAGGTAGAGGAAGGTGGCCAAGAAGGAAAACGTGAATTTTTGTAGAAAATTGTTTACAAAAATGAAATTATTTGACAAATCATAAACAAAAGAGACTCGGTCAGGAACTGCGATATGTAGCGTGTCGTTATACGTACATATATACAGACCAACGGAACAAGAAACACGTAATTTTTCAAAGACAAATTTAGATCATAATAAATATTTAAAAACATAAAAAAATGGATGATATAATTTTTAGAAGTATATCATCTCTTTTCTCAAAGCTATGTCAAAAATTGATTTCTTGTAAAATTTAATTATCTGTCAAATCATAAACAAAGAAAACGCCAAACTCGGTAAGGAACTGTGATATGTAGCGTGTCGTTATCCGTACGTACTTAGGTGAAGACCAACGGAACAAGAAACACGTAATTTTTCAAAAGCAAATTTAGATCATAAATATATATTTAAAAACATTACAAATGGTATAATTTATAGAGAAATATCATCTCTTTTCAAAAAACTATATCAAAAGTCGATTTTTTGTGAAATTGCTCGAATTACAATTAATTCTATCGTCAAAATCGTCGGCTATAAAGCGCCCTGGAGGGGTTTTCAATATTACTGCTGGATGCGTCACGCAACATGCGTTAATCAATGTACTAAGTGCGGAAAAACACGTGAGCGCTACAACGTGTTCGGGCGCAGACGAAATATTTTATGACTTCTTCTCAACTATGAGCCTGGAACACATAGCGTTACCGAACCCAAGGCCGAAAGAATACAATATCAGAAAGGAACAATAGAAAAAGAACGACACCTTGTTGGAATGAATTTCGTTTCGCTATATATTATGTATTATGTAACAGGCACAAAGAAACCAGTTAACAACGTTTGAGAGTTATTAAATAAAAAATTAAAAGAAATAAATGAACGATATTCTTGATACCTTTACGCGCTGCTTTTAAATTGCGTCTCAGTCATCAATGCCTTAGTTAATTCTTTTGACATGAATACGTCTTTAAATTTGCTACCATACGGGGGCAATCCAAAAAACCAAATGATAACAAAATCGGGGGATACAGTTTGGCATTGCAGTTTCGAATCTATCCTCTACATCGAAAATTAAAATGTGAAAAAATATTAACGGCAACGAAGCGATCTGAGCAACATCTCTTAATGGAACAAAACTTGCACAACACGTGAACAGTATTGCATGATTTAATTTTAGTATTAGTTAATATAAGTTTAATCTTTTGTGGATCCAAATAAAAGATGATACCAACATTTCAGTTTAAAATAATCATCCACTTAATCTCACTTTAAAACTTACCTGACTTCATCATCACCATTCTCAACGTCTACTGAATCACTTTCGCAATATATTCTTTATTGATAACAATAACACGAGTTTCAAAATAGTGAAAAGAGGTTTTGAGTATTATGGCACGCACGGATTGCTAAACACATACTTTTAACGAATAGAGTTGATACGTAGGTTGCACGTGTGTACTGTAGTAATATACCTATATATTGACATAGGCTTGTAAACACGTAAACGCTTATACTGTATCAAAAGATTCGGTTGAAACTTTTATACTGAAGCAAAAGTGTCGGTCGAAATCTTAAGCTTTTTTCGGACTGATTTTGATTCTCCAAGTGTGTAACGTGCGATAAGAAACTTCGTTTTAATAAGCATACGTTTTATATATAAAAGTGAGCCATACTCGCATATACAAATGCGAGTATGGCTCGCTTGATGGGAAATTATTTTATTTATCATAAGTCATCGCTAATATGGAGTTCCTAGTGCAATAAACATTTAATAATACCTAATATAATTTAGTAGGGAAGACATCCATATTATGGCGAATATCTCAAAAACTACGTCATCTAGGATTATCGTTATAGTTTTTCTATAATCTTTGGGCAGGCTTGCAATTACCTGTAAACAAAACAAAAAACGACAGGGTGAAGTTGCTTACTAAATATGCGTGTAATGACTTGTACTATATTCATGATAGTTATTGAGATACTTGTAAATATTAAAAAGTTCTATTTATTTAGGGCGCTATAAAAAAATGAGTAGAGTGCACAATTTCACGCGCATTGTGCGCACGTACGACATAACAAAAACTGACAGAATGATGCAACACAAAACGACAGGGTGAAGTTGCTCACTAACCATATATTTACGAGCACATGCGTGTAGTGACTGATACTATATTCACGATAGTCATTGAGGTATTTGTAAATACACAACACGTTTTTATGCTTTTAAATAATATTTATAGCAGTTAATAGAAGCATTTATTGTGTAATAAAAAGCATTTATTTTGTAATAATTTCAAGTTTTATAGTTTCGGAAAAAAGTGGAAGGGACGGGTATATTTTTTTAATTTTTTTCTGTATATCCCTGAAGATTCACTTCCTAAAATTATAAATATATTCGAGTTTTAGCTATTGAAATATGTGCGGGTTGATATATTGGCTGAAACAGCCAAAATATCATCAACCCTCGAATTATCTTTTCGTATTACTTCCTCAATCATTTTTTTGCTCCTGTGCAATTACGAGGGTTTCGTACAAATTTAGGCATAAAAATTGAATTATATATATATATATATATATATATATATATATATATATATATATAACAATAATTATATTAATATCTTATTAATCACAATATCAATATGTTGCCTACTATATCTTTCATAGGAGTAAAAAAAGCTAACTATAAAAATGCATTTAAATCGAATAAATTAGGACAAGACTTCATAGGACCACTTTCGCTGGATCAAAAAAATTATGAAAAATAAACGGCACGACCACACCACCTAACCTATGGGAAAAGTTTATATAGGATCAATTTGACTTTATTGCATTAGAAAAATGCTGGTTTCGATCCGATTTTATTAGTTTAATAACCTAATAACAACCATAAAAGGGGCAAGTTGAATTCTCATTATAAGCGTTGCGAGTTATACTTAAGTTAAATTAGTGGATTTATTATATTTATTTATTTGTGATTCCCAGCTACGAACTCCCCTCTCTCCCCCAAATAGCGCTTAAAGTTAAATCGTATCTAACTCGTCATTCGTCTACAAGACCCTAAAAATGATAATTTATAGCTTTGCGCACAATTCTAGGCAAACTTCCTGCTAGGCATATCTTAGGGCATCCAGTCTTTGTTACGATCGAGGGTTTTGTCCCATAGCACACGTCTGACTTTAACCAGATCGGCATCAATGTTATCAACCATTTCACCGAAGTTAATAACAATTAAAAAACAAATCATATAAACCACAACATATCACAAGCCGTGCGCATGCGTGTAACCCGGAAAACAGCTTCCGTACATTTAAAATCCATAGTCTAGGAAAACGTGCATTTGGTCACATACGTCACTGTGTTCAAGCACATGGCGGTGGGACACGTGAGGCAACATGGTATCGCCCATTGTGCTGGCAATGGACGGCTACTGGATAGCATGGCAAGTGCGCCGTGTCATGGACGTGTTTTATGAAGAGCCCCTTGCACTTCTTCACTCTGCTAAAAGAATATGGACGTACGAATTGTTACCATACGTCCATATCCGTAGTGTGTGAAAAGTGAGCAAACCCCAACTTTTGTAAGTTACCTGTCACAGTCTGAAGATTTTGCAGTTTTCAATTCAGTGAAAATGTCTATAAAATCGTTTTTGGTGCGAGTTCAAAATTTTCGGTATAACGAAATTGTGTCGAATTTCGTGACGTGATAACTCAGTGAATAATGGACCGATCGGAAACTACAGATTAAATTCAGAACGCTTACTCTTTTGAGATTTTCTAATTGGTCAGGTTATTTCAACAACTGTAGGAATCTAAGAGCATGAGGCCGTGTACGAAAGAGACAGAAATATAGAAGCATCTAAATTTTACAGGTCTACCTCGTGAACGCGTGACACTAGGGCGCCGGTCGACGTGTCCATGGAAAACCCTTAAGTAGTTCTAACAAGACCTCAAGTGATATTCGCTCTTTTAACAGTAATAAAAATATTATGACTTCGCGGAATTGAAAAATTATATTTTTTCGGAAAAATCAGCCTGTATGAGACGAAAATATGATCAGAAGCGAAGGATACGGTATTCAGAGGAAAGTGAGAATCAGAGAAGTGCCCAAGCAAAATTAACTTTAATAACAAGAATCAATATTTGTTGACTGTTAAAATCATATTTTCCAGGGATATCGGCCTTTATGCGTTTACACACACACACACACACACACACATATATATATATATATATATATATATATATATATATATATATATTTATGCCACTATTGTTACAAAACGTAACAGGGACAAACGTTCTTGTTATTGATATAGATAATATATTTCATCGAAACAAAAGGCTTGTATTTCTTTTATAGGAATTCATCCTACGAAAGTTCAAAGAAATCGGAGTACATTACGTTTTCCAAATTGTTTTAACGATTATGTATTAAATTATAATCTTTAGTTTTACAAATAAGTTTACGGTTGTGCTTCTCTAAAAGCAATGAGATAAATAAATAACCCAAAAAGAACGAATACAATTGCAAACAGTTTGTCCAACTGTCGGAAAATTTGATTAGATCTATCTGCTAGATTGTGCGCATTCTGCATACGTGTTATTAAACAAATTGTGGCAGAATACTTAAAAAAATTTAATCATCTATATATCCTATATTTAATCATCTATAAATATAAACAGATAATCACTGACTTTATTTTGGTACTATACTACCCGCCCCGGCTTTCCAGGTCTAGGCAGACACGGGGCTTCAAACAAGCACAGAAATAGCTATCATTTTATATGGTATAGCTAGTCCAACGTACTATTATAATAGAGATCAGTAACGTATGGTAACAGTTCGTACATCCACATTCTTTAAGTGGAGTGAATAAGTGCATATGGCATTTCATAAAGCACGTCAACGGCGCGGTGCCATTGCTGTATCGTTCAACAGCCGTTCATTGCAAGCACAATAGATGGCGCCGTGCCGTGTACTTGAACACAATAGCATATATGACGAAATACATTTCGTTTTCGCACACATTGAATTTTAGTTGTAAGGAAAGTGTTGTCCAGGTTACACCCATGCGTGCGACTTGTGATTTTAGTTTATATTATTTGTTTAATGAATTGTTTTTTTAATTGTTACTAAGCTCAGTGAAATGATTGATACAATTTATTCCGAAACATTGATCGTTCCAAGTGATGCTAGACTTGCGCCATGGGGCAAAATCGTTGATTCTTACAAAGACCGTTTGCACCAAAAAATGTCTAGCATGATATCATTCTTCTCAATGTGAAGATTATTACCTAGTATATATTTCAGGGGTATGCGCGTCAATGCATGAAAACCTTTGGTATTATATTGCTTACTTAAGAACTCCTTAATAACTTTTAAAATATTCATTGGAATACTACGGTATAAGGGAAACTTGTTCAATATGGAATGAGGAAAACCATCACAAAACTTAATTTGATAAGGATTAAGGCAATTTCGCACAATAATCTCCAGAAATTTAGTTGGATTTTCTATAATGGTAAAACGTTTATTATGGGATTAATCACCCCTATGTTGTATAATATTACGTATCGACTAACGTAATCGTTATGGAATTATTAGCCTTTAAGCAGACATCGGAATGTTGTATCGTCATGCAACCTTTAAATTAGCAGCTACGTACTTTAAAATGTCGCCTTTTTTCACTTTACGTAAATATAGATAAAACAGTGGACGCTACAGCTGATTTTATAGTTATTGGAATATATCTTTCGATAATTTAATAAATTTAGCCTTACTTGTGGAATTAATTGGGCAAACTGAAAAGTAAAACGATTAATTTTTATAGTTACCTTATAAAAATAGTATTATCTATTAAACTAGGTACCAATAAATATCGTTCACCTAATAAAAATTATATTTCGTTTGCAGAAACGCTAATAGTCTGAAATGCCAATAAACTCCGCACTCGAGAATTAAGAAATGTCTCAGATCAATATACGTTAGCAAATAATACTTTCGTAAAATACTTTCGACTATCTAAAGAAATAACTAAATTTATAATTGACAATTTGCGACCGATGTCAATAGCGACACTACAAATAAACCTTACTTGACGCACAGCAAAACAAAATAACCTATAAATATAAACGCGTCTCCTAAAACGCGTCTCCTATCATCCATCGATAAAGTGTAGAACTGTCATAATCTACGAAATAGCTCGGTCCTCCTCTTTTTATTCGTAAAATTATGTGATGCCCTTATTTTCTCTCAAGCCAACGAAAAATAGCGCTACTTTAAAGAACAATAAAGGTTAGAACAAAGTCAGTGCGACACAACATGCCGATTTTTAAAGCGCGCGTTAAGATAACCGTCATTGTCGTATGTTAGCTGAGGTATACGTTAAGTAAAGTGAATGATAAGTAAACACAGATAGGCTTGAATGAAAGTGAACACATATTTTGTCACAGACTTTTAAACAACTTTTGAGAGGAATGAAATTACCGTTTATTATTTTCATATATTTCTTAAAATTTAAGCAGCATACGCCAAGATCTTTCCGAAGAATGCTATTTTACAATTTCATCGACATCCATCATCATAAGTCTGGTAATTTTCCTAAAATATACACCTAAACCTTCCTCATAAATAATTATATCAACTAATGAAAACTTGAACTAAATCCGTTTAGTGAATCTGGAGAAAATCGCATACATACAGACAGTCAGATGCGGCGTGTGAGTTTCTTTTATAATATGTACTAATTAATCAACAGCCATCGTTATTATGTATATTTTTTTCCATCTTTCATAATTTTGTCAGCGATTAGATCGTTTTTAACGATGACGTTATCTTATGCTAATTTTGCGTAAATATTTTTTATGTTAATCGATTTAGTTACTTCAATGTGAAAACGTAAAAAACCTGTTTCAACTAAAATTACGGGACGTTTTTAAGGTTCCATACCTCAAAAAAAACCGAACCCTTATAAGATCATTCACGTGACCACCGGTCGCATTCGTTTTTTTAGAAACCGTTCTAGGTGGGAAATTTAAATTTAACATGCGTAGAAAGTATATCGACCTTTAGATATACCAAGATATACTAGGCCATATATTTATATTCGGAAAAATGGTATCCTTATTTGTAAATAGTTAAATAAAACTACTACATTAGACAAGAAAAAAACATTCATTAATTAGCATATGTTTTTTTCCACCACACCTGTTTTGATCGCGACAGCGTTATGTTACACAAGACATATATTTAAAAACCCAGAAAAATATATTTTTATTTTTCTTCTTCCAGCGACACTATAACCTTTTGTGGGTCTAAGCCTCTGCCAAAATTACTCTCCACATGACTCGATTATTTGCTTCTCTTCTCCAATTGGCGAGCTTTCCCATCCTTCTAAGATCTTCTTCAACATAATCGATCCATCATTTCCTGGGCTTATCTCTTGGTCTCTTTTGTTATAGTTTCCATTTGGTTATAGCTTTTGCAGCCCTATTGTCTGGCGTTCTTCCCAGATGATCGGCCCATCACATACGCTGTGACCTAACAATGGTTTGTTGCCCTATCAGTACTTCCAGTTTGTGGTTCATTCATATATGATATGTATTATCTGTCCCTCTCACTAGCCCAAAGATTTTTCTGAGTATTTTCCTTTAATAAATGATAAGCTTTTGTTCATCTCTCAGGGTTAAAGCCCAGGTTTCGCACATCTAAATCACAACAGGTGTTATGATATTCCGGTAGAAAAATATATCTAATATGAACAATTATGAAAAACATACATTTAAAAACATACATGTCACTTACTTTAAAGCGCATTTGCTCCAAAATTACATCATTTTTAAGTTAAGTACCGAACATGTATTCTTCTTCTTTTACCAAAGCTCTACAGCCTGTTACAGGCCAAGGCTGTCTTGGTAAGCTCCCATCATCTGAACCTCCAAATATTGACGCTTATAAATCTCAAATCTTTCTCTACAGCATCCAGCCATCTAGTAAGTTTTCTAGCAGGATTCATTTCATCTTTGCTTTGCATATGTTCAAGCTACCTGATATACTTTGATTATTCTGATAGTATGATGCTACTTGAACAACTTGCAAGTTCATGTTTACAGCGAACCTTTTCAATCACAGTACCAAAAATCTTACAAAGCATTTTCCTTTCAAAAGTCAGTAAATTTTTTCAACAGCCCTTTTGAGTGCATAGCATTAAGTACCGTAAAGCGTCAATGGTCTTATCAGCGGTTTATAGATGTTTATCTTTGTCTTCAAGGTAATTAATCTAGATATGATTTGGCTTCTCAAACCGTAAATGCTTATGTTAACTATGTGCAATCGGTTTTCAACTTCAAAACTGATATCATTGGCTACTTAAATTGGTTGATTTTTAGAGAGGATTAGTTATTTATCTGTAGTGGTGCTAACTCAATACTTCTGATATTCATAACTATTTTAGAGCTCTGTATATCAAGAGGAAAGAAAAAGGGGACATTTACAAGATTATTCACGTGTTTGTCCGTTGAGTTTATCTTTACCGTCTAAACTTAATATGTGGTATTATGATAAAGTATATCTAGTCGCGTTTATTTCTATAATTAACACTGCGAGATGTTTATACAGAAAAATTTAAGGGTGCATATGAATTGGATGAAAAGAATGAAATTATATATACTAGCGTGACCCGTGCGAAGTCTTCGCATTATTTATTCCATTATGAAGCTCAGATGACAGATCAAACAAATATTTTACTAAAATTGACATATAGAGGCGCAAGTATCAAAAGCATTGAGCTAAAGCGCCACTTTATTTATACGTGAGTGGATTTGAAATTAAACAAAAATTTTACCGACCGTCAATCATATTGACGTTGAGCCGTTAGATGGCAGCATTGCTGTTTTGTGTATATAATTTTAATAATTAATTAATTTGCAAAAACAATAGCAATAATAAATTTTTTAGTTGTGGATGCCGGTAGAGCAAGCAATTATCTATAAAATGATATATAATTTATGTGGATTAGTTGTGAGGTTTTTTCTAAAAAGGGAGTGTAACATCTTAACCTTAGCGTATTAATATATATGATGATGATGATGATGATGATGATATGATGATGATGATTGTGTGGGGTAGCAACGAAAGGGTTTTTATCTAAGATATTTCTACAGATGTCGTTAAAAATATATATTCTTCCACCTCTAAATTTTTTAAAGCCAAAATTGTAAGAAAAAGTCCCTGTGCCAGTTTGACTCGCACGTTATTATCGCGAATATCTAAAAAAATATGATGTTTAGAATCACCGTTTTTTTTCTGCAACTTTTGCGTAGGCTTCTGAAAACTCTGTTTCTTTCATAATTTTAAATTCTGTAGTTTCGGAAATAAGTGAGGTGATTTATTTTTTTGCATATTCCCCAATGTTTCTAATATATCTTATATTACACAAAATTATGAAAAATTTGTATTTTTTTATCCTTGTAACTAGCCTTTTGAAACGATACTGTAAATTAAATTAAATTTTTTTTCGTTTATTTAGTTTGTTTTCCCCAAATTTCCATATCAACATGATTAATTGTTTGCTGTTGAGAAATATGCTGGTTAACAAGTTTTATCATTGTGGCAAATCTAAAGTTTCAAACGGTTTCTAAAAACAAACGGCTGTGACACGCAAACAGGTATACATACACGTAAGTGATCTTATAAAGGATTCGTTTTTCTTTTCAAGTACGGATACCTAGTAGTTTTCCACCTAAAGTGCATTGAAAAACTTGATTCTAAATTCTATAATTCTGAATCTTACAGTTTTTCGAGAAATTCGCGACAATTTCACACCTGTGAAATATATAGTAGAATATAGTTCACGGATGAATATAATGGGTATTTTTCGTGATAATAGTCATGGTATTGGCTTTATTGAAAAGGTAGTTACATGCTATTTGTGTTTAAATAAGATTTCAGGCATATAGGTGCTGTGAATGGTTCGAATAAAGAACAATCTGGAATTCTAATTCTCGACCACTTTTTCGAGCACTAATTTATTCAGCGATGAGGCTCATTTTTGGTTGAATGGCTACTTCAATAAAGAAAATTACCAAATAGGAAGTGAAGAAAATCCATGTACCTTTATTGAGATGCCATTACATCCACAAAAGTCACTGTTTGGTACGCTTTATGGAGTGGTAGAATCATGGACCCATTTTTCTTCAAAGATGATGCCGGTGAGAACGTTACAGTCAATTGAGAGCGCCTTATATTCATTATTACTGACTTTTTTGTTCCCCAATTGAATGACATTAATGTTGAAGAGCTTTAGTTTCAACAAGACGATGCAACATACCATAGAGTCCGCGAGACAAGCGCGTAATGCCCTTATGAATTGCCTTTCACGGTCTTTTGATATCACACCTGTGGATAATTTTCTGTGGGCATACGTGAAATGGCTAGTCTGTGCTGATAAACAACAGACATTAGACCACTTGAAAGACAACATTCGCTGCTTTACTGCCAATATACGGCCCCAACTGCTCAAAAAAGTAATTAGACATTTGACTTCCAGCCTGCGCTTCATTCGAGCCAGCCGCGGCGCCCATAAACCGTATTTAAACACAAATGGAGTAAAATTACCTTTTTAATAAAGCCAATACCATGATTTTTATTTGTTTTTTTTTATTTTAGAGTTGTCTACCTCTAAAAACACATTTATTAATGTTTTTAAATGGATTAATAAACATTATTAAATGTTTAAATATGCCTAAATGTTTTGTTGAGCTCTACTCAAAGGAGATCGGCAAAGGTCCATATAGTATTGGGCCCAGGTGTTACTAGAATAAAAATTATACTGTTATATAGAGATTATAAAAAGAAAAAGCTCCTTAAAAGTTTTATCACAATCGTCAATCAGACAAAAGAGAAATGAAAAAAGTTACATTATTTTTCATGATAGATTTTAAATGTAATTTCTATGGAATTCTTTGAACTAGTGAGATAAAACGAAGTGCAGATTGTGCCTCGTTATATCCTCCATACACAGATGTACCATATTAGTCCATGATGCTCACAGGCTGGACAGGATCGTCGGAAAAATTACTTAATCCTCGATAAGAAAAAAAAAAATCATTCATTTTAACAACAATAGAGCCATTGTCAATGTTTGTTAACAATTTATTTTTAATTAATTTAGGCAATGGCTACACGTTAAAGAAAGCAAGGGACATTGATTATTTTTTGTAATCCTTTCTGAAAAGTTATTATGTGCTCTGTTCAATTTTTTTTTATTATTTTTAATTCCAATTAACGATTCTTTATATTTTAAAAATATAATATATGCGCAATTATGAAGATAGCTTCTTTTTGTTTCGTATTATGGTTACCAATTGTAATTCAATTTTTCCCTTCCCTGATTGTCGATTACTGAATTGTTTGGTTTCTTTATATTCTAAAAAATACCAGCCTTCTTAAAAATTAAGTGTTATCTCTGTAACGTCTCTTTTAATAGGTTTTATTCTTCTTTAGCTGTAAAGCCTTTGTTTTTATGTATTTATATTCATAAGTACATAAAAACAGAAATCTACGCACAATGTACATATTTATTTAATACTATGTACAAGTAGTGGATTGATTTAATAGTATGGCTACTAGGAATGCTAAACATTTTCACAAATCCATAAGTTAGGACACTTCTCAATATTAACGCACAGAATTAGTGGCTTTCTTTGCTGATATAGTAAATGGATAATACATAAAATCATTACGAGTGTTTTCGAAACGCGTGTTTCAATCGAAACACAACGAAATGTAAACATACATAAGTATAGAAATTTCTTGAACACGGATACCAGATGACGTCACAGGGGAGCGAGGTTCGGGAGGCGCATGCGTGAAAATGGGGATCGCATTCGGTTTGGACACCGAACGTTTCGGATGTCTCGCCGAAACAGAGACCCGGAACGTTTGAGAAGCTGAAAGCTGTGTCGATATGTTTTTGGCAGAATTAAAATACTGATATGTTTTAAAAATGTTATATAAATGTAATATTAATATAAATTATATAATCACGATATCGTCAAAGTTTGTACGTTCAAATAAATTATTATGTGGATAAAATATGGATAAGCTATAATTTAGGAAATTCCTAAATAGATTCGCGATCATATTTCTTTGCAGCAATCAAGACGTTTAAAGGAGGGGAGCTTTAAACAATTCTACAATTATATATATATATATATATATATATATATATATATATATATACATATATATATATGTATATATATATATATATATATATGAAGAATCTAAGTATACAAATAATGGCTAAAATATTATTGGTGACTTGGAACTCCTCCGAATGCTCCAATGCTCCAAATTTGTGCGTCACCGCCGAGTTGTTGGTACAACACTTATATGGCCTCTAGGACGCAATATTGCCAGGGGAAGAGGGACGGAGGAAGTGAAATAAACGGAACGCACCTGGCTACGTCAATGTTTTTTCTGTATACAATGTTCTATTAAAAGGTACATCACTATGCATTATCATAAGATTGTAATTAGTATAGTGAAAAAATATAATCGGTCATTTTATGTTGATTGTCATTAATGGCGATCGATGATAGTTAATCCGGTAGTTGTCTCATTCTAAATTTTGATATTTTTCGTACAATATTGTGTAATATAAGTTAATTAAAAACCAGTCTTGAAAAAAGTTCAAAAATTGATTGAAAAATAAGCCAGTTATAGGCTCCTAATTTGAAGATACGGATAGAGTTGGGTATATCCCTGTCTCTTTTCTTGTAGATTGTAATGTGCAATATTCAAAATGACCTCACAACACAGTATTGCCGTCTAAAAGTTAAATTTAAACTTTTATAACTCGGTAAATTTTTAAGATCATTTAAATTTTTTTTCACTTTTCATCAGCTTGTACCTTGAAATTATGATTAATGAAATAAAAAAAATTACTCAAATACCCAATTTTATGTTGTTTCGGTTTACAGTACGGTCAAGTATTGGGTAGTATTTTAACGAATTTATTCTAATGAAGTGATTTATGAATAGTTCTGAAGAGGAGAAAGCAAATTTAAATCAATGAATATATATAAATTCTTATATATAAAATTCTATATATAAAAAACTTATTTAGGTATATGCGCTGCTGATAATCTCCTATCCATGTAATCAATATATCCATGACTTTTATCAGATTTTATTTACCTTAAAACAGAAGGATAAGTCAAAGATTATATTTGTTTCCTTTTTTCAGGAAATTTTTGACACGTTACTAAATATTATATTTTCAGCTTATTCACTATGTTCAATAGAGAAAATTTACTAAGAATGGGACATTTGCGTAATGTTGAAATGTTATAAAGTAGCCATGTTTTAACATCTTACACATCTTCATTTACAGCTATCGTAACCAAGTTTCTTTGTGTTTACGAATATCATTTTTTTAATAATTTTTGGTCTAATCTAAGCTCGTGGCGCCTTACACTGTCTTTAAAATGTATCATTTGTTAGTATTAAAACTCAATAGGCATTATTTAAAAGACAATATTTTGTGAGATACCCTTTTATAATATTAGCGAAAACACCCGATAAGGCTATTATTAAACGCAAAACTGGCATGAACGCACTTTGGAAAAAATGCAAAAAATAGTCATTTTTTCGTTTCGAAGTAAATTAAAATTTATAAAAGATTAATCGGCTCAATATTGAATTTGATAAAAAAGTTGTATTTCCAAAAAGGCTTTGCTACTGGTAAATAATTTCAGTAGTTATACCTAAACTGTCAAATTCTACTGAAACCGGTTAAACGTCCTACTAACGCTAATGTTCGTCGTAGGAGTTTCCCATAAATTCCATGTCATTGAGTATATTATGATTTTGTTCAACTCTTTAGTTTCTAGTATTCTTGAAATAAATATAGTCGCGGTTGGACTCCAAATGAAGTAACTTTTTTATTCACGTTGGGGAACATACTAAAATCACTTAATATATTTTTGGCAAAAAATGTACATTCACTTAACTTATTTCTTCTCTTAAAATTTTACAATGGATGCATGGTCGGACGTAATTCGCTTTAACTAGGATGGATGTTGCCTTTGATCATGCATTTTTATTAATTAATAAATAGATATATTTATAGCCCTTCATTTTTAAATTTTGTCACGCTTTACGCTCCCAACTGTTATTTGAGAGGATGAAGTCATAGTTTATTCTGATTGCCTATAGTCCGCATATGCTGGAGCTCTTATTTCTTTTTTACCAACTTTCCTTGGTTAACACAGTATTGAGAGATGCGCCCAGCCTTGACACTGACCTCTTTAGTAATGCTATTATATGGTTGCTTGATAATTCAAGATTGATAATTAGTTGGTTGCATGTGTTTTCAGTTTTCTTCGTTTTTTTGTGTTTTTGTGTGAAATTAATTGTATTTTTGTACATGTCCAATGCTTTGGATCAATCTGTCAATTGGAAATAGAGTTCTTTAAGAAATAAATACATTTCATTGGTTTTTTGTTGAGTTTTATTTTTACATGCATATACAAGATATTAATTAATTGTTTGAGCATAGTTTCCTTTCTGAATTCTTCCAGAAAATGTAAGTCAAAAACAATCTATAACATTTTTGATTTAGGTTTTTATTACAGAGAGATAATTCATTTGCCAGTAATTTTTTTTTAATTTCTAACATTTTCTCAATCATAATTATATTTAAACGTTCCCCTATCGCAAATACAATCTCTATGAAAGAAAATAAGTAAACCACTGAATTACTCGTGTAATATATTTTTTGTTGCAATATAATATTTGTATCTCTCAATATTCATTATATAAAGTCCGACATGTATACACTGCAGAAAGTTTAAACCTTACGTTAACATCGAAATAGTATGTCTCTAGAACGGGATAAGATATGAAAAAAAATGTATTCATTACATTCGTCATATTTTGTACTTGGTAACCATGGATAAGTTAACCACTTAGTTAACAGTGTACTTACTTGTGAAAAGTAATTCCATTTTTCTGAAGTGATGATGTAATGCTTCTGTTTTAGCAATATTTTTTAGCACAAGAAGGCATGATTTAATTAATTTTCATTTAAAATTACGAGAAACTTTTGCTGTGACGTTCGTTTTCTTACTGAAGACGCGTAAGCTCTTTGCCCGGAGCGGTGGCACAAATTGTGCCAGCGCGCGGCTTGAGATTTTGTGTTGGTGCGTCTTCCAGTGGTAACTCTAGTAAACTCGCATATATATATATATATATATATATATATATATATATATATATATATATTTCATGCACTGGCTACGAGAGGAAGAGAGAAAGAAAATGTGCGCGCCTCTTGCTCCTACAGTAATATACGATACGTAACTCTCTCTCTTTCTATCTTCACTAACTTATATCTCTCTCTCAACTTCCCTTCGCCTCGCCCGATCACACTTTTCGTAACACTCTCGTCACGCATTCACCAGCTTACTCCCCAAGTCAAGCGTGCGTAAAGAAGTTTTACTTCAAAAATGCGCAGTTGCGCTAAAAAAGTTTTCAATTCAATAGTATTCTGAATTTCATCTACTATTTACAAGATATTTGTTTCACTGAAAACAACTGCACTACTACTTGACGAGTCTATTTAGCATGGCGCTTTATTCCCACCGTTGCAAGTAACTTTACCTCTTTCGTCACACATTATTGTAAACCGTTTCATAAAATCTCAGCAAATGTGTCAGTTTGTTTCTGCAAAGAACGTAAGCGTTAAACGTGTCATGCCAAATCGAACATTCTCGATCGCCAGTAGGGGAGAACTGCCCTCACCCCTATATACCTAACGAGCCGAATACATAGCAGCGTATCTCTACGTGGCACTATATTATGTAAAGTTCGGAAAGCCCGCAGTACGACAGTTCACCAGCGCGCCCAGCAACATCGCGGAGTATCCTCCTAAGATGTGCTTTACCCAGTGATACAACGAGTAAGATTCCAAAATTCTCGAATGTCTGTTTCAACTGCAATCTATTCCGATATCGAGAAGAGATACAAAATATCCCCCCTGTACGAAGGTGCCAATCAAAATATTGATGAAAAGACTAAAAGTGACAAGTTTAAAGTGCGTTATTGTTTTGTTGATGAGTGTGTATCAATCATAAATGATGACGTTAAACTCCATTTTGATGAGAAAAGTGTCAAATAATAAGAAAAATATTTCTTTTAATATTGGCGAACGTGTCGATATGCCCTCTTTACTTTC
The DNA here is from genome assembly GCA_039881145.1 of Druceiella hillmani. Lineage (NCBI taxonomy): Eukaryota > Metazoa > Arthropoda > Insecta > Lepidoptera > Hepialidae > Druceiella > Druceiella hillmani. The sequence continues at coordinate 15,649,320 of JAYKKI010000024.1, forward strand.
TTTTGTTTGGTAAGTTGGTATTTGATTTTCGATTTTTTACTATTTGCATTGTTTCGCAGCAGACCTGACGAAAAAAGGAAAAAATCAGAAAGTGACATCTGAATTAGCGATTGGCATTTTTATATTTAGTTTACAGGAGAATAATCAACAAGATATAGGTTTTAAGATGACATCTAAATAGTTAATATTGATTGAAAAATCCGAAAGAAAATACGTCACAATATAGTCATTCAAAATAAACCCTAGAAAAAATTCCTGAAGCAAAATTGTTTAAAGATGTCTCAGCTTTTATTTCAGAGGATTTCTATTTCAAAATTTTATTTCTATTTCAAAATTTTATTGTATTATTGAAATAGAAATAATTATCGTAAACGTTTCAAAGGTTTTCTTCACAAAAAAAAAATTCTTCACAAATCTCTCTCCATTATCATGGATATTTGAATAATATAGCTATTTACCTCTGACCAAGTAATCAGCGATAAGCAACAATTTTTTGTTCAACGTTTTCAATTTTTTGTTCAACGTTTTCAATTTTTTGTATAACGTTTTCAATGAAATTATTTTTGTTTTATTAATAATTAATTTTAAATCAAACATTTATGCCCTAAATACCGAAAGATTGCTAAGGGCCAAATCGATTTGTGTTAACATATTTTTAAATTTTAAGGAGTGTTCTTAATGTATTTGTATCTTAAGTCATATCTGCATCATTAGTGAATATTTCAGTATATTCTGTTTGACATAAGCAAAATAGAAAAATGTTTATTATAACATTTTAATTTAATATGAAATTAGGCATTTCTAGAAAATTATTGTTTAAACCAAATTTATCATCCTGTATTTTGTGCGTCAATTAAAGTATTGATTAAAAAACTTACTAATAAACACAGATTCTGTTGGTTGAGAATCCCATCGATTGTATTGTTTTGTAATCTTCACATTATCCTTGCTAACTTCACGTCGGTAACAACTTGACGTAAGAGTTTAGTGCATTTTGTTTGCTGGCAAACGTATAATTATTTCTTTAAACATGAAATTATGACGTAACGTGACACTTAAAGGAATATCCACCTTGGGAAATAGATAAAATTCGATTTACGCATAGGCCATTTCACTAAAAACATTGTATACGTGTCCGCGTTGTAGACACTATAGCAACTTAGTAACAAACATTGGCTCGTTAGGAAAAGGGTGCGGTTTTACGCCCTACTTAAATCGGAATAAGTTTTCTCTATTATGCTTATTTTTTTAATTCAGTATATCATCGAATACTATGCATCCAAATTTATACATCATGACACTGTAGACTTCTGAAATCTGTTTTTCTCTTGAAAAATTTACACATTCGAAAATCACTTTTGAATTTAATGGCCTTGCCGTTAACTGATCATGGGGTTGGGTATTTTCGTGTTACCATCTACTATGGGCCAACCAGTAGCCAACAGTCAGTAGTATAGCGCAGTCTCATATAATATTTATACGTAAAAAAAACAATTATTTAAATCTAAACTTTTTTTCACCACGAATAACGAATTCATATTTGTATAATATTCTCCGTCTTTGTCCTTGTCAAAATATCATAAATTTTTTTTACTACGATTTTTTCTTCATCTAATATTTAATAAAATGACTTCTTCTACATGTAATGTTTAATAGAAAGGCTTCTTCTTTAGGTATTGTTTAATACAAAGATTTCTTCTATATGTAAAGTTTAATACAATGACTTCTTCTACATGTAATCTTTAATACAAAGGCTTCTTCTTTAGGTAATAATTAATACAATGATTCTTCTATATGTAAAGTTTAATACAATGACTTCTTCTACATGTAATGTTTAATACAAAGGCTTCTTCTTTAGGTAATAATTAATACACTGATTTCTTCTATATGTAAAGTTTAATACAATGACTTCTTCTATATGTAATGTTTGATACAATAACTTCTCCTATATGTAAAATTTAATACAATTACTTCTTTTATATGTAATGTTTAATATAATGACTTCTTCTATATACAAACTTGAATACAATGCTTCTTTTATATCTACAGCTTAAATTCCTGAGAAGTTGACGATAGAAATGAGCAGATGTTTGATCGCCATTTTGGATCCGATTTTCAGAAAGTCGAAAGTGAAAATTTTCATTATTTGATACTGAAAATTTTGATTATGTTAAACTGAAGTGCTCCCTCTTCAGTTTAAATGATAATGGATTGCAAAAATGGTCCATAACTGACGTAAAGTGTATAAAAACTGGTCAAGCGCGCATTGGGTGTTGCGTAACTCGTTTGAAGTGAAATTAGTTTATTTATCACATGTCGTTACTAATATGCATTTTGTAGCTAAATAAATATGAAATAATATCTTCTGTAATTAATTAATTAATAAGGGATGACATTATTGCAAATATCTTAAAAATTGTGGCAAACAGAATCAACGTTATAGTTTTTCTAGAATCTTTGAGTATATTTTTAACCCCATATTTTTTCCTAATTTTACACCGAGTAGTTTCAGAAATAGGCAAGGTACCTATTTTTCGCATATTTTTCACTACATTTTTGAAAATATATAATCTAAAAATTTGAAAAAAAAGCAACTTTGGTACTCTTATAGTTAGCCAAAAATACCTCACACTATATGTGTATTGAAATCAAAAATATAAAGTAATTAATTTTCCCCACCCTAAAACTTTTATTTTTGAACGTTTTTTATTACAAATTTCCACGTTAAGCGGTTTCTAAGAAAAACGGCTGTGACAGATGAACAAAGCGGACAGGGGAGGTTTTCTTATAAGGGTACAGTTTTTCTTTTTGAAGTATGAACCCTAAAAAATAACCAAGGGCAAGTCTGACCCAGGTTACAAGAGTTACTTATATTATTTAAACAATATATTTTATAACTTAAAACGCATAATGTTTGCATACGACTTACCGATACTTATTTTATTAAAACAGAACGAAAAGTAGCAATTTTAACTGTTAACTGTAACTGTGATGAAACAAAAGTTTTAAAAATACGTTTGTACTCTACTCTTTTCAATATACAAATACACTTTGATTTTTTTCCATATCTTAAATTTTATTTTAATTAAATCCAATTTTCTTACAATGAAGCCTTGTAATAAAATTGTATATACCCAGATAAATAAATGAAATTGAAATATCTACCTCTGATTTTCTTTATCTGTTTGCATTTTCGATTACTAAAGCAAATCTGATGTTAAAAAAAATATATATTTCTCCCTTTCTATGATTGGATTTATCTCGAAAACTACTGAAGCTAATGACATGAATTCTTTAGAACTAACTTAGTTCTTGTTTCATCATTATATCTCAAATGGTTCTAAAGTTATGTTAATGAAAATTTACGTCGAAAATTATATAAACTCTCCACTATACGGTGATGGACAGTGACAGTCTGTAGGAACTTGAGAGAGTGGGCAGGGAAACGGGAGGGGGGAGCGCAAGTCGACCCGCGTGGGATTTAAACAAAGCTAATTATCTGTGTCTAATATAAGATCATAAAATAGAAGAATTAAAACACTATGCTTGCATTTTGAAAGTCCACATGGACGAATACGCAGGGTAATGCTAGTTTTAAATATTTCGGTTATTGGTCAAAAATTGCAGAATATATATTAGTTCCACAACTTGTCGGTACAGTAGCTAGATGCCTATGAAATAAAGATAACAGCTACGGTGTCATCACAACAATAGCCTTCCTTTTAAACTATCTGGGACTCTGTATAGAACCCTAAACACGATCACATGGAAATTTGACGTACGCCTCATTGGCTCCATAGATTTTTGAAGTTATACTTCTTTAGGCGCGTTATGAAAAAATGATGAGAGTGAAATTTTAAGATTCGTCACACAAAAGTTACAGTATGAAGTTGCAGCGGTTGCAGTCTCTAAACAAAAGCTACTAACAAAATAGAAATAGAACCTCTATTAGTCGCGCAAGTTGGCACCATCGTCGCCTCTGTTCACTGTTTAATGATGCCAAAGAAGTATAACTTCTCACGCGCGTACATAAGTACACTAACCCTTTCTTTTTTATAAGCTTTAATGTGCACAAATGATACATAAGGCTAATTTATTACTATAAGAGCAATCTCTTAAAATCAGCCAAGGCATAAATTAGTAGGAGTTAAAATAAAAATAGTCTTCTGATAGACTGCAATTTATACTGCAAAGTAACGTGATTAAAACCTGTGTTATTATGGGTCCATAAACACTTAAGTACATAAAATTATTAAGGATACACAGTATTTTAATAACCTGTTTACAAATATTAATATTATTTTTTAACCATGTAAATATTTCGGATATGGGGGAGGGGGTGTAGGGTAATAGGGTGAGGGTAATCAACAAAATCTCTAGAAACGTCTTACGCAGCATGATACACTCTATGCGATTTATAAAAATAAAACAAACATTTCGAGAACTTTATTTTCCCCTCTCAAAATTTTCCATACGAATATTTTTGGGTATTAGTTACATACGAGTTAATAAGCACTGTATTTTCAAGTTTCTAAATCAAATATTTTCTGTGAAAAATAACTGAAATATACGGACAGACGAACAGACACGTAAGGAATCTTATAATGGTCTTATCATTTTTCTCCATTTGAAGTACCAAACTCTAACAAATATACATATATAAGTGGAGTATTTAGATATCTACATCTCGACACCCTCAATGAAGAGCATCGTAATTCACTTTTTGCGATTTTTCACGAGAGGGTGACAAAGATTCAAAGCATCATAAGAATAGCGAATTTCACATTCTTTTGTATTTAGCGAAATTATTAGGAACTGGCCAATTCAGTGTCACAAAAAAGCGCAAAGTCTGATCCTAAATCATCCATTCCTCTTCTAATTAGAGAATTCAATCCCGAGATTTCGGTATACTTAAACTCTGTCAAATATAAGCATATGTATAAGTATATCCGATACATAAGCAATATCTGCTCCTAATAACAAAGCTGCAAAAAATTACTGATGAAATAAAATATTAATGGCGACTGATTCAAAATAATTTTCTTCAACCGTTTGGAAAGTAATGGTATCACTGTATTACCATATTTTGCAGTAAATTAGGTGATCAAAGATAGTGGTATCATTTTTGAACCATTTTAACAAGATTTTTTTGGAACAAGAAATTTATCTGCGTATGGTGTATGCCGTATATTCATCTACCGCATAGTGGTAAATGGATAAATTGCTGAATAAACTATTTTTTACAGTCATTTCAATTTGTGTATCAAAGGATCAGTCCTGTATCTTTTTGTGCACATACTCCAAGAAGACGTACGTGATCTGTACGAAGATATCCATTACTGCGACATACTGTGAAATCAAGATATATGTGTAGTGGCTTCTGCATCAAAAATGCCAGCAAACTTTTCGTCTGGTCTAATGGAAAACTAATAATTGAAAACTACCAAAAATTATAACTAAAGTCTAATTAGAAATACCATAAATAGTTTCAATCAGGAAATTAAAAATATTTTAAGGAGACAAAGGTCCCGAACTTTGCAATGCAGAAAATCAAAATGAGTATTTGATATTAAAGATAGACTGACACTGATTGGAATTTTATGGAGACAAAACTTTCAGAGAAACACGTATTTTTTCTGGAGTTCGTAATTTTTACAATCATATGTAGGTAATTCAGACCAAAAATATAGTAAAATTCTCGTCTCAATGCTGCCAGACTATGATGATGGTGTTTGAAAGACTTGGGTAAATGGTGTAGTATTCTCTTTTGTTTAGCGTGCTCTATAAGTTATGAAATTAACTTAGTACTAGAAGTTTTGGTCTGTACGGTTTTGGGTCGCTAACGGTGAATATTTCAAAATTTAATTACAGGAATTTGTAAAATATACGTAAAAGATAATTCAGATATAAATGTTGATAAATGGCAAGTTATTATTATTGAATAGCACAAATGCAAAAGGGCCAGCGAAATAAAAATACTGCATCTTATTACTGAGGAAGAATATAACTCCATTTGTTGAAGAATTTTGTGCGATACGCTGATAGAACTCATGAATCTTCCATTGAACTCTTAAAGAAAAGACTGGAAAAAGGCAAAAGTAGTTTTACATAACTGCAATAATGATAGTTTTCCAGTTACTTATATTTTCAGAGCGGAAAGAGTTCTTTCTCCATAATTTTCGATTTCCATTCGTGTGGATAAGGAAAACGGGTCAGGGTGATTAACCCATTTTCCTCATTCACACGAACTCGTTGGCGTGAGTAAAGAAAACGGGTTTTATTTTTTGTGGAACTTATTTTTTATGCGTTTTTTTTTCATTTTTCTTTTCGAATATTGAACATATTTGACGTTAGTTTTTCATTATAATTAAATTTTTCTCAACAAAATGAAACTACGTGATGTAGTATTATTTATACTTTATTTAAATTCTTTACCACGACCTAGGTTTCGCTGTTTAAGGGGTTATATACAGTTGGAATTTTCAAAAAATCGATTTTTTTTTAATTTTATTTTCTTAATGTACTTATATTTAAGAATACACACCATTTCATATCGTTCCGGTGAATATTTTCGAAGTTACACGCAAATTTGAAAAGGCGTTTCAGAGTGCTTGAAAGTACTTTTCAAACTTTTAACGCGTTTTTCTCAAAATGGTGTTTTCAAAGTTGGTGACCAACATTACTCAAAAACGGCTAAACCGATTAGTCTCAAATTTTAACACGAGCTTTTTAACTATATTTTTTAGTAATTAATCGAAGATTTTTTTTCATCGATAAATATTTTTTTTTTATAAACAATTTAAGGCCGAAACTTTGGTCAAAAATCGATTTTTTTTTTGAGAAACCGCCATTTTGTCAAAAAATTTAATTTTCCTTATTCCTTGGATCAATTACTAGATTTTACATTACTTTAACGAAATCTGTTTGGTTTTTTTAATTTTAGATGATCCAATTCAGAGATATAGTGGTCACCGCAAAACGTCTGTTTTGAGAGGAGCTCCCGGAGATCAGCTGTAGCTCCTTTCCAAATAAATATTTTTACTAATACTAAGTCTTAAAATACAGTTAAAAGATACCATAATATGTGTACAAATTTTTAAATCAATAAATTTAAAAGTTTTCTCAGAAAAAATCTGGAAAATTCGCTTTTTTTCGGCCTTCTAACTGTATATAACCCCTTAACAACATCTTCTGGTGGGCAATTTGTAAAGATTGATCTTTAATTAAGATTTTATATAAAGTAGAAATAATACTACATCATGTAATTTTATTTAGTATTTTTTTGTTTTTAAATTTAATACTTTTTCTATTTCCTTTTTTTTATATTTACTTACATTTTGTTTACTGTATTTCTTATTTTTAATATTGTTTTTAATTGGTAAGAGCTTCTCTGCACCTTATATTTGTAGTTTTGTTATATTGTGGAAGTAAAATATCCTGGTTTTCTGAAATTCCAACTCCTATCAACCAGACATAGTTGCCTATGTGAAAAACGCTCTTACCTCAAAGCAATTCGCATTTTAGGATAGAAGCATGTTTTCTCCAGGAACTGCTAGAATTTGGAGACGAATGGTACATGGTCGGAACCATTGGGATAAGCGGCATATATGTTTTGGCAATACCCGCCGGGCCGGTAACGCTCTCGGCAATCGAGAATGGTAAGCCCCATTCACACTGACCTCTGTCATACTAATACGTTGGATTGGCTTTACACAAAGTAATAACGAAGCAATTAATTTCTCACCATTTTGGCGCTGGTAGCGTATGTCCACAGTAACGAGCATCCTCGCGACATGAGAGAGTGTGACAAGAAAAATAGATGAAAACCTCGAAAGAAGAATATAGTTTATCACGTTACTCTTATATATATATATATATATGTTCATGTGTTTGTGTGTATGTGTGTGGGTCTGTCTGTGGCATGTGTGCCTGTGCCTGCGTGTGGGCATGCGCATGTGTATATTTATACATATATATATATATATATATATATATATATATATATATAAGATCCTTAAGTACTTTTGCAGTTAATGCCGCTAATAATAAGTATAATTCCATTGGAAGTTTGCGTTCATTGTTTTTACAAACTTGACTAAATAATGACACTACCAATAAGTTTGCAGAGTAATTATGGATTATTGACAGAGAACATTACGCATTATTGTTTGAAAATAAAAATAAATTCTACAAGAGTATTCACTTGACTTTCCTTCACACTTTGCTGGCTTAGAATTTAGGACGGCCAACCTATAGTAAATTTAAATATAAAGTAGCTTTAATGATAATTCAATAAACTTAATAGATTGGCGTATTTAATAAACATTTAATTTAATTTGAAAATGGAACAAAAAACAATTTGTTTTTGTAAATATTTCGAGGGAACTAAACTAAACTTTATCTCAATTTAGCACAGCGTTCACATACATGTATATATATATATATATATATATATATATATATATATATATATATATATATATATATATATCGATCATCCCAATATATTGATACATTTTAATTTCATGTGAGTGAGTGATAGATATGGTCGTAATATATGAGCTATATCTTTTACATCTCTCACTCACTTTTACACATCTCTAGTTCTAATGTTTTTATTTTACTTTAAAATAGCTAGCTACATCGATGGGCCGTGGTAAAGTCTAATAGAAACAAAAATCATGAGAAGGCGAGTTTTTTTTTAATTTCATTTATACCCCTAATATTAACAAAATAATAGAAAATATTGAAAGTATCGATAGAAGGCAATGTGATATTATCATGTATTGACACAATCAAGTGCGACATGACATATCGATACAAAAGAATATTTTGGGCATCTCTAATTAAATGTCAAATTTAGTTCCCGAGACGTTCATGGCGGCGCTTCAAATAGGCACAAAAGTAGTTGTCATTTTATATGGTACAGCTAGTTTAGTGTACTAGTATACTAGAGGACAGTTGACTGATGAAGGCGGCTTCTAGCGACGCAAGCGGACTGATGACATCGCAAGTGGATAAAGGGTACGTATATGGATAGAGGAGTTGGCGGGCAGACAGTAGATCGGAGGATTTTTGTAGTTGACACCACAAAGATCTGTTTCTGAAATCCTTGATCTTTTACTATTAAAACTATTTCTAAATTGAGTTTAACGATTTCACGTTCCCTTCCCTTAAGTTAAACCTAAAAATGATTACAAACTTCCTATGCCACATAAATCAGAAATCTTCTTTTACCACTTTACAACTTCTAGCCAACCCACTGCATAAAACATTTAAAACATAGCCCATATTAAAACTACCTACCGACCAGTGAAAGAAAGTCTAATATCGATTGGGTATTTTTTTAAATTATCTCGAATTAACCAACTCATAAATTTTAGCGTATTTATATCAGTAGAAACAATTTTTGTACTTAATTTTCTAGCCCAAGCGCGATTCAGGCTGAGTTACGATAACAGCATTTACATAACTCCAATTACGTTCCGAGTCCTTATATAATTTAAGAAGATTTAGGGTCGTTACGCAAGCGTATTTATTATTACCTGTCACCAGTTGTTACCGAGTATTTGTACTTTATACTTACTGAGTATTTATATATAAGTTACTGTTGCCTGCAATATACAAACGATATTGAATTGATATCGAAATAATTCCGAAGATTTTGATTTGAACCAAATTTTAGTCTTTGTTTTGTTGTACATTTGAAGTACTTCTACTACATGAGGTGTCCAGTTTTTCTTCATAAGACGGACGAAATTAATAAAAGCCTTTAAAATATATTCCCCGATGTGGTGGTGACATTTGGAAAAAAACTTTAATAGTGATTTATTATGTTATAGAATGAAAATATCTTGCTTTTTCCCAAATCCACCACCAATTTCAAGAAAGTCTTTATCTGTTGAAGCTGCTAGACTTTAAAATCAACTGGATCCAATTGACATCTGGCACCACGAATTCGACCTATATAAACGTGTTTATTAGTTTTCTGAAAAGGTCCTAGTTGTCTGTTATTTTTTTGTACTATATATGAAAGTGGTCATTCTTTTCTCTACCACTCCTTAATTGTATATTTTGATCCTTTTTCATAATTTGAGTCGAAGCCACTATCGTAAAGCTTTTTAGTGGAAAACTTTTTTAGTTGCACCTATAGAAGGCGCTTATATTCTTTAACTACAGGTCCAGCATAATGACGAAAATATTTTAGTAGATGTCAAAATTTTTAAAGTAAAAGTAAGGCGCGATCCACTAAGCCAAATTTTCTTATGTGTATATATATATATATATATATATATGTATGTATATATATATATATATATATATATTCATATATATATCCAATTACAAAATTTTCTTCCAATGATATTGTTGAAAACTTTAGCACATGTTATTATACATCAATTTGAAACAATGAAAAACATGTTGTAAAAGACTGGCTATTGTAAGTTAATAAAAAAAACTGCCGTATGTTGCTTATACTGACTCTGTTGGTTATACTCATGACTAGAATGGAGTCAATAGTTAAATTGTTTTAAAACTGAAGATGCTGCTGCTCAAAGAATTAATTATGCTAAAACGAACCACCGGTATACAAGTTGAAGAAAAACAACTTTAACTGTAAATATATAGTTAGCATTAAGTATAAGAAATTGAACGTAACTTCAGCAGAACGGACTCCCTCGAGCATCTTCAAAATTTTTTAGTTGTTTAAACCAAAGGTCATCTATATGTGAAACATTCTTACTGATTCTACTTGACTACGGAAATGTGTCCAGATCTTACTGAAAATCATTTCAAAAATGTATACATCCGTTATATTATTGTCATAAAAGTTTTGAACATATTTTTCAGTTCAAAGCGCAAATTTAACGGACGGAAATTCGTAATCGGTAGAGTCTATACATTCTTACACTTTATAATATTTTGAATAATCCAATTTAACCCACATATTTTAAAAGCAGATTTAGTTACTTCTTTGCTCACGTTCTGAAAAATCTCTTTTTCCACAAACATATAACTACCTTAACCTTACCTTTTATAAAAACCTTACCTTTTATATACCTTACCTTTTATAAAAAGTTCTTCTATAAAAAAGCTGCAAAGCTTTGGAATCAACTGAAAGTTTGAATGTTTTCAAAGACCATCTAAAAAGTCTTTCATTTCACAATATCTGAGGTCTATATTTCTTTAGTTCTGTTTTGCTTCCTAACATTTCTCTATAACATTTTAAACAATCCAATTTATCCAAAGTATTTTATAAGCAGCTTTCTTTATTTTTCTGCTCACGCTCTGAAAAACAGCTCAGTCTCTTTTTCCCCAAACATACAACCACCTTTTATGAAAAGGTCTTCTCTATAAAAGCTGCAAAGCTTTGGAATCAACTGAAACTTTGAAATCAACTCTGTAAATGTTTACAAAGACCATCTAAAAAGTCTTTCATTTCATAATATCTGAGTTCTATATTGTCTTACTTCTATTTTGCTTCCTAACATTTCTCTATAATATTTTAAACAATCCAATTTATCCAAAGTATTTTACAAGCAGATTTCTTTATTTTTCTGCTCACGCTCTGAAAAACAGCTCAGTCTCTTTTTCCCCAAACATACAACCACCTTTTATGAAAAGGTCTTCTCTATAAAAGCTGCAAAGCTTTGGAATCAAATGAAACTTTGAAATCAACTCTATAAATGTTTTCAAAGACCATCGGAAAAGTCTTTCATTTCATAATATCTGAGTTCTATTTTTCCTAAGTTTAATTTTGCTTCTTTACATTTCTTTATAATACTTTAAACAATCCAATTTATCCAACGTATTTTACAAGCAGATTTCTTTTACTTTTCTGCTCACGTTATGAAAAACAGCTCAGCCTTCTTTCTCCAAACATAAAACCACCTTTTTTGATAAGCTCTTTTCTATAAAAGCTGCAGAGCCTTGAAATCAAATGAAACTTTGAAATCAACTCTATAAATGTTTTCAAAGACCGTCTGAAACGTCCTTAATTTCGTAATATCTAATTTCTATATTTTCTTATTTCTATTTTGCTTCTCCACATTTCTCTATAATATTTTAAACAATACAATTTATCCAAAGTATTTTACAACCAGCTTTCTTTATTTTTCTGCTCACGCTTTGAAAAACAGCTCAGTCTCTTTTCCCCCAAACATACAACCACCTTTTATGAAAAGGCCTTCTCTATAAAAGCTGCAAAGCTTTGGAATCAACTGAAACTTTGAAATCAAATCCTCTGTAAATGTTTACAAAGACCATCTAAAAAGTCTTTCATTTCCTAATATCTGAGTTCTATATTCCCTTAGTTCGATTTTGCTTCCTTCCATTTCTTTATAACATTTTAAATAGTCCAATTTAACCTACATATTCTAAAAGCAGATTTAATTATCACTCTGCTCACGCTCTGAAAAACAGCTAAGTCCTATTTTCTCCAAACATAAAACCACCTTTTTCGCAAAGCCATCCCTGTTAAAGTTGCAAAGCTTTGGAATCAACTGAAACTTTGAAATCAACTCTGTAAATCTTTTCAAAGACCGTCTTAAACAGACCTTCCTTTCATAATCTCTTAGGTCTACACTTCCTTAATCCCATTTTACTTCCCTTTCCTTAACCATGCCGTGCCAAGATTTACAATTAATAATGTTTTTGTTTTTTGTGTTTGCTTGTCTTTAAAGCGTGTATATTTTAATTTATAAATGTTGTTAAAGAGTAGTATCTAAGCACCTTTGTAGTCTTCCACATTAAATACTGTGTTTGACTTTAAGATTGACTTACTCATAAAGTAACAGGTCCGCCAAACGTACGTATACGTAATATTATGAATACATTAAACTTTATAATATATATTTATTATATATTATAAGCGTAAATTTAAACAGTAATGGTACATAAAATTAAAGTAATAACTTTAGTGTCAAAAATAGAAAAATATGAAAAATAAACAAAACCATAATCGAAATGCATAAAATTTTAACATTAATTTGAATTGAACAAAAAAATTATACAGACACAAATATATGTAAACATGAAAAAGTTATAATTAACAAAGAAAGTACGGAATTAAAAAAAAATTAAAGTTAATATAAATTTTTAATATTGAATATATTTGGCGTTAATTTTGTAGAAAATCATTATTCACAATTAAATGAAACTACGCGTATTATTTATACTTTCTTTAAGTTCTTTACCACGACCTAGGTTTCGTTGTATTACATCCTCAGGTGGGCTATTAGCAAAGATTTTTGCTAAAATCTTTACTTAAAGAAACTAGAAATAATACTACATCACGTAGTTTCATTTAATTGTAAATTTTTAATGGTAAGCATGTCAGTACTATGTAATTGTCGATAGAAATTCCAAATTTTTCAGCTAAAGATAGTTGGACAGAATTGGGTAATACTCCTTCTGTTGTACACCTTTGTCAAAAAGATCTATTCGGAGGGCGGTTGTTAAAGGTACCGCTTTAGATTTAAAGGATCAATCATGTTCCCGGTTCCGTGCCCTAATGGCAAAACGAAACCCTCATAATTTCGTTGTTTGTTTGAAGTTCGTTTGTTTGTTTGTATTGTTCAGGAGCATAGCCCTTCCAGTTTAAGATCGGTTATGGTGGAATCTTACAGTAAAGTCTAATTAGGCGAATGTATGGACGAAAAAAAAATGTTTAAATAAATTTTCTTTTTAAAATAAGGTAATGTGAGATACCATCGTATATTAAACTTGGAGAACAATTATTTTTTCTTATGAAACCCATTAACTAGGATTTTATTGCATTTTTCAAATAGGGTGTGTAAAGAGCATTTTTCTTTTAAAACCCGGTCGAAAATATATAGCAATTATGCTATATGTTTAGGGTTTCGTATCTCGAAAGGAAAAAAAACAGAATTATAAGATCACTCCTATGTCCGTCTGACGTAGAAACTTGAACTTTGGCAGAGTAACAAATCATATTAAACCCCACATATTTCAACGGCTAACATTCAAAAACGTTTACATGATAATATTAGGGGGGTAAATTAATTCAAAAAAAAAATTAAAAATCCAAATGGTGAGGATATCCCTTCGTTTGAAAATACTGTTCCAAAAATATTTTTTCACAATTTTTGATAGTACATTTTCAGAAATATATTGAATAATACGCAAAAAAAATGCCCCCTCCCTTTATATCAAAAACTATTAAACCTTAAATTCCCTCGTCGCCCCCCCCCCCCCGCAGCATGTCGTGGCGCGATGCACCGCGCGGTGCCAGATTCAATTCCCCGAACGCTCGTCGAACGGGGCTGACCTGATCTACTAGTTAGTTGTAGGAAATCGAAGCTCGAAGCTCGTATTTACTGTGTACATTAAATTACGTAAATACTTTATTTATTTTATTATAATATATATAAATAAATAAAACTCTTACATAGAGGATTTTTACAAGCGTACGGAAGGTTTGCAGGCAAAATAATTAACCACATATATTAGAAATGTGAAAAAATGGTTATAACAGCAGTTTTCATGTACTACGATGAAAAATTATTTCAATCGACTTTAATGAATAAATTAAAGAGATGTAGGCAAATTTTAAAAATCACTTGTTACACCTGTTACAGACGAACTAGGCATTATATTTATACAACGGAAATCAATATTAATATTCGTAAACCACAGACAAAGCGTAAATAGAAATGGCATGTGAGTGTGACGAGAGCGCCACAAGTAAGCGAAGCTCTGCTTACTTTAAAGTAAGCACATGGCGTCTACATTAGAGGTGCACAAAATGTATCAGTGAAAAGAAAAGAGTGATATATATAATTTGATTGGAAAGATATATATCACTCATTTATATATCTAGCTCAATAGATCGGTATTTCAGTACTCCGAATTATTAACGAAATTATTTATTACGCATACGTTGAACCGTTGAACAATGGTCATACAACGCGGTGATAAAAAGTAATGACTAAACATTACGCACTATTGTTTGAAAATAAAAATAAATTTTACAAGAGTACCTACCACTTTGCTTAATACTTTGCAGGTTCAGGATTTGGGACTATCAACCTAGATTCGAATTATACATAAAATAACTTTAATTATAATTAAATAAATTGGAATAGATTGGCGTATTTATACAATTATAAATTGGAATTTTGAAATAAAACAAAAATAGTGTTTGTTTACCCAAATATTTTGAGCGAACTAAAGTATACTTTATCTCTAACGAACTAAAGTATACTTTGTAACAGCATTCACATTCGATCTCGAGTAGCTACGTTCGTCTACATAGATCCAGTTGCATATTTGACTAAACAGTTCGATCGTTTTCTTTCTCTTTCATGTAACGCCAAAACGTATACTTTTATATCTATCTTCACGACGTGACGAGTGAGTGAAATGATTGATTTGGTGAAACGAAAAAGATGCCGATCACTCCCGAGCTAGTGATATACTGATACATTTTGATTTCAAGTGAGCGAGTGATAGATATGATCGTAACTTGTGAGCTATATCTTTTATATCTCTCAATCATGAGTTACATATATATAGTCTATATTAGTTTGTCGTGTGCAGTGACGCTAGAAAGCGCTCCATTATTTTTGCTTAAAAAATCAATATCAAACTTTGTCACTGAACTGAGTAAAAATAAAAATTGTGCACACACCCTTACTAAAGGAGTTATTTCTTACCATACATATATGAAGATTTTTCAAAGTTATTTTGATATTAAAAAAATTAACCTAACATTTGTTTTATGCATCTAATGTTCAACGGTATGTGTGAACAGGATAGACGTATGCAAGGCACGAATATGCGGGAGCGAGATCCAGCATTGAACGTCGTTTAAGATGATTTTGAACGGAGGTGGGGGTGTGTTATCAATGCAAACGGCGCGTTCAAAACACAATTTGGTGACATCGGTTCCCATACAATATCATGAACATGCTAATTGTATCCTATAAGTATTTGTTTTGTTTTGTAAACGTGTTATCTGTACATATAATAAAACTATAACAGAGCGAATTCTCTACATGGGAAATATTTTAAAAAGAATCAATGAGCAGGATCTGTGTCCCAGAAAACCTTCGCCAAGACTTTTTCGGTCAATTAAGACACTTTAATCTTCTTAACAGGGGGAACACCCGTTTTATACTACTGCATGGGATCCTGATTGGATTCGGGCTCGTAATGATGCACCCAGGTTTCGTCATAGGTAACAATTCGGCTCAAAATGTTATCCTTGTCTTCTCTAGAGAAAAGATGAGGATAACATTTCTAAAAGGATAAAATTCTTCTCAGCACCCTCTTAGCGCTGACTTTTGATATGCTAAGATGGTAATGAAAAATATTCAAAACGTTTGCAGAAGATATTCCAACCTTTTATCCCTGAATGGTTGGAATATCTTCTAGTACCATTTTTGAATTATCGACACAGACTGTCGGCGTGTTATTAATTTAATTGAATAAATAGATCGATGAAAACTTGATACGTTATGTACAACTTTAATCTGTTGAAGTTTTTATAGATTTATTTTGTCGAACTGTCTCATCTCTAATATTAGTTGCATAGACGCTCACTGTTATGCCTGCTTGCTATCAGCGCCAAAATGGCGAGAATCAATTTTTTTCATTTCGACTTTGCGTAAAGCCAGTCCAGCATACTAGTATGATAGAGGTCAGTGGGTTCAGACAATGAAACGAAGCGCTAAGCTAATTATTTTCCTTGGAATACAATAAAGCAAATATGTCTTTTTTCAAATTACAAACAGTATGAGGTGTCACCAATATGACTAGACTTTAGTACTTGCATTGCAATTACTTAGTTGCAATCCGAAAGTGGTTTTTATGGTATTATATTAAGAACAAAACTGCGAGAGAGATTCGATGGGATATCTGCCTATAAAGTACTCATATGAGTAAAAGTATCGATTAGAGGTATCGAATACACAAGTACCAGTATGGAAAAACTGGGCTCAATACTGAACGATATAGATACTTTTATAATAATCCTATATCCAGACATCGATACAAAAACATTACTATTTTGCAAAAGGCAATACAAAAATAAATATCGACAAGTGATAATTTGAATAGAACACTACAACCATGACAAACTATTTTTTCATCTAAATAGTCACGATCGGAAATCTGGAAAGAGCTATTTTTTTTCTTTATTTCCCCCATTCGTCTCTTTCCATTCGTATTTCAGGGAATATATAAGAACTACACTAAAACTCAAGAAAACCAGTTAAATAGGGACCATGCAAGATGCTATCAGCGCCATCTGATAATAAATTAATAAACTCTTGGTCAAACTACTATAATTTTTTCGTGTGTATTGGTTATAGTGCAGTTATAATATATTTTAAGCAATCAAAATTATTTATAACGCCAAAATAGATGTAGTGGGTTGTATAAATCATTAATAAAAACAATTCAGTGCTTAGTTTTTAAAAAAAAATGTCTCATAATCACTCATAATAATATAACCTTCGCATTGAATAACGACTATTTTTGTCGCTTACGCACATGTCACGTATATCAAAGTTGTATTTTAATGTAAATATCATTGTTTTCATGGTTATTTTAAATAATTAACATTCGTTTTGCAATTTTCGTAATCTATAATGATTTCGTTTCGGAATTTCATTTCAGCGAGGTGTTTGTCATTGCCGTTAACAACTACTTACTCGGAAATTTAAATTTATATTTGAGGATTTACAATAATTTATCAATATGGCCGGCCAAGTAGATTCTTTATTTCACGCGTAATTTATTAAGTACGCGTGAAATGTAGAAACCACTTAGCCAGCCATATTATTGGGAAGGAGCGTGTTCGTACATTTTTACACTTATCGGATTGAAACATTGACATCCTACACATACATTCATTGACAGTTATACTAGTATGCTGGACTATTTAAATTATACAAAATGACAGCTATTTCTTATCTACTCGAACGCCGCCACGGACGTCTTTTGAACTAAATTTGACATTTAATTAGAGAAGCCCAAAATTTTCCTTTGTATCGATATATCTTATTCAATCTTGTGTTTATATATAAATACACACATATATGTGTATATATATATATATATATATATATATATATATATATATATATATATATATTAGTTAATTGTATCCGTAAATCGATGAAACCTTGATAAACTACATACAACTTTAATCTATCGAAACTTTTATCGATTTATTTTATTACACTGTCTCATCTCTAACATTAGTTGCGCGGACGCTCACTATTGTGGGCGAACACTATCAACGCCAAAATGGCGAGATTCGAATTGCTTCATTGCGACTTTAAATATAGTCAGTCAGTCCAGCTTACTAATATAATAGAGGTCAAGGGTTATATACTGAATTTCCTTTCCTATATGATATTGGCAGATTCAGATTGGGCAATAGTATTGAGATTGAAAACTGAAAAACCACATGATTTTTATTCAGAGGTAGACATCGTGACAGTATATTGAAATGCAACTGTGCAAACATCGCTCATTTCAAAGTATTCAAGTGGAAAATGTTATTATGAGAGATGTTATTATTATCTTATTATTATTATTCTATGATCATCAAAATATATTTCATATTACTGACATCCTTACACGCTTGAATAGCTCCTGAGATATGGATCTAAGAAAATTCCTACATTTGGCGCTCACTCACTCATTCACGGGTCATCAAAACCTTTAGTAGACTTCATAATAACTTAAGCGTATTGAAATTTGGTACGTACAGAGTGTCTTATACGAATGATGTGAAGTAATTATGAAATCGGTCAAATATGAATTGCATTGGTTGCAACCGTCCGACAAATTTCATGATGCAGTTTTGCTCTTACTCGATTAACATTATCATTATCTTAGAATATAGAGTAACCCAAAAGGCGCATACGCACAAATCTCTTCGCGGTCGCGGTGAAGCCAAAAATCGGTGGAGGGGACACAGCGTTCCGCCTACTAGCGCCCTCCCCCAACGCGCACGGTGTTACCAGCAGAATAAATTTACCCACGAACTTCAGGAAATCGACGCATATAAACATATTTGCTTGCAGCAGTAGGATTTACATTTGCATCAATTTATATGGTCATGGCTTGGCGTATATGAAGTATTATTAAGGCCGCCATATTAAATTTCTAAAATGTTTATTCTGACCACAACCAATGGCCAAAGTATTTAGATTAAAATTATTTAAAAACTTTGTCACATTTTACCATTTTATTCATCACTTAACACTTTTAATGCAAAAAGAAAACAATTAGCTTAGTGTCTTAAACTAAAAAAAATGTGAAAAAGCCCATAATAAAAGTTTGAAAATATTCGATCTCAGACTAATAAAATTAAAAACAGGACGGAACAATTATTTATATTAATTAGCATTCAATGTCGTGATAAAACTCCTTCATATTTTAAACAATATCGGTTCGCATTTTTCAAGAAATTTCTTGCCGTAATCCTACATATAGTGATTGTATACGTAATACATAAAATATTCTAAAATTGAATATTATAAAGGAAATTTCAACGTTACACCAAATTCTCCATTTTCCAAATCCCGATTTTTTTACAAATAAAATTTTACAGTTTCCAGTATCGAGCAATTAAGATGTTTTAATTTGGGTAAATAATTTTTTAAGAGGTGACAACACCAATAAAAATGGCGCGCTTCTGTTAATAATAATCTACTTCGATATTTTAAAATTGCATAGTTGATTGAAAATGAAATTAAGTAATAGTTTTTACGAATGAAAAGTAATCCCCACTTGTTTCTTTTGCAGTCCAGTGATATTTTTGGAGGAGGGAATAGCAATAGCCGGCATTTTAAGCTATATTGTCACGTATAAAGCAGATAACCTTTCAGAGCTGTGTCTTAAATTGCACTGCTAGCCGTGTTTTAAACTACGCATTTTATGCGTAGTTTTTTGGACACACTTTTGCGCGTGTTCCCGCCTATTCTAAGATCATTATATGATTCAACCAATATTTTGAGGTTTCCACTTATTAGGTTGAAATGAAACTGTACTTATTGGATGGATATGAAACTGGTGAGGTATTATTATTATTACTTTCTATGATCATCAAAAATATATTTCGCGCTATCATCACGCTGAAGCACCAACATCCAAAACTTCAGGGACATTGATTTAGAACTATAAACATTGTGAGACTTTGACCGACGAACTGGCGGACATTTTTTTTTTTGAAAAACGTCCTTTATTGGATATGCATGATACAATCTTAATATACAATTAATTAATTATCATTGATGAAATATACTCGATTTTATTTTCAAGTAAGTCGTGTGCGGGTTTACTGTACCGATGTTCAGCTCCCAGGTAAATTAAGTTTATTTATGAAGTTAATTCATGAGGTTTAACACGTTTTAACCTTCTCAGTTTATAGGTAATATCCAAAAGTCGAATAGCTTCTATGTTGGTATGGTTGAGGAGTCGTTTTTCATGTTTAATAGCATATTCTTGGATAACTTCATCAATCCATTTTATGTCTAAGTCGTTGTGAATTTTTTGATTCTTGATTGGTAACATAGCGATATGCATTGGTAATTATACGCAAGAACGGGCGGACATGGCGAAATTACAGGTTTTTCTCGTTTCTTATTTTGAAAGGAAATAAAAATATTTTCAAAATATACAAAACTTGTTAAGCGCAAGTAGAAATCGCTCTACGAGGGTTCCGTATATATTTAAGCAATTGTTATATTTAAACATTTAAGTATATATTCAAACATTTAAGGGCGCATAGCGTAAAACATTTAGGGGCAATATTTAAATAAAACATTAAACTATTTACAAATATTAATTTTTCAAACGTAAATATACTGTCTGCTATATCTTTAATGTACGTAAAAACATGGTATTTATTTCGAAAATTATAAGATATAGGTATAATAGTTATAGCTTTACTACAATCTTTGCC
This sequence comes from Druceiella hillmani, assembly GCA_039881145.1. Lineage (NCBI taxonomy): Eukaryota > Metazoa > Arthropoda > Insecta > Lepidoptera > Hepialidae > Druceiella > Druceiella hillmani. The sequence goes on from JAYKKI010000024.1 coordinate 15,670,264, forward strand.
TACCCTGGTTTTTTTTATAATTTTAAGTGGAGCAGTTTCGGAAAAAGGGGGTTCGTATTTTATCCACATTTTTCAATAAATGTCTGAAGATATATTGCCTAAAATTATGATAAAAGACTCTTATTATTAATCCTTTCAAACGTTATACCATACTATACATGGAGCAAAACAAATATTTCGATTAGTTAATTTGCCTTCCCTAAAATTGCCTTCCCTAAAATTTCTCTACAAATATTTTTGAGTGTTAGCTACTGAGATATATATTATGGGTTAATATGTTTTATTACTGTGTTAAATTTCAAGTTTCCACGTCAAGCGGTTTCGGAGAAAGACAAACATACACGTAAGTGATCTTGTAAAGGTTTCGTTTTCCCTTTTTAGCCACGGAACGCTAAAAAAACAAATAACAAAGTAAACACAAATCTAATCGCAGTAACAAACCTAATTAATGAAATATCATGTACCACAATGAAAACCAGCAAAAAAATATAAAAAGCGTACCCGCACTAATAACGAGTGAAATCTATAGAAAATCCGTATCTGCTCTAGTCTGGTAAACACCTTAGGATGGTTTTATCTTCATATATAAGACCTCTTAAAAAAACAAGTAACAAAGTAAACACAAATCTAATCGAAGTAACAAACCTAATTAATGAAATATCTTGTACCACCATGAAACCCAGTAATGAGATTCCAAAATGCGATAACAAAAATATATAAAAAGCGTACCCTCACTAATAACAAATAAAAGCTATAGAATATTCGTGCCTGCTCTAGTCTGGTAAACACCTTAGGATGATTTTATCATCATCTATAAGAGTCTAGGACATAAAATCCCATTAAATTTTATAAAGGTGTTAGTCAAAGTGATTTTTAAATAACTGTATAGTAATATTTTCCTTTCACAATATTAAAATTTATTAAAATAGTTCAAATCGCAATTTCGTTAGCGTGTGAAAATAATTTGCTTTATAAACACATTCGTTTCAAGTATACTACAGACTAAAGAGATAAACAAATACTAAACTCAATATTTCCTTTATTATATATTAAAGCAAGATTATACATTATATATAACTTAATACTAGTAACAGGTGATGTACAGCATCAGCTTGCCTAAAAAAGAACACCACAGAACATAAAGTAGAGAACACTTCGAACAAAAAAAGTATTTCGCAGTTTACCAGCCATAAATGAATTAACGTTATGATATTTAGCAAATAAAATAGTCAGAAAGCCGCATGGCAAATTTAAATATATTACACGAGTTCGGCGCTTTTAAAGAATGACCATACACTTTATATACCACAAGAATATATAATGAAAATACTTCCATAATTCAGATACGAACATTATGATTCAAATACAATTCATAGTACAATGAATATCACATGATAAAATTTACATATCGGTTCAATAAACTTAAAAAAATTAAATACACTTACTACAAGTGTTATAATAGGTCATGTCAAAATAAAAAAAAGGTTTTTAAATGCTAATAGTAAAATTATCATTTTTCTTAAAATAAATCAAAATTTTAAAATGTTTTTTCATAAATCACTTTATTGCCTTTGTAAGTGTATAAAACTGACAACAACGTTAAGAGTTAATTTTATTAAACAAAATAACTTTCACTAATTTCTCTAATTGGAGGTTCATTAAATGTTTAAATCTTAATGACATGGTTTTATATAAAATACATTCGTACCGTTTCTTACGTAACTTACGTAAGAAATCTTTATTAGATTCCGTATTATATAAGAAAATTCATAAAGATGGTTTTTTACATACCGAATAGTATTAAGCTGTATTTAACCTTTGGTAAATTTCCATTCTTTATTGGTAAACAAACATAGTACTCTTAACCCAATTCTACTCCAATCAATTTATAACAACAATACCATATGACGTTGTTGCCGTCCGCCATCTTGTGGAATCGTTCTGGGCCAACTTCACTCCGCTACGCGCGCAGTCGAGCAATATCCGACAGGGTAATTGTACGTGTTCAATTTCAGCTCCCTTTTATTTTTCATTTTATTTTGTGTTTTTTAAGTTTTTTTCAAAAAACTTTCCACTCTAGAAATCGCGAAGAGTTACTGAACGGTTTACGTCAACGCAACGACACGTAGTTTTCACCCTCTCGTCGCAGTTTGAAGCAAATACGTATCTTAAAAATGACGAAGTTAATACAACAATTAGAGTTTAGTAGTAGTAATAATTATGGCGCTACCACTATTTTGCCCGAGACTCTGGCTAAAAGGTAAGTTTTTTTTGTTTTTAGATATATCTTTAAAATGAAATAGTTTATGTGCGGAATATTATTTTCGAATTTAACAAATACTTTCAATACGGACGTTGTTTATTATGCTATCTATTTTATGACTTCTATTGCCATTTATTTATTGCATTGCCATCGACCTATAAACGTCTATTATAAATTCATTAAACTACCGTCAAATAGCTCATTTATCTTGATAAAATATTTACGAAATGCTATTTTTTGCAAATGTATTACGATATGAAAGTAATGTTATATCATATGGCGTTTTGCAGTCTCTTGTATACTTTCTAGCATGATTCTAAATAACTTCTGACGGTATGATTCTAAAAAATAACTGTTTAATTATAAAAAAATTCCTCGTAACCGTGTTATCAGTAATGTCATTGAGTCAAATTAATGCGCAGAATATTGTCATCACACTTTTGTGGACATTGTACGGTACGTTTTTGTCGAAAACAATTAGGAGTGTCTTGTGTTTGTAATTGTAATTATTACTTTTTTGTTCCTAGTTAGACAGTTTATTAATCGATTATTTAATTAATTTTTTTTTGTGTTTTATGGTGCTAAGTAATATTCGTGAATTTGTATAAATGAATTTGTATTTAAATATTTAAAATAGATTCGTATGTTACATTGTCAAAACAGGGAAAGCATGACTTTTAATGTTTTTTTAGGTTATGAATACTAGGCGACGTTGCTAAACGCAATAGGTATTTTTTCTTTTTTTTTTATAATAGGTTACAGAACCATTTCTGGATTAGAGAACTTTCGCCCGCACATAGATGTGTTTTATTTACATTTCCCATTTTGCACATTTAGCGTTTTTATTCAAATCTACGGGAAATGTTGCCAGTTTTGCATTGCGAATCTTTTGAAACTTCAACTTTTTGTGCTATTTTCACGTGTTGTTTTTTTACCATTCGCCTATTAAGAATATATTAATTATTGCGGAAATCTTATCGTTAAAGGTTATTGTAGGTCGAATTGACTAGACGAGCGCGTGATATTGAGAAGTCGTACGTGCGTCACGGCATCTTACGATGATAACTATCAATAATTTAATTGACTTAAAAGCATACTTCAATTCAGAAGGACCTTCTGGTAATCAAGTTTTTTGAATGCAGAGAACGAAATATCTAGAAAGATCCAGAGTTCTCAGCTTTGATGAGCAAAATTATCGTATGTTGAGTGTTTATACAGTAAGATATGATTCATTTCTTCATGCGTAATATAAAGAGGCGGGACCTAACTTTAATTTTATAATGTGACTCATTAAAGTTAATTTTGGTATTTTGAGACTTGATAAGAATTAGAAATTGTGGTTAAACCGTAATATGGAAATGCTTATCTATATATAAATATAATTTTTTATATTGAAATACTTTCACGGCCAATGGCCATACGAATATGGATATGATATGAACACGTTCGCTATAATGTACGCGTGTGTGTAACCTTCTAATTTGGAAACAGATAAATTATTTTAAATGCCGTTTTCACTATTAGCTATTGGTGTTTTGGATGATTTGCGTCATCAACACTGAGAACTTATGGAAAATGAAAGGAAACATGTAAAGTCCATATTAAATTAAGCCATATTAAATTAAGTCCATATTAATTGTGCCCCGTTATATTCTCTACATACGGATGTAAAATATTAATCCATGAAGTTCGCATATCTAACGGTGTCGTCGAATGAATTCGAAAAGAGCATAAACGACATTCACTTTGACAACACAGGACAAATGTCAATGTCAATAAACAGATTATTTTTAATTAATTGAGACAATGGCTGCACAAATTAATAAATCAAAAACCTGTCAAGCTCGAGTGGAACTCGCACTGCGATAGGTTCGTACACATTTATTTAATGGTACACAATATTCCTATTAAACTATTTACGAAATTTTAATGTTTTGGAACGAAAATATACATATTTTTTTGAAAATTTTTTTTTTTTAATATATCACAAGCACATATTTAAAAAAAAAAATTTTTACGTGGTAAAATTATAAATTAACGTTTTTCGAATTTTTCCCTTGTGCTGTGAGACCTTGATTCTTGCCAAATTTCATGTTTCTAGAGTGAAGTACTCTATAGGTATATAGTATATTATTTATTTGTATTGAAATATCCGGCATAAATGGACATATTTTTTGATTGCGTTGAATTACAGCTACAAGTGACCGTAGACCTAAGTATTTGATATTAATTTCAACTTGATTCATCCATGCGTTTCTGAGAAATAGTGTCTGATAGACAACGAAGTGATCCTATTCCGTTTCCTTTTGGGGTACGGAACCCTAAAAACGATCGACATTGACCAGTTTTTGTAATTTTTTTAAAAATTATTTTGTATTTGGTTAAATTTTTATTGTTATCTTTATACGCGCGTTAATGAATATAGCTTTTACTGTTCTGTATTACGGTTAGTAATTGCATTTTATTTTTGTCCTTTCATGATTTTAAATAGCTGAAATGTATATAGCTAAATGTATAAGAAATAATTATACGCTAATGAATATAGCTTTTTATTGTTCTGTATTACCGTTAGTAATCGTATTTATTTCTTGCTCTTTTATTATTATAAATAATTGAATTGTTTGATTTTTAGATTCCAAAAAATACCAGTTTTGAAAAAATTATGTCCCATTTCAGCAATGCCATGCCTGTTCTTGGCGGTCGCTATTGTTTGTATTTAAATTCCTTGGCTTTATTATTCGAGATAATTATTTGATTTGGTTTCTTACGGTGGTAAATTCGAGAATTACTTTTTCTAATTCTTTTTTTAGGGTTGTGTCACCCTTATTTCTCCCCTCGGTATATCGTGTTTACACTGTTATTGTGTACGTATGTATCTGTTCAGGTATATGTGTTCTTGTATATATGAGTGCCTACCTAGGTACATAAGTATGTTATTGTATAAACGGTTGCTTCGCATATTACGTACAATGGTTACTGGGAATTATACAGGAACGGAACGGGGTGTATATTCTACTTATATGAAATTTTATCCCATTACATAACAAGTAATTATACATTAAGTTTATTAAAAAAATATGTATTATAATTTGAGAAACAATATTGATTACCAACTCTTTGTTTGGGTTTCGATAATTGGATTCGTACCTAAGTTATGCCTCCAATTATCTCAAAGATTTCGAGAGACACAGTTAAGGGAGACTCAAGACAGATGGACAATACATTGTGTGCAACTGACAGAATGTTGTAAAGCTATTTATCTATCTATATCGGATTTTTTTACGTCTGTTTAACTCTCTACGGTTTTTGTTAAAAAAATATTGAAAGCACTTTATGAGGTTCTTTGTACATTGTACTGCACTAGAAAGACTACTTTGGTCAGTGTATTGCACTAAAAATACTAATTTGGACAGTGTATTGAACTAAAGATTACTTTGTTCAGTATCTTGCATTAAATATTACTTTGGACAGTGTATTGCACTAAATATTACTTTGGACAGTGTATTGCACTAAAGACGGCTTTGGACAGCGTATTGCACTAAATATTACTTTGGACAGTGTATTGCACTAAAGTACTTTGGACAGTGTATTGAAGCTAAAAAGACTAATTTGTACAGTGTACTGCACTAAAAAGACTACTTTGGACAGTGTATTGAAGCTAAAAAGATTAATTTGTACAGTATTGAACTGAAGATTACTTTGTACAGTGCACTAAATATTACTTTGGACAGTGTATTGCACTAAAGACGGCTTTGGACAGCGTATTGCACTAAATATTACTTTGGACAGTGTATTGCACTAAAGACTACTTTGGACAGTGTATTGAAGCTAAAAAGACTAATTTGTACAGTGTACTGCACTAAAAAGACTACTTTGGACAGTGTATTGAAGCTAAAAAGATTAATTTGTACAGTATTGAACTGAAGATTACTTTGTACAGTGCACTAAATATTACTTTGGACAGTGTATTGCACTAAAGATTACTTTGGATAGTTTATTGAAGCTAAAAATAACAATTTGGACAGTGTATTGCACTAAAGACTACTTTGGACAGTGTATTAAAACTAAAAAAAATAATTAGGACAGTATTGAATTACAGGTTACTTTGTACAGTGTATTGCCTTAAATATTATTTTGGACAATGTATTACACTAAAGACTACTTTGGACAGTATATTGCACTAAAATACTGAGAATCGATGGAAGACCGATCACAGTACAGCATCTGGTTTTCATTTTATCTTTTCTCTTTAAAAATTGTGGAATTTATTACAAATACACTATGCCAATAGGGAAATGAGGAATGTTTTAAGAATTAAGACATATGTTGCCTCGTTTATTATAAAAAAATGGTTCTAGCCTGTTGTTGGTTGATCATGAGAAAGCGGGTTCTAACTTTAAACCGGAAAACGTTTCAATGCTACAAAAGATGAAAAATACAGTTTTAAATTTTCCCATCGTAGTGAGATATAAATATCTAAAATTGGGGTGTCTATTGCATGGTTACAAGAAATATTTGATGTGTATTTGAACGCACTCGGGAGACAGGTTACCCTCTCTAATATATCCAACAAAGGTGAGACCTCGTAGGATGAAGGAGCTCTATGATCACATTAGTGTAATCCAATATTCCATTATCGGCGTCCCCCCTACATTGTCACTAAAATATGGATAGGTAGATTAAAAAAACTTGATACTTCCACCATATTATTTTTTTCCATTCTTTTTCTTATTATCTCTGTTAAGTCACGCGATTGCGAAGTCTCGTCGATCGCTTAATGTTACGTCCGCTTCTTTCATTCGACCTTCACTCGTTCTGTTCTGTTTTATTGTTGATCGGAATTCTGGCTTCGCCGACACAACGGCGGAATTTTGCTCTGCACGAAACTGCTCGTCAGCGATTTTACTTTCTATCGGCAGTCGCCATAGAGACGTGACTTCAAGGTTAAACTGCACAGTTGTCTGTTTCACACAGTTTCCTAATATAAAATTGCCGATAGGCGAAAGTTATAGAACCTATAAATATCAAATAAATATGAAATATATATTTTAAGAAGTTATAAGTTATGCAAATGTGACGTCATTGACATTAGTCTTCTTGTCATTGCCTACTATTTCGTCAGTAATAAGTTGTTGCGTTTGCCTTTGCGCAAGTGTTTAAAATAGTTATTTTAGAAAATGTAAAATAAGAAAAGATAAAGTAAAAACGCACCAGATAATACTTACTACAGGAACAAAACGTGTATTAACTACCATAGAAAATTGTAGTAAATACCAACAGGTATTAACTACCAGTAATTAATGTTAATATTTACTATATGAACTTGTAGTAAATACCAAAAGGTATTCACTACCAGTAACTAATGTTAATATTTACTATAGAAACTTGTAGCAAATACCAACAGGTATTAACTACCAATAAGTAATGTTAATATTTACTATAGGAACTTGTAGTAAGTACCAACAGATATTAACTACCAGTAACTAATGTTAATATTTACTATAGAAACTTGTAGTAAATACCAACAGGTATTAACTACCAATAAGTAATGTTAATATTTACTATAGGAACTTGTAGTAAATACCAACAGGTATTAACTACCAGTAAGTAATGTTAATATTTACTATAGAAACTTGTAGTAAATACCAACAGGTATTAACTACCAGTAAGTAATGTTAATATTTACTATAGAAACTTGTAGTTAATACCAACAGGTATTAACTACCAGTAACTAATGTTAATATTTACTATAGGAACTTGTAGTAAATACCAACAGGTATTAACTGCCAGTAACTAAATGCTAATATTAACTATAGAAACTTGTAGTTAATACCAACAGGTATTAACTACCAGTAACTAATGTTAATATTTACTATAGAAACTTGTAGTAAATACCAACAGGTATTAACTACCAGTAAGTAATGTTAATATTTACTATAGAAACTTGTAGTAAATACCAACAGGTATCAACTACCAGTAACTAATGTTAATATTTACTATAGAAACTTGTAGTAAATACCAACAGGTATTAACTAGCAGTAACTAATGTTAATATTTACTATCGAAACTTGTAGCAAATACCAACAGGTATTTACTACCAGTAAATAATGTTAATATTTACTATAGAAACTTGTAGTAAATACCAACAGGTATTAACTACCAGTAACTAATGTTAATATTTACTATAGAAACTTATAGTAAATACCAACAGGTATTAACTACCAGTAAGTAATGTTAATATTTACTATAGAAACTTGTAGTAAATACCAACAGGTATTAACTACCAGTAACTAATGTTAATATTTACTATAGGAACTTGTAGTAAATACCAACAGGTATTAACTACCAGTAACTAATGTTAATATTAACTATAGAAACTTGTAGTTAATACCAACAGGTATTAACTACCAGTAAGTAATGTTAATATTTACTATAGAAACTTGTAGTAAATACCAACAGGTATTAACTACCAGTAAGTAATGTTAATATTTACTATAGAAACTTGTAGTAAATACCAACAGGTATCAACTACCAGTAACTAATGTTAATATTTACTATATGAACTTGTAGTTAATACCAACAGGTATTAACTTCCAGTAACTAATGTTAATACCTACTATATTAACTTGTAGTAAATACCAACAGGTATTAACTACCAGTAACTAATGTTAATATTTACTATAGAAACTTGTAGTAAATACCAACAGGTATTAACTACCAGTAAGTGATATTAATATTTACTATAGAAATTTGTAGTAAATACCAACAGGTATTTACTACCAGTAAATAATGTTAATATTTACTATAGAAACTTGTAGTAAATACCAACAGGTATTAACTACCAGTAGCTAATGTTAATACTTACTATATGAACTTGTAGTAAATACCAATAGGTATTAACTACCAGTAACTAATGTTAATATTTACTGTAGGAACTTGTAGTTAATACCAATAGGTATTAACTACCAGTAAGTAATGTTAATGTTTACTATAGAAACTTGTAGTAAATACCAACAGGTATTAAATACTAGTGACTAATATTAATATTTACTATATGAACTTGTAGTAAATATCAACAGGTATTAACTACCAGTAAGTAATGTTAATATTTATTATAGGAACTTGTAGTAAATACCAACAGGTATTTACTACCAGTAAATAATGTTAATATTTACTATAGAAACTTGTATTAAATACCAACAGGTATTAACTACCAGTAACTAATGTTAATATTTGCTATAGAAACTTATAGTAAATACCAACAGGTATTAACTACCTGTAAGTAATGTCAATATTTACTATAGAAACTTGTAGTAAATACCAATAGGTATTAACTACCAGTAGCTAACGTTAATACTTACTATATGTACTTGTAGTAAATACCAACAGGTATTAACTACCAGTAACTAATGTTAATATTTACTATAGGAACTTACTTTTAGTTAATATCGACAGGTATTAACTACCAAAATAATTTTAATATTTACTATAGGAACTTACTTTTATGTTCCTGTAGTAGTTATTGGTAGTTAATACCGACAGGTAATTAGTGCTTTTATGAACGTGCGACATTTTCGAGTTTAAGAATGGCATTAGGAAAACAACTCTGTTATATATAAATAAGACGTGTATGTAATAACATGTAAGTTATTGTAAAAAACACGTCATAATAGTTTTTCAAAACCAGTAAACTTTAGTCAAATTGCCTTTTTACCGATCTTGTTTTATTTGAAAGAAAATGTACTGTACTGTAGTACATTGCACTGTAGTACAATGTACTGTAGTATATTTAAATCCATTTTTAGTGTGAAAAAAATATATTTTCGTTTTAGAATAACTTATAATAACACTTGTCATGTCAATTGATAAGTGTTATTATCGCAAAAGCAATGACGGTAGCACAGAGACGTCACAGGTGTTAAGGAGGGGGGGGGGAGGGGTGTTTAAAAGAGCAAAATAATGGATCAACCATAAATCAGTTGATGGTCGATTTTTTTCAAAAATATCTTCCAAAATCTGGCTGTATTTGTCTTTAGCGATCAAAAAATAATGGTATTATCACAAAAGACAATGATAGTAATACGGATGACGTCACAGGAGATGGAAGAAGGTGGAAAGAGTGTTTTACATAACACAAAATGATGGATCAAACAGAAATCAATTGATGGTTGAATTTTTCCAAATATGTCTTCCAAAATCTGGCTGCATTTGTCTTAATTGATCAGAAAATAAAATTCTTAAAACTCTCCTTAGTTGCAAATATAGAAATGTTTATATATGAAGCCTAATATTTCGAAAACGGGGCTATGAATTAAAAACGGTAAATGAAATGCTGTAATACCCAACCCCGTGGGATGCGCGAAAATATTACCATGTCTTTAAAAGAACGGTCTAGATTAAAGCCCGACAAAACTTTGATAAAAAAAAATGACTAATAAAAATGGAACACAGTCACAATTTGAAACTAAATCAGTAAACCTCGTATTATCACGAACATGGTTAGAGGATTTTGCATGTTCGTATCAGGAGCAACAGAGTTACCCGAGTTATAACAGAAAAGACTTTAAGAATCTGAGCTAGCGAACAATATAACCATAGTAAGGGCTTAAACGTGGTAGCCATCTTTCTCCGCAACACGCACGCGTCACATAATGTAACCATAGTAAGGGCTTAAACATGGCAATCATCTTTCTCTATTACATGCACGCGTCAAACAATATAACCATAGTAAAGGCTTAAACATGGCAGTTGTCTTTCTCTACTACACGCATGCGTCAAACAATATAACCATAGTTAGGACTTAAACATGGCAGTCATCTTTCTGTACTACTGGCATGCGTCCAACAATATAACCATAGTAAGGGCTTAAACGTGGCAGCCATCTTTCTCTACAACACGCACTAGTCAAATAATATAATCATAGTAATTAGTCAAATAATATAATCATATTAAGCATGGCAGTTATCTTTCTTTATTACGCGCACGCGTCAAACAATATAACCATAATAAGGGCTTAAGCATGGCAATTATCTTTATTACGCGCACGCGTCAAACAATATAACCATAGTAAGGGCTTAAACATGGCAATCATTTTTCTCTACTACATGCACGCGGCCTACCTGTCACTTTCTGGTGTTGGAAAACAATTTAGTTTTTTGTATTTACTTTGGGAAATACTTTTCTGAAATTTATCCGGTCCAATCCTATTAGTTTTTTTTTTAGTTTTTGTAGGAGGTTTGCGCCATCCTCAAGGGCAGATTTCCTAGCTCGGAAGATTATAGTTTTGTTTATTCTGCTAATAAAAAAAAATTGATTCATTCGGGCAGTGCGTATGCAAATTTGCTCTACAAATTGTATATGCTTTCAAAGGGACACATATAGTACGTACGTGTTTACATACATGCAAATCCACAGATTCCGACGTGTGCTTTACCACTCACAATTGAAAACGCTATTTTTCCCCTCACTTCACTGAGGACTTATGAGGTAGTTTCTTTACCTTTAATGAGGTACAAATGTTTCTACTAGCTTCTTATATATCATCACTTACAAGGCCGGAAGACCTAATCACATAAGTCAAAAAATACTGATACACTTTTATAACTTCAGTCACTGGTTTGTATAAATCTGTCACCTGACTAAAGCACACAAGACAAACAGATGAATATCTGATACAACAAGTTACAAATCTCTTTGACTTGTGTGCTTTAGTCAGGGGTTAGTTTGATACAAACCAGTGACTGAATTTATGTACATAGGTCTCCCAACTCTATTGATATCTCCATATACATGATTTACTTGCAAAATTTCACGCGGATAGATATAAAACTATAGACCCAGTCTCAGCACATAAGTCAAAAAATGCCAATACACTTTTATAACTTCAGTCACTGGTTTGTATAAATCTGTCACCTGACTAAAACACATAAGTCAAACAGACGAACATCTGATACAACAAGTTACAAATCTGTTTGACTTGTGTGCTTTAGTCATGGGGGTAGTTTGATACAAACCAGTGACTGAAGTTATAAAAATGTATTGACATTTTTGACTTATGTACATAGGTCTCCCAACTCTATTGATATCTCCATATACATGATTTACTTCCAAAATTTCACGTGCCTAGATCTAAAACTATAGACTCGACCTCATTACATAAGTCAAAAAATGCCAATACACTTTTATAACTTCAGTCACAGGTTTGTATAAACCTGTCACCTGACTAAAACACACAAGTCAAACAGACGAACATCTGATACAACAAGTTACAAATCTGTTTGACTTGTGTGCTTTAGTCATGGGGGTAGTTTGATACAAACCAGTGACTGAAGTTATAAAAATGTATTGACATTTTTGACTTATGTACATAGGTCTCCCAACTCTATTGAAATCTGCATATATATGATTTACTTCCAAAATTTCACGTGCATAGATCTAAAACTATAGACTCGACCTCATTACATAAGTCAAAAAATGCCAATACACTTTTATAACTTCAGTCACAGGTTTGTATAAACCTGTCACCTGACTAAAACACAAAGTCAAACAGACGAACATCTCATACAACAAGTTACAAATCTCTTTGACTTGTGTGCTTTAGTCAGGGGTTAGTTTGATACAAACCAGTGACTGAATTTATGTACATAGGTCTCCCAACTCTATTGATATCTCCATATACATGATTTACTTGCAAAATTTCACGCGGATAGATATAAAACTATAGACCCAGTCTCAGCACATAAGTCAAAAAATGCCAATACACTTTTATAACTTCAGTCACTGGTTTGTATAAATCTGTCACCTGACTAAAACACATAAGTCAAACAGACGAACATCTGATACAACAAGTTACAAATCTGTTTGACTTGTGTGCTTTAGTCATGGGGGTAGTTTGATACAAACCAGTGACTGAAGTTATAAAAATGTATTGACATTTTTGACTTATGTACATAGGTCTCCCAACTCTATTGATATCTCCATATACATGATTTACTTCCAAAATTTCACGCGCATAGATCTAAAACTATAGACTCGACCTCATTACATAAGTCAAAAAATGCCAATACACTTTTATAGCTTCAGTCACTGGTTTATATAAACATGTCACCTGACTAAAACACAAAGTCAAACAGACGAACATCTGATACAAGTTACACATCTATTTGACTTGTGTGCTTTAGTCAGGGGGTTGAAATCTCCTTATAAATAATTTACTTACAAAATTTTATGCAAATATACCTAAAACTATTGACACTTTGAGGCTGTGATGGACAGACTGACAAGGCAAAATTAGAAGGTGTCCTTATTTCTTAGGGAACTATAAAAAAATTGCTGTACTATCTTATGTATAAATATGCTGCAATGCTGTGAATATATGTATACTGGTGATGATGACATAATAGCTCGTGCAGATGTTGTGCTATTTATGCTCTGCTAGATTTGGACTGGTGAAACTTTAGGATGACATAATAGATTGATAGATAGAGAATTGCTTTGAGGACTATTTATTGGTTTTGGTTATGTACAGCTTGCTAATTGTTGGCCATCGATTTGCTGTGTCCTTTAATGTGAGAGTCTCGACTCGTATCGTCATTTGCTAAGTCACGCCCCCAAGTTACGTGGGTCGCCGTATACAGTTGTTTCAAAAGTTATATATACATAAATTATTATGCCCATTTTTTTTATACAGACTTCTTAAGGGCATGAAGCAATCCTTTGGTTTAATTATCTGGAGATGATTTGTATGTTGGATTTTTTTGGCAATAATAAAAATAACATTTTTAGTCACTTTTTGAGATCCGCATTCTTGTTATTCAACTCGTTCAAAATAAGCGTTCACTTGTCTAACTTTCTAGCTATTCGACCTTGTCTTCTTCAAATTGCTTATAGCTATTTTCTATATACATCTACCACTATTTTATCCGACATTGGAAACTACTGGAATACTCCTTTTTAGAATAATTCTAGTTTATCTTTGTTTGGTTATTTGTTTTAATATGGTACAGTTTAATCGCGTAACTGTAAGGACAAAAACATTTACAGGTCAAACAAGCAGATCGTCGTTTGTTCTCTCATATCAAGAGTGGCATGTGAGCGACTGTTATAATGAACCGTTCAAATGCGTTTTTCCCTTTTTCTAGAAATATTAAGACACCTTTTTCTAATTTATTCGTCGTTAAAGTAATTTTTTTACAGATGTATTTAAGAAGACATATATGTATAAAAACTATAATATTTCTGGAAATAAAACTTTGAACTGTTAGGAATTATAATGGTTTGCAAACATGCGATAGCACGATGTAATATGTCTCGTGGCGCCATCTATTAGGTGATTTGTTAATGATTTGCAACTTTTTATTTTTATCTTCGAGGTTAATGTCATTGGTCACATACAAGTTATGTGTAAATTATATTTTAGTTATTTTTTTAAGCTTCAATCGAAAACAGGCGATAAAACTACGAAAACTTGCCTGTTCTCAACGTCATTAAGAATATTTTACAATATTAAACATACTATTTCATTAATAACATAGTTAATACAATAGTCATTAAGTTAATTGTTCGATGTGTTACTTAGATTGCGATAGGAGACACGTCAGGCTAATGATTCTATATAGTTTTAATCGTATATTTACCCGTTGAATCGTCCCACTATGCTTGGTTTTATATGTTGACCATATTATTTAGACATTTCGCTGATAAATTTCCTATACTGAATTGGCCAATGCTAACGGCAGTTTGGGACACGCCGTATAACGACAGGGTCATTAGAGCGTTTCATTTGCTCAATTGATAGTGTTGTGTTTGCGTCGTATAACTTGTCCTTACGGCGAATATTTTCGGTGTCTCGTGACAATAATTTCGGTCGTGCTTCAACACTTATTAGGGTTGTCACAAATCGTCGCACAGTGGAGCAAAATCGCGTATCTCGAGTGTTGGTGAAAATGAGTTTTTCATTGAAATACATTTTAAATGACGCTATTTATGTATGTACTAGCTGTATATGTCTGAAATTTACTTTCATAATGTAAAAAATGGCTATGGCATACGGACAGACAGATGATGGACAGGACGAAATGATGAGTGTTCCGTTTATGTCATTTTGCTACGGAATCCTAGAAAAAGGGTTCTCCTGAAAAATTGGGAATTGCGAAATAATTGGATGCTGCTATTAGGATGTGTTAAATTACGTAATGGTCCTATATTTACCTATAACTTAACGGTCACCCTATTTAGACAGGCGTTCGATACTTGTACAGCTCGGACAATTACATTATAACAATAGCTTTTAGTGTTTCAATTGTTCCAGCGCTTTCTTAGCAACAAATGATAATAATTTGGAATAGGCCATCCTCGTCAAATGGACTTGTATGTAAGAAAGAGCTAGTAAGAACCATTTCGAGCGAAACGAAATCGGAACAATGACTGCATTAATTTAATGAGTTTAGGGTGCGACAATTATTTTCGGTTTAATAAATTATTCATTTGAATCATGCAAATTTGAATTGGAGATGTTGTATTATGTTAATGATTTAATAAATATTGCAAAATACACCCTCATTAATTCGGTTTCAATGATCCAGGTGTATATTTACGGAATATTTTATACATTTCGTTATTGGTAAATTCTTCTTGGCATGTGTTTGTCATTCGCAATATACAGTATTTAAATTAACTAAATAGCGCCACTTCATTTTCATGGGTAGATTGCAATACACGTATTTTTTTTTAAATCACCACTTTTTATTCTGAAATTTGAAAATTGTTATAAGTCATTAACATGGAAATGCATAAACACTTTTTAAATTGTAGAAAAAAATATTTACTGCTACAGCACCCCAATATGTGGTAGGAGTCTCGATTTGGTAAAAGAACGTATTGAAGTAGTAGGGAATTTGTCTAATGTCGATTTTTTTTTGGTAAAAATGTTTTAAAACTGTAGAGTAGGTTTAAAAAAACCTTGTGATGAAAAAAATAATGCATATAACAAATAATTAATCGAAATTTCGAAATAGGAAAAGTGTAAATTTTTTTTTTCATTAAATTGAAAAAGTTATGAAATCCCCCCAAAAAATTAGACAATTATAATATACAATATATAATATAAACGCAATGTTTAACGAGATTCTAAATATATGTAATAAGCTCCCTTATAAGAACGCTAAATACTAGCCAGTTACGTCATAAGCAAGTTGCGTTTTGTATGGGGCGTTTTCGCGCGAATTGTAGTTCGTCAGCTTATAAGTCGTTATAACTTGGTAATGAAAAGTCTAAGGTACTATATATTTGTTTTAACCGTTTTTAATGTTATTACTTATTCTATTTTAGTAATAAAGAAATATAGTCAAATACAATTATATTAATACAACAAACGAAATAATAAAGTACACTATCACATAAATTATTGAAAGATAAGAAGATTAACGGGATGCGTGTAGACCACGCGTGTTGCGCTTTAGTCAGACGTCACTGTATAAACTTGCCAAATGAAAAACTTGCCTACACATTTATGAAGAAGACTATTTTAACCGTTTTAGTGCCATGGTTTTTTACTCATATATACTTAAAAATGCCAAAGAAATCTTTTGTTTTTGATGTCATTTACCCTTGCCTAAAAAAACTGTGTCTCCAAAAGTTATCCAATTTTAATAATTTTTTCGGTGTTTTCTTAATAAAAACTTGTCACATCGTCATTTTCGCAGTCCGGTACATCCTCCGTATCAGCAAAATAATTGTTATCGTCACTATTATCGCTATCACTCAAAATTTGCATTATGCCAAATTGTGAGTGCACCACTATGTCACTCCCACTATCACTTTCTTCACAACTTCAAGAACGATCATTTTCACTCGAATTATTTTCGTATTCCAACATTATGGGTTAAACATTTTCTTTTCCTGGATCCTTTTTATATTGTAATTACTAATAATATTATAACTTGAACTTTATATAACACGTTGAAAGAAAAAATTA